>BPTQ01000001.1:118458365-118633433 GCA_019973895.1 Chrysanthemum seticuspe | reverse complement strand
ATTGCGATGGTATCGAAATCATCACACACTTGTGTACCTCTTTTATCACCAGAAACTAACTCTTCCATCTCTTCCCCCACATAGTTGGAATAAGAACACTAAACACCATGAGTCAAACCTTGAGTTTCTCTGCGGTAATGACAATGGTCTTCCCGGGATATCTTCAATCACTTAGAAGTATTAAGTTGATCAAGTTTACTCGCGTTTAGTTGCGTGTCTCCTTCCCCCTTGCTGGTTTTGATACTTCAGAATCAGTAACTCATTGTAAGCCCATATACTCGAAATCTTTTGAGAGAATACCATTAGCACAAATATATCTGTGAGAATCAACTTGCTGAAGAATAGAATAAGCAAGTCTAATTGGGGATTGAATCTGACTTTTCACTCTCCCCCAATTATTGCTCTCCCCTAAACCGACAATCTGTTTGATAAAGCCCATATTAAGAAGAAGTCTTTAGATAATCAAATGCAACTCGTCTTTAGTCTTCTAGCATGTATCAGAAAATGTAGAACCGACTGTAGACTCGACCTTCTTCAAGATTGTCCAATTGGGGATCAGAAAGTCAACATCTTCAACTCACCAAATGCATTCCCGTTAACTTATATATAGCAAATCCCCTTAAGTCAAATCCATCCCAATCAAACAAGAACAGAAAGATGTTCATTAAGGAAATCAGCCCCGCAACTGGAAGCACTTTGTCATTAATCAACTCATCCCGTGTGAAGATGTCAACCAATGACTCTTAGAAGAAAACTCCATGTGAAGATGACCCGATAAGAAGAAGCTCGGTTCTTACATAAGTTTGGAGCCGTTTGACCATTTATTCTCATAAATCAATCAACCATGCAGCATTATCACACTTCTTCTCCCCCTCAAGAATTTCATACGGAGATGCCATTCTTGATTAAACAAGTGAAAATCATCCAAATGTAGTCTATTCACAAAATTATGAAGCATGTTGTTGAGAATGGTCATTAATAAGAAGATTTCTCTTCTTCCAAAGATAAAGCGCACTGAAGCGTACACTTTTTTTTTCTTTCATGTACGAGGCTTGAACTGATGTGTTCAAATGTCATAAGAAGATTTCTCTTCTTCGGAATATAAAGCGCACTGAAACGTACACTTTTCTTTTCTTTAGAGAACGAGGCTTGAACTGTTGTGTTCAAACGTCTTAAATCTCTCTTTTTTCAATCTCTCTTGGCAAACTTGTAATCAACCCCATTATCATTCAGTAGGCTCTTTGTCATGACAGCTGATAGAGAAAACCCAATATGATGAATTTGACCCTGAAGTAGAGTAACCCGAACTCGTGACTTAAACTTGCACACATGTAACAAAGAGTTGTGCCGAGAGTTCATCCTCCATTGAATCTCTAAGTACTCTATACTCTTCAACCAACCAACCATCAAGTATAAGACGTACATCACCTCTTGAAAATCCACAATTGAATGTGACACTGAGCACTACAACGTAACTCCTTAAAGTGATAGTTATTTTGTGGTGGTAAAAGCCCAATTCCCCCAAGTGGTAAAAGAAAAGGAAAAAGTCACCCAACAATAACTAGATTTCCAAGTCTTCATTTTTGATAATAAGATTGAACAAGGATCTTGAAGAATCTTCATCCAACCATCCCCGATACCTTCAGATACTAAGTACACTTGCCCGTGATATTTCACTTCAACCTCAAATAAATAATAGTGAATTAACGCCGTTGTCACATCTTCTGGTTAAAAGCTCAACTCTAGCCTCCTTTGACGTTTAAATTGAACTATGATAATGGTTTTCATCCCGACCATGGTTAGAAGCACATAACCCCGTAAAACCATGTAATAACCAAACTGCCATGACGGATATCCAAACACACACCCAATTCATGATGTACACCCATTTATCCCTTCTTCGAAGAAAAAACCGTAACATCAGCATCAGATAAAATCCCGAAATACACTTTCCTTTCTCCAGGATGATTCCATCATTACGGTATTTTACAATTCTATGGTTTAAACCGAGAAATAGTTTAAACCATTATATCAATTCTATGACTTCAAGATTTCAAGCGATATTCTCAACAGATTTCAAGTAATTATATCAATGGCTTTAAGATCATGAATATGGTCTCAGGTAGGCTATGAGTGTGTTGAGTTTCGTTTTTAATTTTGTCTTCAATCGATCCAAAGAATTGATTGAAACTGATCTGTTTTGGTCATTCTTTATATTTCGAACATAATCACAAAGTTTTTGGTCTTATAACGAATTAAAGAAACAAGAGTAACAAGGTTGTTATTCGTATTTCTTTAAACTCGGATATTACACACTTGGATCAATGAAGACCTTGTTCAACTAAAAGGATCTTTCAAAAGATATATGAAAAAGTTGAAACAATCTGAGATTCATTTTTCTTTTATAGCTTCGATTCATGAAGAGGAGGTGGAATTGTGAGTAGAATATGTATTAGATTGTTGGTTGTGGATGTTGTCCTGATGAGTTGGATCTGTTTTTAATATCATTTTCATTGATGGACTGATGATGTGTGGTGCAAACTGAAGTCGTGTTGTATGGTATATGGTATAAGGTTTGTGGTCGAGTCAAGTTTGAGTCTTCTTCTTATCACGTTTTTCTGTCAAGTCGCTCGGTCAAGTCGCTAGGTCAAGTCGCTAGATCAAGTCGCTTTCAATAAAGCGATTTAGACAAGTCGCAGCTTCTTTTCTGTTATCGCAAATCGCTAACTTATAAACATAAGTCTCTTTTGTCCATTTGACTTTTATACAACTCGCTACGACTTGTAAAGACAAGTTGCTTAGAAGATTCAATGAATCTGGACATAGTGGAAAAATCGCTAGCAAGATATTTGACTTTTTCCGACGAGTTTTCCGACCATAAAAACCGTTCAGCTTCAAAGTTACCCGGAAAAACTGACAAAAAACTGCTTCTTTTTACCCATGAATATGACCAGTTGACTTAACCCAGAGAAACTTCATAAGGTCTCTTCATTATTGACCCGTTTTTTACCTCGAAACATGACAATTTGACCACTTTTTCATGGATAAAGATTGGTACAAAAACAGTATAAAAGATAAGATATGTGACAAACACTTTGGACAAAGTATGACACATAGCAGATATTGCAAATTTGAAAAAGCAAGAGACCTTTTTTGACCAAAACAAGATACATAAAAAACTGTTAAAAAACTGTTTTTGACCAACATAATAGACGGAAAAAGATTTTTCCGACCAACAAAATAGAGCAAAAAACAGTTTAAGACACGGTTCAAACCAACATAAATCGATAACACAATAACCATGGTACGAAACCACAAAAATCAGCACAACACAATAACCATGGCTCTGATACCATTTGTAGGATCATTCATATATTGTGTTTGATGATCCGGGTGACCTTGGATGGTGATTATACAAGTATGCCATGTTTTAGAGAGAGAAAGAGTGAGAGGGTGTTCTTGGTAGAGACTTGCTATACAAAAAGTGAAATGTTAGATTGAGAAGCACCACCCCTTCCAAGGATGGAAGGGGTACGTCCTCCTATAGGATTGTGGATCAGGCATACAGTGGGTAAACGGTGTTACTCTAAACTATTCTACGCTACTGACTAACTAATTAACTACTAAATAACGTAAATAACGATATGTCTACGAGCTAACTTATGATAGATAATATTTGGGGTGACCGATACTTCACAATGGAATTTCTAATTCCTAACAGATATTAAGGGGTTAACCTTACATGCCGTAATGCGTTAAATACATCCTCGCGTCGAGATTAGCAAATGCAATGGTTATACTATAATTGATACAAAAGTTTTAAGTTTGAACCGGAAACGTATTCACCCCCTCTCTACGTTTTCACAATTGGTATCAGAGCGGGTTGGCTCTAGTTTTAAAATAAATGGTTTTCAAAACGAGTAAGGTCCTTGTATCAAATTTTTGGTGAAGTCAAGCATAATATGAAAAGTATTTTGTTGATTTTTTTGTTTGAAGTTTTTTTGTTAGATATGTTGTGAATCAAGCTTGAATAAAGGTAAAATTGGGTAATATAACTTTACTAAAAAGTCTACAAAGGTTAAACCTTTTCGTCGGGTCAAAACATGTAGTTTTGTAATTCTGTGTCAGTTCCGCGGATCCCTCAAGCAAAGGATCCGTGGGATCCGTGGTACAGAAGACAGTTTTTGTCTGAATTTCAAAAATTCATAACTAAGTAACCGTAAGTCGTTAGAAGTCGTGCCACCTATCGTTTTAAAGGTATTTGAGTCTACTTTCATTTAAAATAGATTTCCTAAACTGATTCAAAACAAAAATTTACAGAATCATTGATTTATAATAGAAAGTCATTTTTTGGTCATAACTTTTGCACAAACTTTTGATCTAATTGGAGACGGATGTTTTCGTTTTTGAATAACAATGTGTCCTCTTTTGAAATTAAGGTTTTGATCATATTTATAAATATAAAAGAAATTAATCAAGCTTGGTATACATGTTTATATTTAACACAAAGCGATGAAAAGAACTTTCGTATGCTATGCTAAATGAGAAATTATCTTCCTTGCATTACTTGATTATTTGCTTATCTCAAATAGCTTTTGTGATTGTTTGATTGAATAACATATGTGTTTCCCTTACCTTGCTATTCATTCTCTTGTTTTTCTATTTAGTAATATTCTACTAATCAATATGCTATTTGAAGGAGTGTTTGGGATAACATCTAGTTGTGTCAAAAATGTTAGTTTAAATACTAGATAAGTCATATAAGTTGAAAAGTATTTAAAACATGTAATACACTAAATGACTTTTTGATTAAGTTTGTCATGTGTGCAACATAAATGTTTTATGTGCTTATATGATTTCTTGTTTGTTGTATCATTTTCTAAGAACAACAAGAATGTACATCGGATCATAAGCTACACTTGTGTTGATGATGTACATCGGAACATAAATGTTTTATACACTTAAAACGGCTCGGACACTGAGTCTATGATAATGAAGGCTTAAGGGTTATGTGTGTGGATAAAAACCTCAATATCAATATCAAAAATAATCACGAAGATAGATTCAAATTCTCTTAGGAAAAAGAATAATAAATCAAATCCCGTGTGTAATCGTGTGTACGGATTAGTCAACCCAGATCGTTTTCCCAACGAGGCGTGAATTGCCAACGTCGTTCTTGGTTTGGATTTTAATGCTCGATGTTTTGGATTAATGATTTTGATTTTTATTATTAAACTACGGGAATGGGGAAAGTAATTAAGGGAATCTATTCTACGGGAAATCCTAAGTGCGAATTAAACTAAAACGTAATTAATAAAACGTAATAAAATGCAACTACACCTAAATGTTACCCTAAAAATGCCTAAAATTACTTTTATACTAAAAATGCAATTAGAAAACTGTTTTAGAATTAA
This sequence comes from Chrysanthemum seticuspe, assembly GCA_019973895.1. Taxonomy (NCBI): domain Eukaryota; kingdom Viridiplantae; phylum Streptophyta; class Magnoliopsida; order Asterales; family Asteraceae; genus Chrysanthemum; species Chrysanthemum seticuspe. The sequence continues at coordinate 118,628,019 of BPTQ01000001.1, read as the reverse complement.
AACTATTTTTTAGGATTTTTCTTGATTTTTTTTTAGAATTAAAAACTAATTTTTAACTATTTAAACTAAATTAAAATTCTAAAAATTATAAAATCAAAGAGAAAAATAAAAAACTATTTTCTAAAAATCACAACTAACTCAAAAGACTTTTTAAAACTATTTTTGTATTTTTCAGATTAATTTTCTATTTTTTTATGAATTTAAAACTATTTTAATCTAATTAAATTTGTGAAAAATACTAAATAAAAATGGAAAAATAAGGAAAAATATTTTTTATGCTTTTATATTTTTCTTAAACTGAGAAAATTGAAGAATTATTTTTTGGAACTTTTTCTCAATTAATTTCAATAAAAGCTAATTAAAAGTGATTAAAATCTATTTTAAAATGAGAAAAATAGCTAACAATGACCCAAAATTATGAAAATTTCAGGAAAATTCTAAAATGATAATATGAATCTATGAAAAATAAGAAATAAGCAGCTTATGTGTAAGAAATGAAAGCTATAGTGCAACTGATGTGAGAATAAGCTACTAAAATAAGCTAACAAGCTAATTAGGCTACCAAACAGTGACAGAAACTAATGTATACCAAAATAAGCTAATAGCAGCTAATTAAACCTACTCCTAACAATCTACAAGGTCAGATCAATGATTAATGCAACTGCTTATTCTAACCAAACAGTGAATTACCCCCTAAGTTTGAGCTTGTACACAAGCTTAATTAATAAGCTAAACTCAAAACCAACAGTGCAGTTCTATAGAACACCTGGCCAGCTACAAATGAGCCAAAACTCAGGCTCTAACTTCTAGAAATAAGACCAATGCCAAAGCTGCAAACTAGCCTGATTCACACTCAGTACATACTGAGTGTGAACAGGGGAACTGAAGCTGATTTGAACAGCTTATTTAGAGCTTAAGATGACTAGACCAGATTAAACAAAAAGTTGTTTTCAATATAAGACCAGTTGAAAATTGTTTATCCAAAGTTTGAAACACTAAAACTTGAAAATGAATCAATGAGAGAGCCTCAAAGTTTGTTGGAAAACTGAATTGACAGATTTTGACTTTTGAAGAACAGATTTATGATATTGACTTAAGTGAATTTTGATCCAATATATTTAACTGTTTATGATGATATTACACTAATAATGATAACAATAAGCTAGATCTACTAGTTTTAAAACCAATATGCAAATTTTATTCCAACTGATTTTAACAGATGTTCAAATGAGATCAACTACAAAATGATTTTGACTAAATGAAAAATACTGCTATGACAAAGACCTCAAATGACTATCAAATACCTACTTAAGTATGAAACAACTACTTCTATCTGTCTAACTGATCTCTATCACAGATTTATTAGCTAATCCAAACACTAATGTAACTACTGATTTGTGAACTAATTGACAGATTAATGCTATATTATACTAAACAACCATCAAACACAGATCAATAACTATAGATTATCACTAATTAACAGATTCAAACAACAGATTCAATAATGAAACAGATTAATGAACTTACAAGTATCCTAGCCACTATGGCTTGAGAATGATGAAACAAGGAACCTCTAACCTAACAAACCTCTAACCTAATCCAATTCCAGCTCAACTTTAACCCAATTCCATCATCTGCATCATTCCAATTCAGATCCAACACCAGCAGAACAGGATCAGCTTACTGTAGCAACTGTATGTTAACTGATTTTTGTGATTTGAGATTGAAACAAGAATAAGCTCACAATAAGCTACTTAAAAGCTTATATGAACTATATGAAACAATAGATCAGTATGGATCACTCCACAAAACAGATCTAAAGTGATTTTTTATTTTTCAATGATTTTCTCTTATTTTTTTGTATTTTTGAGTTTTTGAAGAAAGAAGCTAAAAACAGATTTGTAAAACTAAAGTAAGCACTAAACAAAGATTATAAGCTGATTTAGATCATAAAAACTTAAACAAACACTTGAGAATGAAATTCTAAATTTTATTAATATATGAAATTTGAGTACAACATAGAATTACAAGGAAACTTAAAACATTGAAATTGAAAACTACTACTTAATTAAGCTATTAAAAACTAGAGAGAAGAAAAATAAGATAATAAGATGAGATACATTGTGAACGAAAATGAGGTCCTATATATAGCTAAGCTTGAGGCCTTCGAAGCTTCTGGAAATCCTCATTTGTGCTACTTTGAGCTCGTTTCCACCCTTAGATCAAATCCCACGCATCATCTCTTGATAACAACCCTTGGATCACTAGCAATGACCTGTTTCCACCAATGGGAGAGTAGCACGTGGCCTTTAGCACACGGATGGGTGACCTGGCATTCCCATGTGTCAGAGGTGTCAGGGAAAAGTACCATCTTACCCTTAATCACGGTTAATTTGACCAATTTACTTAGCGTGGGTAATTAGGGTTTATCCTGGGTAAAAGGGGGAAGAACTTGGCGCGGTTTGTTTTTTTTTATTATTCTTTGATAAGTTTGACCGGTTGTGGTTCGTTGACTCGGGTAATATTACCGGGTTGGATGGGTTTTCGGGTCTAGTATTAGAACGGGTGTTGGTTTGTTTTGTATTGGGCTTGAAACCGGGTAAATCATTTGGGCCGAGAGTTATATATTGGACTTGAGTTGTAATAACAAGTGATCCAAGTAATGTTTTAAGGGACCAAACTTGTACATTCGGATTTCCAAGGGACCAAAAGTGTACTTTCTGAAAATCACTATCAAGGGCCAATCTTGTCAATCTTAAATAATCCAAGGGTGAAAACCGTAAATTCTGAATCTTCAGGGATCAAATCTGCCAAATACTGAAAGTGCAGGGACTATTCTTGACATTTCTTCAAACTTGACTGAAACTTCAAAAATCATCCTTAGAGAATAAAATCTTCCACAATGCATAATTCTGACCTTCCGGCTCAGCTTAAGCTCTCTCAATCTCTCGTGCTCGGATTTTCGTCTGATTTGGCTCTTTTTATGTGTTTTTTTACATATCCGTACCTGCACAAGCACAAACTCAAGAAAACCACAAATATTAGCAATAACCGGCTCTTTCTTGGTTGTTTTGGGTCAGTTTTGATAATGAAAAGGTATGTGTTTTAGCACATACCAATGATGTACTATCCCGTTTTCCTTTTCATGATCGCTTTCCAAGCTTCATAGTAGGATTGAAAACTTGATCATTTCATTCGATATTGATCCGTTTCAAATAGTATATAAGAAATATCAAATATAAATATCTGCGAGAGAATTGCAAATCGACCGTTTTACGAAAAAGATCGACATGCAAAACCCACGAATACTCGATAAGTGATACCGGGCAAGTGTTACCCGGGTCGTTTCCCAACGAGGTGTGAATTGACGGTGACGTTTGAGGTTTGTTATTAAAGTGCTCGAATGGTACGGGAATTTTTTGTTTTGGCTACGTTATTCTACAAATTAAAAAAATGGGAACGTAATTAAGGCAAGGGAACAAAGTAAATAACTAAATTAACTACTACTAAGCATATGGAACAATAAAATTAAGTTACACTAAGTCCTAGAGTGCTAAAACTAAAAAAAACATGAAAACCTGGGCTAATCCCGAGCCTCAAAAAGTGAAAATGAAAAAATTTAAGGCCTACGGGAGCGAAACCAATTTTCCTACATTCTAAACGACTAAAAATAATTTTAAGAAAAAGCCGGGTATTTTTTCGACTTTTATTTTATTTATTACGAATTAAAAACTAAATTAAACTAATTAATTAATTAAAAATACTAAATGGTTTTTGAAAAATCTGAAAATTTTATAATAAATACTTTGAATACTACTGGATTAAAGAAAAATAAAAAAACTTGCCTATTGCTTTTTGAAATCAGCAGTTAAAAAGGACTTAATCTTAATAAGCTTAAAACTGCAATGTGTATTCAAGTAAATAGGAAAGCAATATCTAACACAAGACATGTACTAGAGCAGATGGTAATGTGATTAGTGCTTGAGGGGTGCTGTTACTGGGCAGGAGGTCGTGTGTTCAAGTCCCACCTCCTTCCATTCTTGCTACTTATTTTTTTTGCTACTTACTGTAATAAAAAAGATGCAAAGGCTGCTGTAGCAGTAGTGAGCAAACAGCCCACTTGGGCTTATTCAAGGCTAAAAAGAAGCATGATAAGAAGCTCTAAAAACCAAAATAAGCAAAGAAAAATTATCCTAGTATTACTAACTACTTGCATAATCGAAATCAAGTCCTAAATCTAACTTTAACTACCCTAAAATTGAGCTAAAAAGTGGGGGATGGCTGCTGTTATAGTGGGCATAAAACAGCCTGAATGGGCATCTATTAACTTAAAAATGAGCTTCAAATAAGGTAAGGGTGAACTAAAACTAAACCTAGTGACTAATGGGCATAAAAGGGAACTAGATAAGCTGAAAATAAGACGTAACAAGCACATTAAAAGGGCCACTTAGCTGCTGCAACAGCCCTGCAGTTGGGCTGCAAAACAGTCCAGAAAAGGCACAAGGACAGCTTTTAAGTGGCAAAAATGAGTGGCCAAATTAGCTTCTAACTCAAGAATAAGCTAAAACATATTATCCTAGTAAAGGTGTAACGGGGTTTTCCGAGTAAAGGTCACTATCCTCATTCTGAATGTCAAAGATTGGGTTATCTGAAATTTGAGTGAATTCAGAATCTAAGTCAAACAGAGGATTAGTGAATGCCATAGTGAAAGGTTCCTCAGACACAACAAGAATATCTTCATCATCCGAATCAAAATCAGTGTCGATTTCTCTTTCTTCAGGTTCAAAATCTCTCACTTCTTCTAAGCTGATGAGCTCAGAAGGATCTTCCTCAACATACTCGATGTCTCCACACGATAAGGAATCGTCAAATGACGTATAGTCATTTTCAGACTCAGAGATCATCTCAACAGAATCATTAGGGGTGGGAGGAGAAGAATCATCATCAACCGGCTCATCACACATCATATCAGAGACGCCCTCGCACTCACTTGGGGTTGGGACAAGGTTCTCAGCACAAGACGATTCCGTTTCCGGAATAGTGCTAAGATGCTCGTCCCCCATACTTAGAGAGTTAACGGGCTCTTCGTGTGTGGTTTCGGCCGACAAACTTTCATAATATTCCTTCATTTGAATGGAATCCTCATCATCTTCATCGTCAATGTAAGTCGCGAGCCATCGGGCACGTCTTGCAAGTGCTCGTTCCTCGATTCGTATTTCTTCAAGACATCTTTGAATCTTAGCGGCTCGTTCCTCTTCTTCAAGTAATTCTAGCATAGATTTTTCGTTCTGAGACGTTTGGTCTTCGGCAAGTTCTTCTAGCATACTTTTCTCACGAGGATGTTGATCAATGACGGGATATTGTTCAATGAAGGGAAATTGTGGAGGTTGAAAATTTTCAAAACAAGGAGTGTTATAACAAGGATCAGGTCCATGGTAATTTTGATTCCATGATTGACATTGGTAATCATAATGAGGACCTCCACAATTTGCACAATAAGGAATTTGAGGAGAGAAATTCTGAAATGATGTATCATTGAAATCTTGATAGTACGGTTGTGGTTCATATGAATTCTGTGAAGGGTAGTTGAAATCGTTTTGAGGAAAATTGAAGGAATTTGGATTAGAATCATAAGCGAATGAATTCTCGGCACAAATCGAACAAAATCCATTAGTAAGATAATTTCCACACCACTTGCACATACATTTGAAACAACGAAAACCTTTCGGTAACACGTCTCCACAACCGTAGCAATAATCTTGATCGAAATAAGATATCTCGGGCTCGGGAATAGGGATCGAGGGCTCAACAACATCACAAGTCGTATTTGTATTTTCCGAAGTTGAATCTTGACGAAGTTCATTTAAGAAGTTTTTAATCATGTTCACGATTTCGTTCGAAGATTCCGGAGGTGGGACAAGTGGTGTGCTCTCAGAGCTAGCAATTTCCACCACTTCCGTTTTGGTCTCCGGTTCTTGTTCTTTTCTCTTAACCTTAAATCGCGAAAGATTTTGATCAAATCTAGACGTTTTAGGCTTAGAAACAAGAGAACAAATCTCGGGTTGAGGTGGGAGGTCGAAAAAACTTGGAGAATCATCGAGAGAGTTTTTATCGGCTAATTCGCACCAATAGCAATATTTGCTTGCTCCAACCCTTCCACACCGCTTACATAAACAATCGGGATTGAGACAATAAAGTTGATCCTCTTCCATACGACCTTTACAGTGAAAACAACGATGATAATCGATCGTCGCCATGAGAATTAACCTTGTAGAGGGTTAAAGAAATAGAATTAAGTGATCGAGAGGATACGAAGAATAGAATCAAACGGTGAAAGAGGGTAAGAGAAATAGAATTATACGGATAAGAGGAATGAGAAGAATATTTTTGGGGTTTTGATAAATAGAAAACATAAAAGGGAAAATAAATTTTGAAAAAGAAAATATTTTTGGGTTTTTGGGTTTTTGGAAAGCAAATAACTTCACGAAGAAGGTTCTTCAAGTCACTAATCGTCAAACCGTAACGATATTGTCGCAACACAACCTCCCCGGCAGCGGCGCCAAAATTTGATCCGTTTCAAATAGTATATAAGAAATATCAAATATAAATATCTGCGAGAGAATTGCAAATCGACCGTTTTAGGAAAAAGATCGACACGCAAAACCCACGAATACTCGATAAGTGATACCGGGCAAGTGTTACCCGGGTCGTTTCCCAACGAGGTGTGAATTGACGGTGACGTTTGAGGTTTGTTATTAAAGTGCTCGAATGGTACGGGAATTTTTTGTTTTGGCTACGTTATTCTACAAATTAAAAAAATGGGAACGTAATTAAGGCAAGGGAACAAAGTAAATAACTAAATTAACTACTACTAAGCATATGGAACAATAAAATTAAGTTACACTAAGTCCTAGAGTGCTAAAACTAAAAAAAACATGAAAACCTGGGCTAATCCCGAGCCTCAAAAAGTGAAAATGAAAAAATTTAAGGCCTACGGGAGCGAAACCAATTTTCCTACATTCTAAACGACTAAAAATAATTTTAAGAAAAAGCCGGGTATTTTTTCGACTTTTATTTTATTTATTACGAATTAAAAACTAAATTAAACTAATTAATTAATTAAAAATACTAAATGGTTTTTGAAAAATCTGAAAATTTTATAATAAATACTTTGAATACTACTGGATTAAAGAAAAATAAAAAAACTTGCCTATTGCTTTTTGAAATCAGCAGTTAAAAAGGACTTAATGTTAATAAGCTTAAAACTGCAATGTGTATTCAAGTAAATAGGAAAGCAATATCTAACACAAGACATGTACTAGAGCAGATGGTAATGTGATTAGTGCTTGAGGGGTGCTGTTACTGGGCAGGAGGTCGTGTGTTCAAGTCCCACCTCCTTCCATTCTTGCTACTTATTTTTTTTGCTACTTAATAAAAAAGATGCAAAGGCTGCTGTAGCAGTAGTGAGCAAACAGCCCACTTGGGCTTATTCAAGGCTAAAAAGAAGCATGATAAGAAGCTCTAAAAACAAAAATAAGCAAAGAAAAATTATCCTAGTATTACTAACTACTTGCATAATCGAAATCAAGTCCTAAATCTAACTTTAACTACCCTAAAATTGAGCTAAAAAGTGGGGGATGGCTGCTGTTATAGTGGGCATAAAACAGCCTGAATGGGCATCTATTAACTTAAAAATGAGCTTCAAATAAGGTAAGGGTGAACTAAAACTAAACCTAGTGACTAATGGGCATAAAAGGGAACTAGATAAGCTGAAAATAAGACGTAACAAGCACATTAAAAGGGCCACTTAGCTGCTGCAACAGCCCTGCAGTTGGGCTGCAAAACAGTCCAGAAAAGGCACAAGGACAGCTTTTAAGTGGCAAAAATGAGTGGCCAAATTAGCTTCTAACTCAAGAATAAGCTAAAACATATTATCCTAGTACTACTAACTACTTATGCAACAAGAAATCAAGTCCTAATTCTAACATTAACTATACTAAAATTAAGCTAAAAAAAATGGACTAAGGGGCTGATATGGGGACAGCAGAGGACAGTTTGACAGATTATTAAACAACACAAAAACTATTTTAAAGCAACTAAACACTACTTGTGGAGGCTAAGATAGTGTCGAATAAACTTCACAAGATCATTTTGAAATCCAACATGGGTCAAAACTGAGTATTCACCCATGAAAAGTGTAAATCCAAACACCCCCTTAGGGGCAGTAAAACAGGATTTGGAACTGTGAAGATGTAGAGACTTTTTAAAAACTGATTTGCATTACTAACACAAACTCAAAATGAATTTAACCAACTTTAACAAACACTTTGAAATCACAATTAACTTAATTCAAGAACATGAAAAATTAAAAGTGCAATGGAATTTTAAAAAAAACTGGAATTTAAATTGCAGTAAAAATTAAAATTACAAGTAGTTTAAATGACAATAAAAATAAAAATGGTACTAGAATTAGAACTTCTAGACAAGGTTTCTCACTAACACTAAAAGCCTATTTATACATAAAAAGAAAACTATCTCCTGGTCTTGTCTTCTTGTCTGCTTCTGCTGTGTGTTACTTTTGTGAGACAAAAGTGAGTCTTGGCTTGCTTTGTGTTTCTTTTCTTCAATCTTAGCCATCCCTTTGATCTTGGGCACCAAGGGAGTCATCTGAGCCATTGATTTCCTTAGCACCAATGGGTATTGATGGGATTGCCAACATGGCAATGAGACCATGTGCTTGCTTTGTTTGCTTCTGGAGTGAGAGGGACAGGGGAGAGAGGAGATGAGAGGGAAATTAGGGCGCCAGTTTTGTGGTGTTCTGGGTTTGGGTAATCCTGGCTTTGGGATAAAATGGGTGTGGGTAAAACAAGAAATGGGTAAATATGTGAAATGGGTTGGGTGGTTAAGGGGAATGGGTAGTTTGTTTTTTTTATTTTGTGTTATGTGTTTTGTAAAAATGTATTTTTTTTATTTTTTTTTTTTAGAGTGAAAAATATTTTTAGTAAAAATAAAAATTGGTTTTAATAAAAATAATTGTTTTAAATAAAAATGGTTAAAATTGAAAATAATTGTTTTTAATGAAAAACGTTTTAAGGGTAAAATGATAAACTGGGTTCGGGTGAAAGGTGAAATGGAAATTTGGGTTTAGGTTTACGTTTTCCGTCTGATTCCCCAAGCTCACTCCCTAATATGAATCCCGGACTCTGAAAAATGTAGAAAATCCGCTTCCGGCTCCATCAACAAGCACGTTTTCCATTCCGAGCTCAATTCTGTCCGTTTTTGCCCTGTTTTCGATCCTTTGTACCTGAAATACATAAAAACACAGTCCAAGGATATCTGCCGTATATTTGGTTATATTTCCGTGTTTTTAGACGTTTTTGTGGGCTTAGATGGGTAAAAATGATGAGTGAATAAGCACTCATCAGATATACTCAAGTAAATTATTTTGAAACGCAAATATAATTTTTCATATCCGAAAGTCCAAACTCGAGCTTTCCAACAACATATGTTGAACTAGCTCATCTAACCATTTTCTTTGTTCACCATATGGACAACTTTTAAATTTGTTTTTAACATGACACCTTCATCACCTTAGTTGTTTCAAGTATAATATTAATAAAAAAACGAAGTAAAGCATCATCATTGTTACTATTTGATAGGCCATTATAGGAAAATACATTTTCCTAACTTGAGAATGAATACTCGAGAACTTATTGCACTAGAAACTCAATTTAACCTAACGGTTGAATTGCTTCCTTGATAGAAGTTGGGTATGTGGAATCGCCCGTAAAAATGGTCGTGTTTAGCCGTAATTGAGCACCACTAGTAATAGTCTCATATTCATTCTCTTACTTGAGAAATTTATACTCCTATGTTTTCCTAAAGTAAGTTTACAATGGAAATACTTTGCATTGTCTTAGGATTACTAATCAAACAAGTTGTAAAATTAATTTTTCTTTTAGTTAATCACAACCACTTGCCTCATCAAGCGATTATCTTGCTTAGATCGAGAAGAGCTACATGACTTCATGGACGAAGCTCATTGTATGCTAATCACCATCCGTAATGACTAGATTGTTCTGAACTAGCACCTAACAACTCTTTTTTCTTGAACACCATCATGTGCTCTTTTCTTTCTAGACACATACCTTTCATGTCATTGTTAGTGTAAATGATTTACTAATCTAGACCGTAAATCTGTTTCGGGCTTCTTGAATAGTGCTTGTTAAGTTTGCTAAACCTTTGTGTTATTTGTGAGCTCGATCTCATTTGATTGCCTATATGTGATCTCTACATGCTCTCCTTGCTTTGCTTAACGTGTATACATGTATGCTTGCTGTAGAAACAATTTGGTTCATAATTCAAAACATAGTGCAAAATTCTGCAACTATTCTGTTAAGAAAATCTGTCTCAGACGCCGGATCCCTTAGATGTAACTTGACGGATCCCTCAAGTAAAGGATCCGTGGGATCCGGGTGGACAAAAGTTCCTTTTTAGCCTTCTTGCATCAATCCAACATTCTAGACCTTATTGGACTAGTTAAACATGTTACATTAGGATCACTTAAACTTTCCTTAGGCTCAGTCAATCACACATTCACTAATGGATGACTTAGGATCACATTCGAAGTATTTTTGATTTATCATTACTTCAAAACTCAACATCTTTCCGCTCCAATGTTTACACATTGTTCCTATCATCTCAAAACACCGAGTTTGATATTTCTCTCAATTTTAGCAAATTGATTTTAGTCATCCTTACCTCAAAATAGGCCAAAAACTAGTTTTTTATTTCTTGTGATTTTTAGGGAATTTTCCAAATCTCTCTTAAGTCATCATCTGATCTCTAGGATCATTTAACACCCTTTAACACTCTCAAATTTCTTAGTGTCATCTTTAATCATCCACTGGTGCTCATAAAGCCCCATTTCCTTCCATAAAAGGAAATTATTAGCTACCATCAATCATTTTCTTTTGATCATTTTAGTCCATCTTCATGTAAGACACTTAATAGACTGAGTAACTTAGGATATGTAGGTGCTAGACCTTGCTAGAACCCAATCACCTCTTTTTCACCTCATCTGTTAGCCGAATCCCTAGACTTAAGCTAGCCGGATCCCTCTAGTGAGGGAACCGGAGGAACCGTGGAACACACACAAGCACTTGTTCAACACTTAGGATTATCATTTTCTTATATGTTTATAGGGATTGAGTCGTCGAATAGCAACGTACTTTTTCCAGTGTCCCATTCTGGTATGTGTACTTTTTTTAAGCTGTAGAATAGCAATGTACTTTCCATAAGTGTCTCGTTCTAGTACGTGTACTTTTTTAAGTCGTAGAATAGCAATGTACTTTTCATAAGTGTTCCAATTTAGTACGTGGGATGACGTACCAAATTGGAACACTTACGGAAGTAGGACGTACCAAATTGGAACACTTATGGAAAGTACATTGCTATTCTACAACTTAAAAAAAGTACACGTACTAGAACGGGACATTTATGGAAAGTACATTGCTATTCTACATCTTAAAAAAAGTACACGTACCAGAATGGGACACTTGGAAAAGTATATTGCTATTCTACGACTCAATCCCATGTTTATAAATGAGTTGCATTTATATGATTCTTTACGTGTTCTTTCTTTTCCTTTCATGATTTTATGGGAACAATTTATCCATTTGTATAAATGTTTTCCTTTTGTACTAACTCTTTTGGATTCTTGGAGGATGACAATGATCGATTTTATCATCAAGTCAAGTTGTGCTCATTCGCACATTTTTTATTCCTAATCTTGCATCATCATAACCATTTTACTCCACTTTTATCACTACTCACAAAGTCATCATGTCTACCACCTCTATTGAGTCATCAACCAAGTCAAAGATTCACCTTGATACCTTTCATCATGTCTACCACAACTTCCATACCTCTAAGTCATAATGATGATTTCTATCATTATCACCGTGTCCAAAGTCTAGTTCATGAACTACGTGATGAAGCATGTCTCATGTTCTACCACATCCTACTTGTGTCAACCACAACCTCAAACCACAAGCTACGTGTGTCAACTACATCCTACAAGTGTCTCACTACCACTACAATTCATGGTCACTCAACCATCCTCCACAAACATCTATGTTGTCAAAAGCCAAGTGAATTTCGTAATGAAATGCGTCTCATCCCTAAGCACATTTTCTTTTTTCTTGAATAAACCCTACAACCTCTAAACCAACCATGATGATGCAAGTAGTAAGGTTATTCTTCTTTTGACACTAATCCTTTCTTTGTAGATTCATATATATACACTTTGATGTGTATGGGATTCTCGTCTATTTATGGACAAACTTTTACATTATTTTTTTTGTAGGTTCTTCTTGACGTGTAACCACCGGTAAATTTCACCTCGTATTAAACTAATATAATAATTCTAATGAAAGAATATTTATCCATTTTCTACATCCATTTTTTTTTTTTTAAGAAACGATATCCTTTTATTTGATCACAACAAATAACTAATATGACGTAACTCACACACCAACATCAGAATGTCTTAAGTTTATTCCTTATATGTCAAGTATGAAAGTTTTCAACTTTTATTTACCACTGAACGTTATTACGTTAACGTACAATTATTAAACCTTCAAGTTAAACGTTGACTATTTATTTGAGCTTACATGAAACCCTAATTTATTATAACTGTTGAGCCATGAAGTAACACCCAGCTTGAATTCCGCTGCGTATCACGAAATTGGGGTGTTACGGATTGGTATCAGAGCTTCAGTTATAGAGAAACGGGTCTAATTGAGACCTAAACTATAACTACTTGTTCACAAAAACATTTTATAGCCTTTCGCTCTCCGTGCCTTCCATCCTCCAGGTAATTATGTGACTTTTAGACAGTTTATGCTACACAAACACTTTAGTATACTGATATATACTTCTGATCATTTTATTCAAAATAAACATACCTGCATATGCCTATTCTAAGGCATTATGACTTAATCACATTTCCCCGAGCATGTGCCTACTTTTATATTTTTCAAATTTATGAAACTTTCTCAAGACATTGTAGCTAATTACAATGGTCTCTTCTACTTATCTTATTTACACTAAATATATATACTCACCAACTATTTTGGCAACTTTCCTTGATATTCTTACTTCCATCTCTAAATAATAAGTGAAAACACTCTTTCTGTACTCCGTAAATTTTTATTACATTAGCATCCATAAATATTAATACATAATGATATAATTAGCATCGGTAGTGCTAATGTTACAAAAACCACCAAATAAGGTATGGTATCGCCAAATGGTTGATCCGCCAAGCTAATGAAAAACACGACTACACCTATGAGAGCGAGAATCATGACTGGATGCAGTATCTTGATTATTCTGTATAACAAATATAAATGAGTTATTAAGAATGGTGAATGAAATAACAAGAGACGTAGCTCAATATATAAACAATACTAAACGCTTCATTTTTATAACAAGATGTGCGCTCCAACCAATTAGTAAAACTAATAAACACAACCCACATTTAGATTAAAACGGGCCTCGGCCTAGATTACACAAACAAACACACCATTAAGCGTATTTGGGTTTCAACCCAACAACCAACACAAGACCACAACTTAATAAATACGATTACACAATAACACAAACAAAACAAAAATTTATTCCTAACATAATGCTATTACCCCCACAATTTATCCACGCCGATGGCTAGGACCACAAGTGGTACGAGAATCACTAAGATCACGGCCAAGAACACGTAATCTTCATCCGTAACATTGGCTAAATAGATAGCAGCGACACTAACATACACGAGTGCAATAATGGTAATAAAGTGCGGCATTTTGAAGTATGATATGAGAAATGTAGGTGGAAAAGTTAGTATGAAAGAATGAGGATTAAAATGGGGTATTTATAAAAAGAAAAACTAGCCGTTGAGGGGTCACTGTTCACGACTGTTGGGTCACTGTTCATGACCGTTTGAAATTACTGTTCACCTTACTAAGGAAAAACTAATTCATCATCTACAAAAGCTGAAGTTCAACAACTTTTTCTCATTCTAATTTTTTTTTTTTTTTTGATATTAATAATTTGATTTTCATAAGCCATTATGAACCATGTTATTTTCAAAATTAATTACTAAAACATGATAGACCTTATAAAATAACAATCTTCATTCAAAATTAAATTTTTCTTAAGTTTATATGACCTTTAGTATAATGTTGTTCACATGTAAAAACAATAAATTCTAACTTATAAACTTTCACAAGTGAAACTACATTTCATCCTCATTACTTCAATATTTAACATGGACTGAATCTCGGGACGAGATTCAATTTAAGGGGGTGAGACTGTAACCCCCGATAAATTTCACCTCGTATTAAACTAATATAATAATTCTAACGAAAGAATACTTATCCATTTTCTACATTCAATTGTTTTTTTTTTTTTTTTTAAGAAACGATATCCTTTTATTTGATCACAACAACTAACTAATATGACTTAACTCACACACCAACATCAGAATGTCTTAAGTTTATTCCTTATATGTCAAGTATGAAAGTTTTCAACTTTTATTTACCACTGAACGTTATTACGTTAATGTACAATTATTAAACTTTCAAGTTAAACGTTGACTATTTATTTGAGCTTACATGAAACCCTAATTTATTATAACTGTTGAGCCATGAAGTAACACCCAGCTTGAATTCCGCTACGTATCACGAAATTGGGGGTGTTACAGATTGGTATCAGAGCTTCAGTTATAGAGAAACGGGTCTAATTGAGACCTAAACTATAACTACTTGTTCACAAAAACATTTTATAGCCTTTCGCTCTCCGTGCCTTCCATCCTCCAGGTAATTATGTAACTTTTAGACAGTTTATGCCACACAAACACTTTAGTATACTGATATATACTTCTGATCATTTTATTCAAAATAAACATACCTGCATATGCCTATTCTAAGGCATTATGACTTAATCACATTTCCCCGAGCATTTGCCTACTTTTATATTTTTCAAATTTATGAAACTTTCTCAAGACATTGTAACCAATTACAATGGTCTCTTCTACTTATCTTATTTACACTAAATATATATACTCACCAACTATTTTGGCAACTTTCCTTGATATTCTTACTTTCATCTCTAAATAATGAGTGAAAACACTCTTTCTGTACTCCGTAAATTTTTATTACATTAGAATCCATAAATATTAATACATAATGATATAATTAGCATCGGTAGTGCTAATGTTACAAAAATCACCAAATAAGGTATGGTATCGCCAAATGGTTGATCCGCCAAGCTAATGAAAAACACGACTACACCTATGAGAGCGAGAATCATGACTGGATGCAGTATCTTGATTATTCTGTATAACAAATATAAATGAGTTATTAAGAATGGTGAATGAAATAACAAGAGACGTAGCTCAATATATAAACAATACTAAACGCTTCATTTTTATAACAAGAAGTGGGCTCTAACCAATTAGTAAAACAAATAAACACAACCCACATTTAGATTAAAACGGGCCTCAGCCTAGATTACATAAACAAACACACCAATAAGCGTTTTTGGGTTTCAACCCAACAACCAACACAAGACCACAACTTAATAAATACGATTACACAATAACACAAACCAACCAAAAATTTATTCCTAACATAATGCTATTACCCCCACAATTTATCCACGCCGATGGCTAGGACCACAAGTGGTACGAGAATCACTAAGATCACGGCCAAGAACACGTAATATTCATCCGTAACATTGGCTAAATAGATAGCATCGACAACAACATACACGAGTGCAATAATGGTACTAAAGTGCGGCATTTTGAAGTATGATATGAGAAATGTAGGTGGAAAAGTTAGTATGAAAGAATGAGGATTAAAATGGGGTATTTATAAAAAGAAAAACTAGCCGTTGAGGGGTCACTGTTCACGACTGTTGGGTCACTGTTCATGACCGTTTGAAATTACTGTTCACCTTACTAAGGAAAAACTAATTCATCATCTACAAAAGCTGAAGTTCAACAACTTTTTCTCATTCTAATTTTTTTTTTTTTTTTTTTGATATTAATAATTTGATTTTCATAAGCCATTATGAACCATGTTATTTTCAAAATTAATTACTAAAACATGATAGACCTTATAAAATAACAATCTTCATTCAAAATTAAATTTTTCTTAAGTTTATACGACCTTTAGAATAATGTTGTTCACATGTAAAAACAATAAATTCTAACTTATAAACTTTCACAAGTGAAACTACATTTCATCCTCATTACTTCAATATTTAACATGGACTGAATCTCGGGACGAGATTCAATTTAAGGGGGTGAGACTGTAACCACCGATAAATTTCACCTCGTATTAAACTAATATAATAATTCTAACGAAAGAATACTTATCCATTTTCTACATTCAATTGTTTTTTTTTTTAAGAAACGATATCCTTTTATTTGATCACAACAACTAACTAATATGACTTAACTCACACACCAACATCAGAATGTCTTAAGTTTATTCCTTATATGTCAAGTATGAAAGTTTTCAACTTTTATTTACCACTGAACGTTATTACGTTAATGTACAATTATTAAACTTTCAAGTTAAACGTTGACTATTTATTTGAGCTTACATGAAACCCTAATTTATTATAACTGTTGAGCCATGAAGTAACACCCAGCTTGAATTCCGCTACGTATCACGAAATTGGGGGTGTTACAGATTGGTATCAGAGCTTCAGTTATAGAGAAACGGGTCTAATTGAGACCTAAACTATAACTACTTGTTCACAAAAACATTTTATAGCCTTTCGCTCTCCGTGCCTTCCATCCTCCAGGTAATTATGTAACTTTTAGACAGTTTATGCCACACAAACACTTTAGTATACTGATATATACTTCTGATCATTTTATTCAAAATAAACATACCTGCATATGCCTATTCTAAGGCATTATGACTTAATCACATTTCCCCGAGCATTTGCCTACTTTTATATTTTTCAAATTTATGAAACTTTCTCAAGACATTGTAACCAATTACAATGGTCTCTTCTACTTATCTTATTTACACTAAATATATATACTCACCAACTATTTTGGCAACTTTCCTTGATATTCTTACTTCCATCTCTAAATAATGAGTGAAAACACTCTTTCTGTACTCCGTAAATTTTTATTACATTAGAATCCATAAATATTAATACATAATGATATAATTAGCATCGGTAGTGCTAATGTTACAAAAATCACCAAATAAGGTATGGTATCGCCAAATGGTTGATCCGCCAAGCTAATGAAAAACACGACTACACCTATGAGAGCGAGAATCATGACTGGATGCAGTATCTTGATTATTCTGTATAACAAATATAAATGAGTTATTAAGAATGGTGAATGAAATAACAAGAGACGTAGCTCAATATATAAACAATACTAAACGCTTCATTTTTATAACAAGAAGTGGGCTCTAACCAATTAGTAAAACAAATAAACACAACCCACATTTAGATTAAAACGGGCCTCAGCCTAGATTACATAAACAAACACACCAATAAGCGTTTTTGGGTTTCAACCCAACAACCAACACAAGACCACAACTTAATAAATACGATTACACAATACACAAACCAACCAAAAATTTATTCCTAACATAATGCTATTACCCCCACAATTTATCCACGCCGATGGCTAGGACCACAAGTGGTACGAGAATCACTAAGATCACGGCCAAGAACACGTAATATTCATCCGTAACATTGGCTAAATAGATAGCATCGACAACAACATACACGAGTGCAATAATGGTACTAAAGTGCGGCATTTTGAAGTATGATATGAGAAATGTAGGTGGAAAAGTTAGTATGAAAGAATGAGGATTAAAATGGGGTATTTATAAAAAGAAAAACTAGCCGTTGAGGGGTCACTGTTCACGACTGTTGGGTCACTGTTCATGACCGTTTGAAATTACTGTTCACCTTACTAAGGAAAAACTAATTCATCATCTACAAAAGCTGAAGTTCAACAACTTTTTCTCATTCTAATTTTTTTTTTTTTTTTTTTTTGATATTAATAATTTGATTTTCATAAGCCATTATGAACCATGTTATTTTCAAAATTAATTACTAAAACATGATAGACCTTATAAAATAACAATCTTCATTCAAAATTAAATTTTTCTTAAGTTTATACGACCTTTAGAATAATGTTGTTCACATGTAAAAACAATAAATTCTAACTTATAAAATTTCACAAGTGAAACTACATTTCATCCTCATTACTTCAATATTTAACATGGACTGAATCTCGAGACAAGATTCAATTTAAGGGGGTGAGACTGTAACCACTGATAAATTTCACCTCGTATTAAACTAATATAATAATTCTAACGAAAGAATACTTATCCATTTTCTACATTCAATTGTTTTTTTTTTAAGAAACGATATCCTTTTATTTGATCACAACAACTAACTAATATGACTTAACTCACACACCAACATCAGAATGTCTTAAGTTTATTCCTTATATGTCAAGTATGAAAGTTTTCAACTTTTATTTACCACTGAACGTTATTACGTTAATGTACAATTATTAAACTTTCAAGTTAAACGTTGACTATTTATTTAAGCTTACATGAAACCCTAATTTATTATAACTGTTGAGCCATGAAGTAACACCCAGCTTGAATTCCTCTGCGTATCACGAAATTGGGGGTGTTACAGATTGGTATCAGAGCTTCAGTTATAGAGAAATGGGTCTAATTGAGACCTAAACTATAACTACTTGTTCACAAAAACATTTTATAGCCTTTCGCTGTCCGTGCCTTCCATCCTCCAGGTAATTATGTAACTTTTAGACAGTTTATGCCACACAAACACTTTAGTATACTGGTATATACTTCTGATCATTTTATTCAAAATAAACATACCTGCATATGCCTATTCTAAGGCATTATGACTTAATCACATTTCCCCCAGCATTTGCCTACTTTTATATTTTTCAAATTTATGAAACTTTCTCAAGACATTGTAACCAATTACAATGGTCTCTTCTACTTATCTTATTTACACTAAATATATATACTCACCAACTATTTTGGCAACTTTCCTTGATATTCTTACTTCCATCTCTAAATAATGAGTGAAAACACTCTTTCTGTACTCCGTAAATTTTTATTACATTAGAATCCATAAATATTAATACATAATGATATAATTAGTATCGGTAGTGCTAATGTTACAAAAATCACCAAATAAGGTATGGTATCGCCAAATGGTTGATCCGCCAAGCTAATGAAAAACACGACTACACCTATGAGAGCGAGAATCATGACTGGATGCAGTATCTTGATTATTCTGTATAACAAATATAAATGAGTTATTAAGCATGGTGAATGAAATAACAAGAGACGTAGCTCAATATATAAACAATACTAAACGCTTCATTTTTATAACAAGAAGTGGGCTCTAACCAATTAGTAAAACAAATAAACACAACCCACATTTAGATTAAAACGGGCCTCAGCCTAGATTACATAAACAAACACACCAATAAGCGTTTTTGGGTTTCAACCCAACAACCAACACAAGACCACAACTTAATAAATACGATTACACAATAACACAAACCAAACAAAAATTTATTCCTAACATAATGCTATTACCCCCACAATTTATCCACGCCGATGGCTAGGACCACAAGTGGTACGAGAATCACTAAGATCACGGCCAAGAACACGTAATCTTCATCCGTAACATTGGCTAAATAGATAGCATCGACAACAACATACACGAGTGCAATAATGGTACTAAAGTGCGGCATTTTGAAGTATGATATGAGAAATGTAGGTGGAAAAGTTAGTATGAAAGAATGAGGATTAAAATGGGGTATTTATAAAAAGAAAAACTAGCCGTTGAGGGGTCACTGTTCACGACCGTTGGGTCACTGTTCATGACCGTTTGAAATTACTGTTCACCTTACTAAGGAACAAACTAATTCATTATCTACAAAAGCTGAAGTTCAACAACTTTTTCTCATTCTATTTTTTTTTTTTTTTTTTTTTTTTTTTTTTTTGATATTAATAATTTGATTTTCATAAACCATTATGAACCATGTTATTTTCAAAATTAATTACTAAAACATGATAAACCTTATAAAATAACAATCTTCATTCAAAATTAAATTTTTCTTAAGTTTATATGACCTTTAGAATAATGTTGTTCACATGTAAAAACAATAAATTCTAACTTATAAGCTTTCACAAGTGAAACCACATTTCATCCTTATTACTTCAACATTTAACATGGACTGAATCACGGGACGAGATTCAATTTAAGGGGGTGAGACTGTAACCACCGATAAATTTCACCTCGTATTAAACTAATATAATAATTCTAACGAAAGAATACTTATCCATTTTCTACATCCAATTGTTTTTTTTAAGAAACGATATCCTTTTATTTGATCACAACAACTAACTAATATGACGTAACTCACACACCAACATCAGAATGTCTTAAGTTTATTCCTTATATGTCAAGTATGAAAGTTTTCAACTTTTATTTACCACTGAACGTTATTACGTTAATGTACAATTATTAAACTTTCAAGTTAAACGTTGACTATTTATTTAAGCTTACATGAAACCCTAATTTATTATAACTGTTGAGCCATGAAGTAACACCCAGCTTGAATTCCACTGCGTATCACGAAATTGGGGGTGTTACAGATTGGTATCAGAGCTTCAGTTATAGAGAAATGGGTCTAATTGAGACCTAAACTATAACTACTTGTTCACAAAAACATTTTATAGCCTTTCGCTGTCCGTGCCTTCCATCCTCCAGGTAATTATGTAACTTTTAGACAGTTTATGCCACACAAACACTTTAGTATACTGGTATATACTTCTGATCATTTTATTCAAAATAAACATACCTGCATATGCCTATTCTAAGGCATTATGACTTAATCACATTTCCCCCAGCATTTGCCTACTTTTATATTTTTCAAATTTATGAAACTTTCTCAAGACATTGTAACCAATTACAATGGTCTCTTCTACTTATCTTATTTACACTAAATATATATACTCACCAACTATTTTGGCAACTTTCCTTGATATTCTTACTTCCATCTCTAAATAATGAGTGAAAACACTCTTTCTGTACTCCGTAAATTTTTATTACATTAGAATCCATAAATATTAATACATAATGATATAATTAGTATCGGTAGTGCTAATGTTACAAAAATCACCAAATAAGGTATGGTATCGCCAAATGGTTGATCCGCCAAGCTAATGAAAAACACGACTACACCTATGAGAGCGAGAATCATGACTGGATGCAGTATCTTGATTATTCTGTATAACAAATATAAATGAGTTATTAAGCATGGTGAATGAAATAACAAGAGACGTAGCTCAATATATAAACAATACTAAACGCTTCATTTTTATAACAAGAAGTGGGCTCTAACCAATTAGTAAAACAAATAAACACAACCCACATTTAGATTAAAACGGGCCTCAGCCTAGATTACATAAACAAACACACCAATAAGCGTTTTTGGGTTTCAACCCAACAACCAACACAAGACCACAACTTAATAAATACGATTACACAATAACACAAACCAAACAAAAATTTATTCCTAACATAATGCTATTACCCCCACAATTTATCCACGCCGATGGCTAGGACCACAAGTGGTACGAGAATCACTAAGATCACGGCCAAGAACACGTAATCTTCATCCGTAACATTGGCTAAATAGATAGCATCGACAACAACATACACGAGTGCAATAATGGTACTAAAGTGCGGCATTTTGAAGTATGATATGAGAAATGTAGGTGGAAAAGTTAGTATGAAAGAATGAGGATTAAAATGGGGTATTTATAAAAAGAAAAACTAGCCGTTGAGGGGTCACTGTTCACGACCGTTGGGTCACTGTTCATGACCGTTTGAAATTACTGTTCACCTTACTAAGGAACAAACTAATTCATTATCTACAAAAGCTGAAGTTCAACAACTTTTTCTCATTCTATTTTTTTTTTTTTTTTTTTTTTTTTTTTTTTTTTGATATTAATAATTTGATTTTCATAAACCATTATGAACCATGTTATTTTCAAAATTAATTACTAAAACATGATAAACCTTATAAAATAACAATCTTCATTCAAAATTAAATTTTTCTTAAGTTTATATGACCTTTAGAATAATGTTGTTCACATGTAAAAACAATAAATTCTAACTTATAAGCTTTCACAAGTGAAACCACATTTCATCCTTATTACTTCAACATTTAACATGGACTGAATCACGGGACGAGATTCAATTTAAGGGGGTGAGACTGTAACCACCGATAAATTTCACCTCGTATTAAACTAATATAATAATTCTAACGAAAGAATACTTATCCATTTTCTACATCCAATTGTTTTTTTTAAGAAACGATATCCTTTTATTTGATCACAACAACTAACTAATATGACGTAACTCACACACCAACATCAGAATGTCTTAAGTTTATTCCTTATATGTCAAGTATGAAAGTTTTCAACTTTTATTTACCACTGAACGTTATTACGTTAATGTACAATTATTAAACTTTCAAGTTAAACGTTGACTATTTATTTAAGCTTACATGAAACCCTAATTTATTATAACTGTTGAGCCATGAAGTAACACCCAGCTTGAATTCCACTGCGTATCACGAAATTGGGGGTGTTACAGATTGGTATCAGAGCTTCAGTTATAGAGAAATGGGTCTAATTGAGACCTAAACTATAACTACTTGTTCACAAAAACATTTTATAGCCTTTCGCTGTCCGTGCCTTCCATCCTCCAGGTAATTATGTAACTTTTAGACAGTTTATGCCACACAAACACTTTAGTATACTGGTATATACTTCTGATCATTTTATTCAAAATAAACATACCTGCATATGCCTATTCTAAGGCATTATGACTTAATCACATTTCCCCCAGCATTTGCCTACTTTTATATTTTTCAAATTTATGAAACTTTCTCAAGACATTGTAACCAATTACAATGGTCTCTTCTACTTATCTTATTTACACTAAATATATATACTCACCAACTATTTTGGCAACTTTCCTTGATATTCTTACTTCCATCTCTAAATAATGAGTGAAAACACTCTTTCTGTACTCCGTAAATTTTTATTACATTAGAATCCATAAATATTAATACATAATGATATAATTAGTATCGGTAGTGCTAATGTTACAAAAATCACCAAATAAGGTATGGTATCGCCAAATGGTTGATCCGCCAAGCTAATGAAAAACACGACTACACCTATGAGAGCGAGAATCATGACTGGATGCAGTATCTTGATTATTCTGTATAACAAATATAAATGAGTTATTAAGCATGGTGAATGAAATAACAAGAGACGTAGCTCAATATATAAACAATACTAAACGCTTCATTTTTATAACAAGAAGTGGGCTCTAACCAATTAGTAAAACAAATAAACACAACCCACATTTAGATTAAAACGGGCCTCAGCCTAGATTACATAAACAAACACACCAATAAGCGTTTTTGGGTTTCAACCCAACAACCAACACAAGACCACAACTTAATAAATACGATTACAAAATAACACAAACCAAACAAAAATTTATTCCTAACATAATGCTATTACCCCCACAATTTATCCACGCCGATGGCTAGGACCACAAGTGGTACGAGAATCACTAAGATCACGGCCAAGAACACGTAATCTTCATCCGTAACATTGGCTAAATAGATAGCATCGACAACAACATACACGAGTGCAATAATGGTACTAAAGTGCGGCATTTTGAAGTATGATATGAGAAATGTAGGTGGAAAAGTTAGTATGAAAGAATGAGGATTAAAATGGGGTATTTATAAAAAGAAAAACTAGCCGTTGAGGGGTCACTGTTCACGACCGTTGGTCACTGTCATGACCGTTTGAAATTACTGTTCACCTTACTAAGGAACAAACTAATTCATTATCTACAAAAGCTGAAGTTCAACAACTTTTTCTCATTCTATTTTTTTTTTTTTTTTTTTTTTTTTTTTTTGATATTAATAATTTGATTTTCATAAACCATTATGAACCATGTTATTTTCAAAATTAATTACTAAAACATGATAAACCTTATAAAATAACAATCTTCATTCAAAATTAAATTTTTCTTAAGTTTATATGACCTTTAGAATAATGTTGTTCACATGTAAAAACAATAAATTCTAACTTATAAGCTTTCACAAGTGAAACCACATTTCATCCTTATTACTTCAACATTTAACATGGACTGAATCACGGGACGAGATTCAATTTAAGGGGGTGAGACTGTAACCACCGATAAATTTCACCTCGTATTAAACTAATATAATAATTCTAACGAAAGAATACTTATCCATTTTCTACATCCAATTGTTTTTTTTAAGAAACGATATCCTTTTATTTGATCACAACAACTAACTAATATGACGTAACTCACACACCAACATCAGAATGTCTTAAGTTTATTCCTTATATGTCAAGTATGAAAGTTTTCAACTTTTATTTACCACTGAACGTTATTACGTTAATGTACAATTATTAAACTTTCAAGTTAAACGTTGACTATTTATTTGAGCTTACTTGAAACCCTAATTTATTATAACTGTTGAGCCATGAAGTAACACCCAGCTTGAATTCCGCTGCGTATCACGAAATTGAGGGTGTTACAGATTGGTATCAGAGCTTCAGTTATAGAGAAACGGGTCTAATTAAGACCTAAACTATAACTACTTGTTCACAAAAATATTTTATAGCCTTTCGCTCTCCGTGCCTTCCATCCTCCAGGTAATTATGTAACTTTTAGACAGTTTATGCCACACAAACACTTTAGTATACTGATATATAC
This sequence comes from Chrysanthemum seticuspe, assembly GCA_019973895.1. Classification (NCBI taxonomy): domain Eukaryota; kingdom Viridiplantae; phylum Streptophyta; class Magnoliopsida; order Asterales; family Asteraceae; genus Chrysanthemum; species Chrysanthemum seticuspe. The sequence continues at coordinate 118,603,074 of BPTQ01000001.1, read as the reverse complement.
TTCTAATCATTTTATTCAAAATAAACATACCTGCATATGCCTATTCTAAGGCATTATGACTTAATCACATTTCCCCGAGCATTTGCCTACTTTTATATTTTTCAAATTTATGAAACTTTCTCAAGACATTGTAACCAATTACAATGGTCTCTTCTACTTATCTTATTTACACTAAATATATATACTCACCAACTATTTTGGCAACTTTCCTTGATATTCTTACTTCCATCTCTAAATAATGAGTGAAAACACTCTTTCTGTACTCCGTAAATTTTTATTACATTAGAATCCATAAATATTAATACATAATGATATAATTAGCATCGGTAGTGCTAATGTTACAAAAATCACCAAATAAGGTATGGTATCGCCAAATGGTTGATCCGCCAAGCTAATGAAAAACACGACTACACCTATGAGAGCGAGAATCATGACTGGATGCAGTATCTTGATTATTCTGTATAACAAATATAAATGAGTAATTAAGCATGGTGAATGAAATAACAAGAGACGTAGCTCAATATATAAACAATACTACACGCTTCATTTTTATAACAAGAAGTGGGCTCTAACCAATTAGTAAAACAAATAAACACAACCCACATTTAGATTAAAACGGGCCTCAGCCTAGATTACATAAACAAACACACCAATAAGCGTTTTTGGGTTTCAACCCAACAACAACACAAGACCACAACTTAATAAATACGATTACACAATAACACAAACCAAACAAAAATTTATTCCTAACATAATGCTATTACCCCCACAATTTATCCACGCCGATGGCTAGGACCACAAGTGGTACGAGAATCACTAAGATCACGGCCAAGAACACGTAATCTTCATCCGTAACATTGGCTAAATAGATAGCATCGACAACAACATACACGAGTGCAATAATGGTACTAAAGTGCGGCATTTTGAAGTATGATATGAGAAATGTAGGTGGAAAAGTTAGTATGAAAGAATGAGGATTAAAATGGGGTATTTATAAAAAGAAAAACTAGCCGTTGAGGGGTCACTGTTCACGACCGTTGGGTCACTGTTCATGACCGTTTGAAATTACTGTTCACCTTACTAAGGAACAAACTAATTCATTATCTACAAAAGCTGAAGTTCAACAACTTTTTCTCATTCTATTTTTTTTTTTTTTTTTTTTTTTTTTTTTTTTTTTTTTGATATTAATAATTTGATTTTCATAAGCCATTATGAACCATGTTATTTTCAAAATTAATTACTAAAACATGATAAACCTTATAAAATAACAATCTTCATTCAAAATTAAATTTTTCTTAACTTTATATGACCTTTAGAATAATGTTGTTCACATGTAAAAACAATAAATTCTAACTTATAAGCTTTCACAAGTGAAACCACATTTCATCCTCATTACTTCAACATTTAACATGGACTGAATCACGGGACGAGATTCAATTTAAGGGGTGAGACTGTAACCACCGATAAATTTCACCTCGTATTAAACTAATATAATAATTCTAACGAAAGAATACTTATCCATTTTCTACATCCAATTGTTTTTTTTTTTAAGAAACGATATCCTTTTATTTGATCACAACAACTAACTAATATGACGTAACTCACACACCAACATCAGAATGTCTTAAGTTTATTCCTTATATGTCAAGTATGAAAGTTTTCAACTTTTATTTACCACTGAACGTTATTACGTTAACGTACAATTATTAAACTTTCAAGTTAAACGTTGACTATTTATTTGAGCTTACATGAAACCCTAATTTACTATAACTGTTGAGCCATGAAGTAACACCCAGCTTGAATTCCGCTGCGTATCACAAAATTGGGGGTGTTACAGATTGGTATCAGAGCTTCAGTTATAGAGAAACGGGTCTAATTGAGACCTAAACTATAACTACTTGTTCACAAAAATATTTTATAGCCTTTCGCTCTCCGTGCCTTCCATCCTCTAGGTAATTATGTGACTTTTAGACAGTTTATGCTACACAAACTCTTTAGTATACTGATATATACTTCTGATCATTTTATTCAAAATAAACATACCTGCATATGCCTATTCTAAGGCAATATGACATTATCACATTTCCCCGAGCATGTGCCTACTTTTATATTTTTCAAATTTGTGAAACTTTCTAAAGACATTGTAACCAATTACAATGGTCTCTTCTACTTATCTTATTTACACTAAATATATATACTCACCAACTATTTTGGCAACTTTCCTTGATATTCTTACTTCCATCTCTAAATAATGAGTGAAAACACTCTTTCTGTACTCCATAAATTTTTATTAAATTAAAATCCATAAATATTAATACATAATGATATAATTAGCATCGGTAGTGCTAATGTTACAAAAATCACCAAATAAGATATGGTATCGCCAAATGGTTGATCCACCAAGCTAATGAAAAACACGACTACACCTATGAGAGTGAGAATCATGACTGGATGCAGTATATTGATTATTCTGTATAACAAATATAAATGAGTTATTAGGCATGGTGAATGAAATAACAAGAGACGTAGCTCAATATATAAACAATACTAAACGCTTCATTTTTATAACAAGAAGTGGGCTCCAACCAATTAGTAAAACAAATAAACACAACCCACATTTAGATTAAAACAGGCCTCTGCCTAGATTACATAAACAAACACATCATTAAGCGTATTTGGGTTTTAACCCAACAACCAACACAAGATCACAACTTAATAAATACGATTACACAATAACACAAACCAAACAAAAATTTATTCCTAACATAATGCTATTACCCCCACAATTTATCCACGCCGATGGCTAGGACAACAAGTGGTACGAGAATCACTAAGATCACGGCCAAGAACACGTAACCAAGAACACGTAATCTTCATCCGTAACATTGGCTAAATAGATAGCAGCGACAACAACATACACGAGTGCAATAATGGTAATAAAGTGCGGCATTTTGAAGTATGATATGAGAAATGTAGGTGGAAAAGTTAGTATGAAAGAATGAGGATTAAAATGGGGTATTTATAAAAAGAAAAACTAGCCGTTGAGGGGTCACTGTTCACGACCGTTGGGTCACTGTTCATGACCGTTTGAAATTATTGTTCACCTTACTAAGGAACAAACTATTTCATCATCTACAAAAGCTGAAGTTCAACAACTTTTTCTCATTTTTTTTTTTTTTTTTTTTTTTTTTTTTTTTTTTTTTTTTATATTAATAATTTGATTTTCATAAGCCATGATGAACCATGTTATTTTCAAAATTAATTACTAAAACATGATAGACCTTATAAAATAACAATCTTCATTCAAAATTAAATTTTTCTTAAGTTTATATGACCTTTAGAATAATGTTGTTCACATGTAAAAACAATAAATTCTAACTTATAAACTTTCACAAGTGAAACTACATTTCATCCTCATTACTTCAATATTTAACATGGACTGAATCTCGGGACGAGATTCAATTTAAGGGGGTGAGGCTGTAACCACCGATAAATTTCACCTCGTATTAAACTAATATAATAATTCTAACGAAAGAATACTTATCCATTTTCTACATTCAATTGTTTTTTTTTTAAGACACGATATCCTTTTATTTGATCACAACAACTAACTAATATGACTTAACTCACACACCAACATCAGAATGTCTTAAGTTTATTCCTTATATGTCAAGTATGAAAGTTTTCAACTTTTATTTACCACTGAACGTTATTACGTTAATGTACAATTATTAAACTTTCAAGTTAAACGTTGACTATTTATTTGAGCTTACTTGAAACCCTAATTTATTATAACTGTTGAGCCATGAAGTAACACCCAGCTTGAATTCCGCTGCGTATCACGAAATTGAGGGTGTTACAGATTGGTATCAGAGCTTCAGTTATAGAGAAACGGGTCTAATTAAGACCTAAACTATAACTACTTGTTCACAAAAATATTTTATAGCCTTTCGCTCTCCGTGCCTTCCATCCTCCAGGTAATTATGTAACTTTTAGACAGTTTATGCCACACAAACACTTTAGTATACTGATATATACTTCTAATCATTTTATTCAAAATAAACATACCTGCATATGCCTATTCTAAGGCATTATGACTTAATCACATTTCCCCGAGCATTTGCCTACTTTTATATTTTTCAAATTTATGAAACTTTCTCAAGACATTGTAACCAATTACAATGGTCTCTTCTACTTATCTTATTTACACTAAATATATATACTCACCAACTATTTTGGCAACTTTCCTTGATATTCTTACTTCCATCTCTAAATAATGAGTGAAAACACTCTTTCTGTACTCCGTAAATTTTTATTACATTAGAATCCATAAATATTAATACATAATGATATAATTAGCATCGGTAGTGCTAATGTTACAAAAATCACCAAATAAGGTATGGTATCGCCAAATGGTTGATCCGCCAAGCTAATGAAAAACACGACTACACCTATGAGAGCGAGAATCATGACTGGATGCAGTATCTTGATTATTCTGTATAACAAATATAAATGAGTAATTAAGCATGGTGAATGAAATAACAAGAGACGTAGCTCAATATATAAACAATACTACACGCTTCATTTTTATAACAAGAAGTGGGCTCTAACCAATTAGTAAAACAAATAAACACAACCCACATTTAGATTAAAACGGGCCTCAGCCTAGATTACATAAACAAACACACCAATAAGCGTTTTTGGGTTTCAACCCAACAACAACACAAGACCACAACTTAATAAATACGATTACACAATAACACAAACCAAACAAAAATTTATTCCTAACATAATGCTATTACCCCCACAATTTATCCACGCCGATGGCTAGGACCACAAGTGGTACGAGAATCACTAAGATCACGGCCAAGAACACGTAATCTTCATCCGTAACATTGGCTAAATAGATAGCATCGACAACAACATACACGAGTGCAATAATGGTACTAAAGTGCGGCATTTTGAAGTATGATATGAGAAATGTAGGTGGAAAAGTTAGTATGAAAGAATGAGGATTAAAATGGGGTATTTATAAAAAGAAAAACTAGCCGTTGAGGGGTCACTGTTCACGACCGTTGGGTCACTGTTCATGACCGTTTGAAATTACTGTTCACCTTACTAAGGAACAAACTAATTCATTATCTACAAAAGCTGAAGTTCAACAACTTTTTCTCATTCTATTTTTTTTTTTTTTTTTTTTTTTTTTTTTTTTTTTTTTTGATATTAATAATTTGATTTTCATAAGCCATTATGAACCATGTTATTTTCAAAATTAATTACTAAAACATGATAAACCTTATAAAATAACAATCTTCATTCAAAAGTAAATTTTTCTTAACTTTATATGACCTTTAGAATAATGTTGTTCACATGTAAAAACAATAAATTCTAACTTATAAGCTTTCACAAGTGAAACCACATTTCATCCTCATTACTTCAACATTTAACATGGACTGAATCACGGGACGAGATTCAATTTAAGGGGTGAGACTGTAACCACCGATAAATTTCACCTCGTATTAAACTAATATAATAATTCTAACGAAAGAATACTTATCCATTTTCTACATCCAATTGTTTTTTTTTTAAGAAACGATATCCTTTTATTTGATCACAACAACTAACTAATATGACGTAACTCACACACCAACATCAGAATGTCTTAAGTTTATTCCTTATATGTCAAGTATGAAAGTTTTCAACTTTTATTTACCACTGAACGTTATTACGTTAACGTACAATTATTAAACTTTCAAGTTAAACGTTGACTATTTATTTGAGCTTACATGAAACCCTAATTTACTATAACTGTTGAGCCATGAAGTAACACCCAGCTTGAATTCCGCTGCGTATCACAAAATTGGGGGTGTTACAGATTGGTATCAGAGCTTCAGTTATAGAGAAACGGGTCTAATTGAGACCTAAACTATAACTACTTGTTCACAAAAATATTTTATAGCCTTTCGCTCTCCGTGCCTTCCATCCTCTAGGTAATTATGTGACTTTTAGACAGTTTATGCTACACAAACTCTTTAGTATACTGATATATACTTCTGATCATTTTATTCAAAATAAACATACCTGCATATGCCTATTCTAAGGCAATATGACATTATCACATTTCCCCGAGCATGTGCCTACTTTTATATTTTTCAAATTTGTGAAACTTTCTCAAGACATTGTAACCAATTACAATGGTCTCTTCTACTTATCTTATTTACACTAAATATATATACTCACCAACTATTTTGGCAACTTTCCTTGATATTCTTACTTCCATCTCTAAATAATGAGTGAAAACACTCTTTCTGTACTCCATAAATTTTTATTAAATTAAAATCCATAAATATTAATACATAATGATATAATTAGCATCGGTAGTGCTAATGTTACAAAAATCACCAAATAAGATATGGTATCGCCAAATGGTTGATCCACCAAGCTAATGAAAAACACGACTACACCTATGAGAGTGAGAATCATGACTGGATGCAGTATATTGATTATTCTGTATAACAAATATAAATGAGTTATTAGGCATGGTGAATGAAATAACAAGAGACGTAGCTCAATATATAAACAATACTAAACGCTTCATTTTTATAACAAGAAGTGGGCTCCAACCAATTAGTAAAACAAATAAACACAACCCACATTTAGATTAAAACAGGCCTCTGCCTAGATTACATAAACAAACACATCATTAAGCGTATTTGGGTTTTAACCCAACAACCAACACAAGATCACAACTTAATAAATACGATTACACAATAACACAAACCAAACAAAAATTTATTCCTAACATAATGCTATTACCCCCACAATTTATCCACGCCGATGGCTAGGACAACAAGTGGTACGAGAATCACTAAGATCACGGCCAAGAACACGTAACCAAGAACACGTAATCTTCATCCGTAACATTGGCTAAATAGATAGCAGCGACAACAACATACACGAGTGCAATAATGGTAATAAAGTGCGGCATTTTGAAGTATGATATGAGAAATGTAGTTGGAAAAGTTAGTATGAAAGAATGAGGATTAAAATGGGGTATTTATAAAAAGAAAAACTAGCCGTTGAGGGGTCACTGTTCACGACCGTTGGGTCACTGTTCATGACCGTTTGAAATTACTGTTCACCTTACTAAGGAACAAACTAATTCATCATCTACAAAAGCTGAAGTTCAACAACTTTTTCTCATTCTAATTTTTTTTTTTTTTTTTTTTTTTTTTTTTTTTTTTTATATTAATAATTTGATTTTCATAAGCCATGATGAACCATGTTATTTTCAAAATTAATTACTAAAACATGATAGACCTTATAAAATAACAATCTTCATTCAAAATTAAATTTTTCTTAAGTTTATATGACCTTTAGAATAATGTTGTTCACATGTAAAAACAATAAATTCTAACTTATAAACTTTCACAAGTGAAACTACATTTCATCCTCATTACTTCAATATTTAACATGGACTGAATCTCGGGACGAGATTCAATTTAAGGGGGTGAGGCTGTAACCACCGATAAATTTCACCTCGTATTAAACTAATATAATAATTCTAAAGAAAGAATACTTATCCATTTTCTACATTCAATTGTTTTTTTTTTTAAGACACGATATCCTTTTATTTGATCACAACAACTAACTAATATGACTTAACTCACACACCAACATCAGAATGTCTTAAGTTTATTCCTTATATGTCAAGTATGAAAGTTTTCAACTTTTATTTACCACTGAACGTTATTACGTTAATGTACAATTATTAAACTTTCAAGTTAAACGTTGACTATTTATTTGAGCTTACTTGAAACCCTAATTTATTATAACTGTTGAGCCATGAAGTAACACCCAGCTTGAATTCCGCTGCGTATCACGAAATTGAGGGTGTTACAGATTGGTATCAGAGCTTCAGTTATAGAGAAACGGGTCTAATTAAGACCTAAACTATAACTACTTGTTCACAAAAATATTTTATAGCCTTTCGCTCTCCGTGCCTTCCATCCTCCAGGTAATTATGTAACTTTTAGACAGTTTATGCCACACAAACACTTTAGTATACTGATATATACTTCTAATCATTTTATTCAAAATAAACATACCTGCATATGCCTATTCTAAGGCATTATGATTAATCACATTTCCCCGAGCATTTGCCTACTTTTATATTTTTCAAATTTATGAAACTTTCTCAAGACATTGTAACCAATTACAATGGTCTCTTCTACTTATCTTATTTACACTAAATATATATACTCACCAACTATTTTGGCAACTTTCCTTGATATTCTTACTTCCATCTCTAAATAATGAGTGAAAACACTCTTTCTGTACTCCGTAAATTTTTATTACATTAGAATCCATAAATATTAATACATAATGATATAATTAGCATCGGTAGTGCTAATGTTACAAAAATCACCAAATAAGGTATGGTATCGCCAAATGGTTGATCCGCCAAGCTAATGAAAAACACGACTACACCTATGAGAGCGAGAATCATGACTGGATGCAGTATCTTGATTATTCTGTATAACAAATATAAATGAGTAATTAAGCATGGTGAATGAAATAACAAGAGACGTAGTTCAATATATAAACAATACTACACGCTTCATTTTTATAACAAGAAGTGGGCTCTAACCAATTAGTAAAACAAATAAACACAACCCACATTTAGATTAAAACGGGCCTCAGCCTAGATTACATAAGCGTTTTTGGGTTTCAACCCAACAACAACACAAGACCACAACTTAATAAATACGATTACACAATAACACAAACCAAATAAAAATTTATTCCTAACATAATGCTATTACCCCCACAATTTATCCACGCCGATGGCTAGGACCACAAGTGGTACGAGAATCACTAAGATCACAGCCAAGAACACGTAATCTTCATCCGTAACATTGGCTAAATAGATAGCATCGACAACAACATACACGAGTGCAATAATGGTACTAAAGTGCGGCATTTTGAAGTATGATATGAGAAATGTAGGTGGAAAAGTTAGTATGAAAGAATGAGGATTAAAATGGGGTATTTATAAAAAGAAAAACTAGCCGTTGAGGGGTCACTGTTCACGACCGTTGGGTCACTGTTCATGACCGTTTGAAATTACTGTTCACCTTACTAAGGAACAAACTAATTCATTATCTACAAAAGCTGAAGTTCAACAACTTTTTCTCATTCTATTTTTTTTTTTTTTTTTTTTTTTTTTTTTTTTTTTTTTTGATATTAATAATTTGATTTTCATAAGCCATTATGAACCATGTTATTTTCAAAATTAATTACTAAAACATGATAAACCTTATAAAATAACAATCTTCATTCAAAATTAAATTTTTCTTAACTTTATATGACCTTTAGAATAATGTTGTTCACATGTAAAAACAATAAATTCTAACTTATAAGCTTTCACAAGTGAAACCACATTTCATCCTCATTACTTCAACATTTAACATGGACTGAATCACGGGACGAGATTCAATTTAAGGGGTGAGACTGTAACCACCGATAAATTTCACCTCGTATTAAACTAATATAATAATTCTAACGAAAGAATACTTATCCATTTTCTACATCCAATTGTTTTTTTTTTTAAGAAACGATATCCTTTTATTTGATCACAACAACTAACTAATATGACGTAACTCACACACCAACATCAGAATGTCTTAAGTTTATTCCTTATATGTCAAGTATGAAAGTTTTCAACTTTTATTTACCACTGAACGTTATTACGTTAACGTACAATTATTAAACTTTCAAGTTAAACGTTGACTATTTATTTGAGCTTACATGAAACCCTAATTTACTATAACTGTTGAGCCATGAAGTAACACCCAGCTTGAATTCCGCTGCGTATCACAAAATTGGGGGTGTTACAGATTGGTATCAAAGCTTCAGATATAGAGAAACGGGTCTAATTGAGACCTAAACTATAACTACTTGTTCACAAAAATATTTTATAGGCTTTCGCTCTCCGTGCCTTCCATCCTCTAGGTAATTATGTGACTTTTAGACAGTTTATGCTACACAAACACTTTAGTATACTGATATATACTTCTGATCATTTTATTCAAAATAAACATACCTGCATATGCCTATTCTATGGCATTATGACATTATCACATTTCCCCGAGCATGTGCCTACTTTTATATTTTTCAAATTTATGAAACTTTCTCAAGACATTGTAACCAATTACAATGGTCTCTTCTACTTATCTTATTTACACTAAATATATATACTCACCAACTATTTTGGCAACTTTCCTTGATATTCTTACTTCCATCTCTAAATAATGAGTGAAAACACTCTTTCTGTACTCCATAAATTTTTATTAAATTAGAATCCATAAATATTAATACATAATGATATAATTAGCATCGGTAGTGCTAATGTTACAAAAATCACCAAATAAGGTATGGTATCGCCAAATGGTTGATCCACCAAGCTAATGAAAAACACGACTACACCTATGAGAGTGAGAATCATGACTGGATGCAGTATCTTGATTATTCTGTATAACAAATATAAATGAGTTATTAAGCATGGTGAATGAAATAACAAGAGACGTAGCTCAATATATAAACAATACTAAACGCTTCATTTTTATAACAAGAAGTGGGCTCCAACCAATTAGTAAAACAAATAAACACAACCCACATTTAGATTAAAACAGGCCTCGGCCTAGATAACATAAACAAAAACATCATTAAGCGTATTTGGGTTTTAACCCAACAACCAACACAAGATCACAACTTAATAAATACGATTACACAATAACACAAACCAAACAAAAATTTATTCCTAACATAATGCTATTACCCCCACAATTTATCCACGCCGATGGCTAGGACAACAAGTGGTACGAGAATCACTAAGATCACGGCCAAGAACACGTAACCAAGAACACGTAATCTTCATCCGTAACATTGGCTAAATAAATAGCTGCGACAACAACATACACGAGTGCAATAATGGTAATAAAGTGCGGCATTTTGAAGTATGATATGAGAAAGGTAGGTGGAAAAGTTAGTATGAAAGAATGAGGATTAAAATGGGGTATTTATAAAAAGAAAAACTAGCCGTTGATGGGTCACTGTTCACGACCGTTGGGTCACTGTTCATGACCGTTTGAAATTACTGTTCACCTTACTATGGAACAAACTAATTCATCATCTACAAAAGCTGAAGTTCAACAACCATTTCTCATTCTAATTTTTTTTTTTTTTTTTTTTTTTTTGATATTAATAATTTGATTTTCATAAGCCATGATGAACCATGTTATTTTCAAAATTAATTACTAAAACATGATAGACCTTATAAAATAACAATCTTCATTCAAAATTAAATTTTTCTTAATTTTATATGACCTTTAGAATAATGTTGTTCACATGTAAAAACAATAAATTCTAACTTATAAACTTTCACAAGTGAAACTACATTTCATCCTCATTACTTCAATATTTAACATGGACTGAATCTCAGGACGAGATTCAATTTAAGGGGGTGAGACTATAACCACCGATAAATTTCACCTCGTATTAAACTAATATAATAATTCTAACGAAAGAATACTTATCCATTTTCTACATTCAATTGTTTTTTTATTTTTATTTTTTTTTTAAGACTCGATATCCTTTTATTTGATCACAACAACTAACTTATATGACTTAACTCACACACCAACATCAGAATGTCTTAAGTTTATTCCTTATATGTCAAGTATGAAAGTTTTCAACTTTTATTTACCACTGAACGTTATTACGTTAATGTACAATTATTAAACTTTCAAGTTAAACGTTGACTATTTATTTGAGCTTACATGAAACCCTAATTTATTATAACTGTTGAGCCATGAAGTAACACCCAGCTTGAATTCCGCTGCGTATCACGAAATTGGGGGTGTTACAGATTGGTATCAGAGCTTCAGTTATAGAGAAACGGGTCTAATTGAGACCTAAACTATAACTACTTGTTCACAAAAATATTTTATAGCCTTTCGCTCTCCGTGCCTTCCATCCTCCAGGTAATTATGTAACTTTTAGACAGTTTATGCCACACAAACACTTTAGTATACTGATATATACTTCTAATCATTTTATTCAAAATAAACATACCTGCATATGCCTATTCTAAGGCATTATGACTTAATCACATTTCCCCGAGCATTTGCCTACTTTTATATTTTTTAAATTTATGAAACTTTCTCAAGACATTGTAACCAATTACAATGGTCTCTTCTACTTATCTTATTTACACTAAATATATATACTCACCAACTATTTTGGCAACTTTCCTTGATATTCTTACTTCCATCTCTAAATAATGAGTGAAAACACTCTTTCTGTACTCCGTAAATTTTTATTACATTAGAATCCATAAATATTAATACATAATGATATAATTAGCATCGGTAGTGCTAATGTTACAAAAATCACCAAATAAGGTATGGTATCGCCAAATGGTTGATCCGCCAAGCTAATGAAAAACACGACTACACCTATGAGAGCGAGAATCATGACTGGATTCAGTATCTTGATTATTCTGTATAACAAATATAAATGAGTTATTAAGCATGGTGAATGAAATAGCAAGAGACGTAGCTCAATATATAAACAATACTACACGCTTCATTTTTATAACAAGAAGTGGGCTCTAACCAATTAGTAAAACAAATAAACACAACCCACATTTAGATTAAAACGGGCCTCAGCCTAGATTACATAAACAAACACACCAATAAGCGTTTTTGGGTTTCAACCCAACAACCAACACAAGACCACAACTTAATAAATACGATTACACAATAACACAAACCAAATAAAAATTTATTCCTAACATAATGCTATTACCCCCACAATTTATCCACGCCGATGGCTAGGACCACAAGTGGTACGAGAATCACTAAGATCACGGCCAAGAACACGTAATCTTCATCCGTAACATTGGCTAAATAGATAGCATCGACAACAACATACACGAGTGCAATAATGGTACTAAAGTGCGGCATTTTGAAGTATGATATGAGAAATGTAGGTGGAAAAGTTAGTATGAAAGAATGAGGATTAAAATGGGGTATTTATAAAAAGAAAAACTAGCCGTTGAGGGGTCACTGTTCACGACCGTTGGGTCACTGTTCATGACCGTTTGAAATTACTGTTCACCTTACTAAGGAACAAACTAATTCATTATCTACAAAAGCTGAAGTTCAACAACTTTTTCTCATTCTATTTTTTTTTTTTTTTTTTTTTGATATTAATAATTTGATTTTCATAAGCCATTATGAACCATGTTATTTTCAAAATTAATTACTAAAACATGATAAACACTATAAAATAACAATCTTCATTCAAAATTAAATTTTTCTTAACTTTATATGACCTTTAGAATAATGTTGTTCACATGTAAAAACAATAAATTCTAACTTATAAGCTTTCACAAGTGAAACCACATTTCATCCTCATTACTTCAACATTTAACATGGACTGAATCACGGGACGAGATTCAATTTAAGGGGTGAGACTGTAACCACCGATAAATTTCACCTCGTATTAAACTAATATAATAATTCTAACGAAAGAATACTTATCAATTTTCTACATCCAATTGTTTTTTTTTTAAGAAACGATATCCTTTTATTTGATCACAACAACTAACTAATATGACGTAACTTACACACCAACATCAGAATGTCTTAAGTTTATTCCTTATATGTCAAGTATGAAAGTTTTCAACTTTTATTTACCACTGAACGTTATTACGTTAACGTACAATTATTAAACTTTCAAGTTAAACGTTGACTATTTATTTGAGCTTACATGAAACCCTAATTTACTATAACTGTTGAGCCATGAAGTAACACCCAGCTTGAATTCCGCTGCGTATCACAAAATTGGGGGTGTCACAGATTGGTATCAGAGCTTCAGTTATAGAGAAACGGGTCTAATTGAGACCTAAACTATAACTACTTGTTCACAAAAATATTTTATAGGCTTTCGCTCTCCGTGCCTTCCATCCTCTAGGTAATTATGTGACTTTTAGACAGTTTATGCTACACAAACACTTTAGTATACTGATATATACTTCTGATCATTTTATTCAAAATAAACATACCTGCATATGCCTATTCTAAGGCATTATGACATTATCACATTTCCCCGAGCATGTGCCTACTTTTATATTTTTATGAAACTTTCTCAAGACATTGTAACCAATTACAATGGTCTCTTCTACTTATCTTATTTACACTAAATATATATACTCACCAACTATTTTGGCAACTTTCCTTGATATTCTTACTTCCATCTCTAAATAATGAGTGAAAACACTCTTTCTGTACTCCATAAATTTTTATTAAATTAGAATCCATAAATATTAATACATAATGATATAATTAGCATCGGTAGTGCTAATGTTACAAAAATCACCAAATAAGGTATGGTATCGCCAAATGGTTGATCCACCAAGCTAATGAAAAACACGACTACACCTATGAGAGTGAGAATCATGACTGGATGCAGTATCTTGATTATTCTGTATAACAAATATAAATGAGTTATTAAGCATGGTGAATGAAATAACAAGAGACGTAGCTCAATATATAAACAATACTAAACGCTTCATTTTTATAACAAGAAGTGGGCTCCAACCAATTAGTAAAACAAATAAACACAACCCACATTTAGATTAAAACAGGCCTCGGCCTAGATTACATAAACAAACACATCATTAAGCGTATTTGGGTTTTAACCCAACAACCAACACAAGATCACAACTTAATAAATACGATTACACAATAACACAAACCAAACAAAAATTTATTCCTAACATAATGCTATTACCCCCACAATTTATCCACGCCGATGGCTAGGACAACAAGTGGTACGAGAATCACTAAGATCACGGCCAAGAACACGTAACCAAGAACACGTAATCTTCATCCGTAACATTGGCTAAATAGATAGCAGCGACAACAACATACACGAGTGCAATAATGGTAAAAAAGTGCGGCATTTTGAAGTATGATATGAGAAATGTAGGTGGAAAAGTTAGTATGAAAGAATGAGGATTAAAATGGGGTATTTATAAAAAGAAAAACTAGCCGTTGAGGGGTCACTGTTCACGACCGTTGGGTCACTGTTCATGACCGTTTGAAATTACTGTTCACCTTACTAAGGAACAAACTAATTCATCATCTACAAAAGCTGAAGTTCAACAACTTTTTTCTCATTCTAATTTTTTTTTTTTTTTTTTTTTTTTTTTTTTTTTTTTGATATTAATAATTTGATTTTCATAAGCCATGATGAACCATGTTATTTTCAAAATTAATTACTAAAACATGATAGACCTTATAAAATAACAATCTTCATTCAAAATTAAATTTTTCTTAAGTTTATATGACCTTTAGAATAATGTTGTTCACATGTAAAAACAATAAATTCTAACTTATAAGCTTTCACAAGTGAAACCACATTTCATCCTCATTACTTCAACATTTAACATGGACTAAATCTCGGGACGAGATTCAATTTAAGGGGGTGAGACTGTAACCACCGATAAATTTCACCTCGTATTAAACTAATATAATAATTCTAACGAAAGAATACTTATCCATTTTCTACATCCATTTTTTTTTTTTTTTTTTTTTTTTTAAGAAAGGATATCCTTTTATTTGATCACAACAACTAACTAATATGACGTAACTCACACACCAACATCAGAATGTCTTAAGTTTATTCCTTATATGTCAAGTATGAAAGTTTTCAACTTTTATTTACCACTTAACGTTATTACGTTAACGTACAATTATTAAACTTTCAAGTTAAACGTTGACTATTTATTTAAGCTTACATGAAACCCTAATTTATTATAACTGTTGAGCCATGAAGTAACACCCATCTTGAATTCCGCTGCGTATCACGAAATTGGGGGTGTTACATGACGCCCTCGAACTAGGGGGAGCTTCCGTTGAGCATTTATAAAGTGCATCATATGTGACACCCTCGAACTAGGGGGAGCTTCTGTTGAGCATTTATAAAGTGCATCATATGACTTACTCGTCCAAGGACGAATATAATTTTGCACTAACTTTTTGTTTTGTAGATTTTCAAAACACACTAGGAGAACTTGACGCTCTCAATAAAGGGGAGTTTTTCGTCAAAGCAAAAACATTGAAAATTTTGCTATAATTTCGTCTTAGCCTTCCTAAAATGCTTGACGCCTTTAACAAGGGGGAGCAACCGTCAAGGGGGAGCATGCACACATTCATTCTTCAAAATTCCTTTATGTTTCAACAAAAGGTTCCTCTTAAAGGCGAGATCACCACCTTTTGAAGACGTGCAAGCTCAAGGTCATGAGTTGCTAAGCTTCGTCATTAGTGTTTCGTGTTGAAGGTATTGGTGTGGTGTGCCAATTGGAGTAATAAGGTGTTTTCATTTTAACTTCACTAGGGATGATGCAAACTCGCCATTCTTGGGAGAAATTAAGTTTAAAGGACACACCCTTTTTGTTTCGACAAAAGAGGGAGAAGAGTGTAAAATAAGAAGGTAATATATAGGAAGTACGGACATAAGTAACTGTGACATTTTACCTATCTATTACGTTTACATATGTTTTGTCATTATCAAAAAGGGGGAGATTGTTAGTGCAAATATTACGATATTTAATCTATACATTCTCATTTGTTTTGTTGATGACAAACATGTAACTTGTAACACATAACAAAAAATGTATAAGTTACTTGTAATTAGATTTTGTCTCAACATACTCTCGACGACTCAAGTCCTTGTATGCTACAACACAGGTTCGTACATGTTTGTTATGTTGCGTTATGATCAAACCCCTAACAAACCATTAAACATGTTTAGTTAAATAGTTTATAAAACACTTAAGTAAACATAAGTAAATGTGTTGGGTAAAACCCATGACCCAAGACCCATACCCATTTGACTAGATGCATTGCATCTATTAGATACATTGTATCTAATGCAATACCCATGGACCAACCCATAACCCATGACCCATGACCCAAAACCCATGGGCAAAAGGGAGCATCCTACGGATCCCTCAAAGTGACCACGGATCCCTAGAATTACAAGGGCCGGATCCTTCCAGAAGGGATCCTTGGGGCAGAACATGGTTTTGGTCTTTTTGCCTATAAATAGCAAGCCACTTCTTACCATTTCTACACACCTTCACACATAGTTTCTCTCCACCATTTCTTAGATATTTAGATCATTAGGAAACATGTATACCACCCACATCTCATACGATCATAATGCTTCTAACTTTCATTTGTTGTAAGCATACTCCCGAAGTGATCCTCCAAAGCAAGCTTAGAGATCTTGCATCCTTACCTACTAAAGTGATCACCCATCACAAGATACAAGCACATGAAGATCTTCTACAACAAGCTTGGGAAACTTGTCATCTTCATTCATAGAAGACTAACTACATCATGCTTTGTGTTCTTGATGTTTAGTTTAGGATTTCATATCCATTAGACACATTGTCTTGGATAATGTCTAGTATCATATTCTTGTATCTATGACTAGACTAGATGGTTTATGTGTTTGTGCCATAAAACACAAGGTTTGTTATGTTGGGCCACAAAACATAACGGGTATCATAGATGTGTTATATATCTATGACTAGACTAGGGGGTTTATGTGTTTGTGCCATAAAACACAAGGTTTGTTATGTTGGGCCACAAAACATAACGGGTGTCATAGATGTGTCAAAGGTATTAGTGAAGAGTGCCGAAGATCCGTGTTGAAGGCATTAGTGAAAGGTGCTGAAGAATCGTGTCAATGGCATTAGTGAAAGATGCCTAGGGTGTACATTCGATATGGTGTGTTTCGATGTACAAGATAGAGTAGTATTGGATCCAAGGATACTGATATCCTTGATGGTGTTGTAATAAGGAGTTGGTCTCCTTTGGGGTATAGGTGTTGTGTTGGGTAGTAGTTCCTCCTTTGTAATGGAACTCGGTACTTAGCCTAGTACCGGATAAAGGGTAGGCGACGTTGTGGTAGGTGTGATTCACATTGGTGTGAAAGAACCCGGTGGTTAGTCTAGTACCGGAAAAAGAGTAGGCGACGTTGTGAAGGCTACTCCTCCATAAGGAGTTGATGTCGTGTAGTGATTACGAACTCTCGAGTAGGTGACTCGGGGAGTGGAGTAGGGCAAGGAAGGTGTCCTTATAGCCGAACCACTATAAATCCTCGTGTTGGTTTGTCTATCGTTTTACTTATCGCTTTACGTTTATGCATTATATTGTTTATTTTCTATGTAGTTGATGTCTATGTTTGTGATGCATGCTTGGTCTTTCATATAGTCATAAACTATATTTAACACTTTACATATTACGACACCCTTGATCAAGAAAAAGCAACCAGACTAATAATGGTAAAACTTGATTTATAATGAACCATTAATATTGCGGAATCTTATGTGATATTAAAGGGTTGGCCTTACATGCCGTAATGCGCTAAATGCATCCTCGCGTCGATATTAGAAAATGCGATGGTTTATACTATAATTGATACAAAAGTTTTAAGTTTGAAACAGAAACGTATTCACCCCCTCTACGTTTTCACAATAAGTAAAAATAAAAATCAAATGAAAGACAAAATCCCTAAGTGCATAAAATAAAATTTCATCAAAAGATGAAAATCAAGCAAAAAAATGCTTGTTATTATTGTTGCAATTTTCTTCTCCTTATCACTCCTCAAAATATTCATGCCTCAAAATGTCCTCGCTTTGGAATTTTCTGGTCAACTCACGATATGTTTCATGAGTTTTGAACTTTCTAACAAATCTCCTTCCATCCGGGCATAGTATATCGAATTTGACATTCCATTCCCCGTCTCCATCTTCTTTTTTGTATACACTTGATCCCTCGGGTCCCCATTCCAAAATTTTCAATTGTACGGGTAGAGATCCTAAGAAATCCGTGAGCTTTTTGTAAACAATGATCTTCTTAAATGGGTTGTAGAAGGCTTCCACAGCAAGTGCACGTTCCATTTTATCATCAATATCAAAATATGGTGGGGCAAGCGGTCCATACATAGGGTTTCCATGGACATCACGCCCAACTTCGAAGAAAGTTAAATCATCTTCCCCATCAAAGAGTTCCAAATCCTCCATAAATTCTAACACTTTACCCCTAGGCTTGGGATAATAAGTTTGCTTTGAGATCCCATCATCGATTGTCATAGTCCCCCTCCCCATATCTATAATCGCTCCACATGTGCGTAGGAAAGGTCTTCCAAGTAGGAGAGCTAGACTTTTATCAACCGGTATGTCCAAGATTAGAAAATCGGCCAAATAAGGTTGGTAGCCAATTTGCACCCTCACATTTTTCACTTCCCCCATAGCCTTCGCTTGAGAGTTGTCCGCCATGGTTAGCTTAGAATTATTAGGTTGAGGTTTGCTTAGTCCCAACGTCTTGAATAGTGGATAAGGCATAACGTTGACGCTTGATCCCGTATCCGCCAAAGCATAAACCGGAGTGCACCCGTTAACGTTTATAGGCAAAACGATGTTACCACTCTCTTTCCGTGGCATACCCCGAAATAAGATCCTATCCCTATCCTCATCTGAAAGATCTTTATCTTCCAACCTTGCTCTAGCTAACATAACCGCATCTAGCTTTTTGCGGTATAGAAGATAATCTTGTAGCACTTCAATCACCGGTTTCTTCTCGTTAAGTTCGAGGAATTTTTGTTCAAGGTTTGCTAGGATGGCTTCATTTTTGTCTTGAGTTAAGGGTTTGAAGGTGTTTGGTGAATTTGGTGGTGATGGTGTGTAATCATGGGTCTTGTTGGTGGTAGAAGTGGTAGGAGTTAATTTATTTGATGAGGTTTTCTTTCTACTAGCCTTCCCCATTTTTACAATTTCCACATTCTCCTTCTCTATGTTTGCACATAATTGCACAAGCATTTCATTCACTTCCTTCTCTTCCTCCAAATCGGTAATGTTGATTCTCATCTCACCTAGAGCAAAATCCAATTGACATTTGGTTGTCACAAGGAAATCTCGCCCAAAGCATACGTCTGGTTCATCCGCGTTCCCTTCTTCCAAAACTACAAAATCGGCCTCGAAAATATGACCATGGATATTAATCCGAAGATTCTTAACCATTTTTCTCACGTAAGCTTCATAATCCAAACGAACGTGGCCAATTTGGTCAAGAACTTTGTCCACAATATAGTTGTCCCCATAAGCCATGTTCAATTGAGCATCCCACGCGCTCACCCCTTCAACACTACACGGTGTCCCGAACCTCATAAATGGTGAATCGTACCCCGTGAGAGGTGCTTGCGTGAAAATCACGACCCTATTCTTATTAGGAACTTGAACCTTGTTTTCTCTAACTTCTTCCAAACATTCCGAATCGATAGCCAACTCTTTCTTACTTTCTTCCAAGATATTCTCAATCTTCTCCAACGAGTTACCGGTGTCCTTAAACATCTCATCCAAGTTGCATAGATACTCGGAAATTCCACTTAAACTATCCATAACAAACTATCTAACAAAACAAAACAAAACCAAAGACAAAACATCCAAATCATTAGCGTTAGAGTTAGTAAAAATCTAAACAAACTACAGAAACATACTCTAAACAAGTAAAGACACTTATTAAGACTAAAAACACAAGCTGAAACTTGAAATAGAAAAACTAGAAAAATTCTTATCGAGAGCTCCAACCGGATCGGTTGGCCCTCCAACCGATTCGGTTGGTGGTAAGTCGCAAACCAAAAAGACTCAGCCGATCCGGTTGCGTGTTGCAACTGATCGGTTGGAGTGGTTTCCAATTTTATTTTTTTTAACTGAAATTAATTAAACTTATTAATTAAAAACTAATTAAAGACAATTAATTATAACTTAAACTCTAATAAGTGTGTCTACTCATTACCCTTATTAATTAAAAAACATTAATTATACTAATTAATCATAAACTACATTAACTAGACAAAATTAACTAATCATTAAAACTAACTAAACATATAAAACTGAAAAATAACTAGATAATTACTCTAATAAAGACAATATTAATTAGAAAATTAAATAAAACTAAAAATGACATATAACCAAAAAAAATCTAAAAATGACTAAAACAAGAATAAACAATCTACTAAACTATCCTAAAAATCAGAAATGACAAGAAATAATCTATAAACTAAAACACAAAACAATAGATAAACTAGAAACCAGAAAAATCAAAAATTATAATTTACCGAGACCACCAACCGGTTCGGTTGCTCACGCAGCCGAATCGGTTGGTCCCTAAAACCAATTTTTTTTTTTCTTTCTTTCTTATCAATTTGAAACCAAATTCTCATATTACCAATTTTACAGAAACAAAACAAATAAAAAACACTCAAATCCCCGGCATCGGCGCCAAAAACTTGATGTGCTCACCGTGTGCAAGTTTTAAAAATTTATAAACATGAATTATCCGGCAATTACTATAAACACATACGAGCAAGTATACTCGTTCGCGATAGCAAAGGTGGGTAAGTCGAGAGCGTCCCAAGATATTTGCATTTTAATATGTTTTAAAATTATTAGTAACAAGAAAGCTTGTCAAGGCTTCCTCAAATCTATGGTTTAGTGAAAATCAATATTAAGAAACATATACTTGTATGAAGTCTATAGGCAATCATAGAAAGTGTTCATGAAGGTTTGGTGTAAACTCTTGATGTGATGCACAAATCATAAGCAAATGATTTCCAACCCATGGTTTATGTTTTTTAAAATAATTTTAAGAACAATAACATGTAGGTAATCCTTTCGGTCCTTATCCTAATGATTATCCTCTAGAAAATCCATTTGTTTGCAAAAGGTTCTTATTAAACTATTTCCTACGAATCTTTCGACCTTTCGTGATGAAAATGTTTCTAGTCTTGTTTCAATAAGTAAACATGGTGGGTGTCAATCACCATATCCCCATACTAGTTTGTCACTTAACTTTTTGGAATAAAACACAAGAGAAATCCTTTCGGTCCTTTTTCTTAAACATGTTTTACCGACAAATCAAACCAGACTAGTAGTTTTCCAAAAAAATCATTTAAACAAGATCATTTACATGCATCACATATAAGAACACTATTATGATTTCCTACATCCTTACACAAAAGTATATTCAAGAATTACTCCATGAAAATCATAACAAAACACAAGTAGTAACAAGGTAATTCAAATAATTAAAGAGAATAGAAATTCATAACAATTTCCATAGAAAGCTTTTGGATTACAAGAATTAGAAATCGTGGAATATAGGAACCACACCCCTCCAATCGTCTGGCCTACCGTAAAACTCTGAATGATCAAACAATGGATGAGAATTCATCTCTCCAACCTCCTGGATGTTTTACAGCAGTAACAAGAATTTTGGGATGAATAATAAGGGTTGGTAATAGCTTTGGTGTAAACTATTACACTTTTGGTTGTGTCACACCTAGACTACTAAGTCTAAGTTCATTTTGTAGCTAAAGACCCTTGACTATCAGGCTAAAAACATCCCTTACAAGTTATTAACTGGAAATGATCGGCCTCTAATGATTAATGGAAGTTAAGGCAACATTAAATGACAAAAGGTGTAACTCCAGGGTTCGCAACTAGATCGGTTGTGACGCATCCGATCCGGTTGCGTGTTGACCATTAGCCCAACCGAATCGGTTGCGGGCTCCAACCGATCAGTTGGGAGTCTCTCATACACCCAATTTTGACTTTTGTTGACTTTTCTTAATTTGCACCTTTTTCTTTACTTTCGCTGCTGATTTCCAAGACGAAATGTAACATATTGAATTTCATAAACACATCAACACATGATGTATATACGCGTATAACTTAAGGTCTTAGAGAGAGAAAGTTTAGAGGTTTAAGGAACTTAGAGAGAGAAAGAAAAATCTTATTATGAGCTCCAACCCTCTACCTTGGGAGGTAGAGGGTATTTATAGTATCTTACACAAAACGCCTCATACGGGCTGTGGATCAGGCATACAGTGGGTAAAGACCCGTCCGTCCTCCACGGTGTTACTTAACTAAATACTAACTAACATTAAATTACTACGACTACGAGCTTTCTAACGATTACATATACTTGAGGTGACCGACACTTTAACAACTGGATTTTCTAAATCCTAACAATCTCCCCCTAAGGGAGGTCACCTCAAATTACATTGAATACAAATAGATATTACATTAAGATTGTTCTTGGATTCTTGTTTAAGTTCTTTGCTCTATAGTTGTAGTCTTTGATTCTTTATGTTTTGCATGTTTGGTTAATCCAAGTGGAGGTCTTTAACTGATCCATATGATGATGAGTTTTGAGCCAGCTTTGAGATCATCAGCTTCCATAAATCTCTGACTCTTCCTTTGTAGTGTTGACATTATGTGATGTTGTAACATTGAACCGACATGCTCACATTTTGGATCATGAATTATTCTCATCAGAGTAGCGGAAGCTTTAGTTGATTCAAGATATTTGCAGCAGCGTAGCAGAAGCATGGAATTAAAATATCAGAGTCGTTGATACATTTATCATGATTTCTTTAGAGATGAATGTGTTGTGTGAGCATGCGGCTATGGATTGACCTCTCAATTCTGATCAGCTGCAAATGTTGGGTGTACCTGCATACAACAGTTAGCAATAAAGCACACGAAAAGTGTTTTTGATCACTTTCGTTGAATTAAGGTACACGGCCCACGGTTCCCCGTTGATCAGTACAAGTACTGCCTGTGATCATGTAGTATTCCTAAGAGTCTCCTTGACAGGGTTTCGCAACTGCTCTAGCCGTTCTCAAACCGGAACTTCTCAAAGAAGACAACACGGAGTGAATGAACCAGCAAATTGAGATTTACTGATTGATTAAACATGATTTGAACAACAATCGTGTAATGCATATCAGAAAGAATTTTTCGCAATACAACGAAGGTTTTATATGAAAAATCAATTTTCAATCATAAACACCTTTTGATATTTGAAAATGTGATACACAGTCAATGTGCCATGGAAAACTGATTTTTTGCGCACAACGACTAGTTTTTCAAAGGTATCCATCAATCCATAACCCGAACCAGGATTGTTTCATAATTTTGAATCGTCCCATTGTTTCTGTTCAGTTGTCACATGGTTGATCTATTGGATAGATCTCACATGCCACCTACCAAGAGCTTTTTTGATGTTGATGATCTCGTGGCACTCTTAAAATATATTCTCTCTTTCCACATTGTGTGAAATATATTCTCTCTTTCCACATTGTGTGAAGCATATTCTCTCTTGCCACTCTTAAAATATATTCTCTCTTTCCACATTGTGTGAAACAGAGAGTCTTCATTGACAGTGTCCTAATGAGATTTATTGATGATCTCATGGCTCTAGACTCAATAGTGCACATGTTAGGAATTGGAAATTCCATGTTTAAGTGTCGGTCACCCCAATTAAGGTCTAGCATATGTTAGCTCGTAGACGTGTCGGTATTTGTGTTATTTAGTAGTTAGTTAGTTAATTATTAGCATAGTTTAGTTTAGTGCAACACCGTGGAGGAAGGTGTCACACCCCCAAATTACCTGTTTTGCAGCGGAATGGAATTCCTGGGGATTGACTGTCATAGCATCACAATCACAGTTATATTGAACGACCTAAAGTGTCGTTTGGAAAATACATCGTTTGATTTAATAAAATAATCAGAGTTACAAAGTATAGGTCCCAAATGAAAGTTACTATGTGCGGAAAGTAAGTTTAGTACAAGTCAAACGATGTTTTTAAAGTGTATAAATCCCATGTGAGACGCGTCATCACCGCGACTCTATGCTATGTCCACATGCATGCCATGAAGTGAATGCCTTAGTTACCTGAAAATACATTGCTAAAAGTGTCAACACAATGGTTGAGTGAGTTCATAGAGTTTATGTAAATGTTTAATACGATTACCACAAGTATAAATTATGTATGACAATGTCGCCACAAAATGATACAATTGCTTAAGCACATGACACCGAAGCTTGACTGATGTTCGCCCCAACAGAGTGTTTTGCCAAACAACTCAATAATGATAATGAAGTGAAATGCATCCGTCCGGTTGGAATCCGCCAACCCGGATGGAGGTGTCACCCTCGATAGATCTATCCACTCACCCTCGCTTCTATGAAATTAACGGTTCATGATTATGAAATGGGGACATTTAACTGGCAATGAGGTAACTTAAGCAATGTAATGAATTTGAATATACTTGGCATCGTAGTAAAAATGATGTGCAATGTATTCTCCCCCGTAGGTTTGAAATAAGTAAAAACTTGAATAAATCGGGGCTATGAAAACTCACTTGTTGCAATGATAATGATGATGTAATGGCAAAAGTGGATACACTGAAATGTAGCGTGAATCTCGAAACTGACCTATTATGAATGATATGATATGTAATAAGTCATGATGTAATGTTATGCATGCAATTCGGATGATATTTATACCACTTATGAATTTTTTTTAAAACAATACTTCTCGTCGAAAATAATCCTTTAACGTCTTGACCATTTTTAAATTACCTTACTAGAAGACATCACTTTCATAAGAAAATGTACTCCATTTTTGTTCTCCAAATATTTTGTTCTCCAATGTTTGTTCTCCAAATATTTTGTTCTCCAAATGTTTTGTTCTCCAAATGTTTTAGTTCTCCAAAACTTGTTCTCCAAAATTTTAGTTTTCCAAAATTTGTTTTCCTAAATTTTAGTTCTCCAAAACTTGTTTTCCAAAATTTTAGTTCTCCAAAACTTGTTCTCCAAAATTTTAGTTCTCCAAAACTTTAGTTCTCCAAAACTTATTCTCCAAGATTTTAGTTCTCCAAAACTTTAGTTCTCCAAAACTTGTTCTCCAAATATTTTATATATTTTTGAGGAGTCGAAATAATTTATAACGCCTAAGCTTCATTTTTGACTCGTACAAAATAAATAATGGTTGCTGAAATTTCCAGAAATTTATATTTTTCGTCGCCAAATTGAAAAATTCATAACTTCTTCGTTATAACTCCGTTTTAATCCGTTCAAGCGGCCACGGTTTCGTTTTAAAGTATATTTTCTAAATATCTAGGCCAAAATTTTTTTTGCCTACTGTCGGATTTTCCAGAATTTTAAATTAAGGACAGACCCTTTTTAAAACGTGTCGAAGTGAGTTTTTCTCGCGCCAAACATATTCTAACCTATTCAAAACAACTCCGAAGCTATTCTAATCCTACCATACACCTTCTTAGGGTGTCATGGGTTCCTAGACATCACCAAAACAATTATATAACAAGTAGTAATTTATAGGATGGATTATATATATTTAACACTTAAAAACATTAAAAACCTTAAAAAGTGGTATAAACATCACATAACTTGCATGTTTCTCAAATAAAATGATATGACCATAATAATTAATATGAAATATTATGATGATAATGAATGCTTAATAGTGAAATGATGAGGTTTAAGGACAAAGGGTTTTCCTAATCAATTGAGGTTTTTATTGCAAAACCTATACAACAAGTGATACTAGATTGTTAAATAACTTGTCTTGAAAAATTTTGATGATTCTCCTTCTTGGTCTCTTATGGTTTCCGGATATGTGATGAAGAGAGAAATAGATATGTTTTGCTTTTCACTTTGAGTTATAGTATGTATGTTTTATAAAATAAATATAAGTATATGTATATGCTAGATATTTGTATCAAGTTGGGTGTGAGTCACACCATTTGGTCGACTTCATAAGAAGAAAAAAAAAACCAATGCATTTGGTAATGATTTAGTGTATTATTGTAGAGTAATGTGTAGTTTAATTAAGGATAATTAGTAACTTGTGTATATATTTAAGCATTTAAGGTAGCGTTAGCTAAAAATAAAATTTAACGGGTCAAAATAAAATATATTGAAGTCATAAAAATTATAAAAATAAATTTCTTGCAAAATTTGAGTGATATAATAATAATCGTGTCGAACTTAAGAAAAACGTCGTAATTATATAAATACAACAATTTAGTTACAAAATAAATTTAAAACATTGGGTAAACTCATAATATTATTTTATAAACTTAATATGAGTATAAAAATATATTGGAATAATTTTTGGAAGTAATGGATCAATTGTTCAAAATAATTAGTTACGCGATAACGTTTATTTAATATGGAAATTATACGTTTAATATAAAATGCAAAACCATGCATGAACTAATATGATGACAATGATGTTAATGAAATGTAGACTAAACTTAGTCTATATGAAATGTCCTCGATGATATGATCATGAATTCATAGCTAAACCATTACGGTTATGTGAATTTGATGCTCGTAAACCCAGTTTACAATAAACGATAAATGATGAAGCATGAGTAATGTTTTGAGAATGACCTGAAAATACGAATTGTCACATTCGCCCAACCAAAAAGGAATTCAGTCCTTGAATTCAGTTCGTGTTAGTCTATCGAATTTTTTTTTTGTTTGTGATTAATATCGAGGAGAGAAGACATGAGGAAGTGTCGTTATGGTTATCGATGATTGAGAGCGTACAAAACATCATAGTATAGAAAATATTGGATGAATCTCCCATGAGTAACACTTTGACTTTGGAATATGTGGAAATTTTGCTTGCACTAAGATTTATAAATAACTGCTCCCAACATAACATGATCCCTCCAGAATTAGACATAGTTAGCTAGGCTATGTATAATTAAGGAACGATAATGTGACGTTCGGTTTAGTTGTTATAACTCTCAATGTTTACAAAGATCGAAACCATGTCGTTAAAATGGTCGTTAAAGAAAAAGGAAGTAAAATTCTCGTAAGTGATAACAAATCGAAAAGAAAATAAAGTATGATAGATGAGAATATTTTACAACGAGTGGTTTATCAAACAGTAAGACATCTTAAGTTATAAAGATCCGAATACGATGGGAGACACAACTTAGTACGACATAGTACATAAAGAAAAATAAGACTGTTAGTTTCCGAACTTCTTCAGTCTTCCGCGTTGTTGAAATCCTGTTGAGCTTCACCTCCTTCTAACATGTATGCATTCCCATGAGCTCCTTTAACTTGTTGACCTTCGTTTTGGGGACATTAGTTCCGATAGTGTCCTTGTTCCCCACATCCGAAGCATGTGACTACGGCTTTACCTTTACAATCCCTGGCTAGATGTCCCGGTTTTTGGCATTTGTGGCACTTGGCAGGGCAAGGACCCGAGTGATGAAAATTACATCGATTACATAGTGGGTGTGTTCCAGCATAACCTCTGCCTTCCATTGGTGCAGCGACATAAACCATTCCAGCTTCTTGCCTTCTATTTTGTTGTTGATGATGGTTAGTGTTACGGTTTTGGTTGTTGTTGTTATAACCTCCTTGGTCGTTTTCCCATTTCCTTATGTTGTTGTTGGTTTGGTTATCATCGTTGTTGTTGTAGTTTTGGTTATTGTTGTAGTTGATGTGGTTGTTGGTATTGTTGTTGTTTCGGTTGATGTTTGTGATTTTGCCTCTCTTTACTACCTGAGCCATGAGCTTTTGCGACACTCAAATGGACTCCTCAATCGTTTGTGGATCAAATGAAATCACATCTCCTTGAATAACTTCGGGAAGTCCCCCGATGAAAGCCTCCAGTAGCTTCTCGTTATTCAAAACCATAGATGGGCATAACGCTGCTAATTCTTGGAACCTCCGAACGTAAGCATCAATATCATACCCAATAGTTACCAACTCGTAGAATTCGGTCTCCAACTTTTTCACCTCCGTACGCGGACAATACTTCCTTGTTAGCAAACTCTTGAATTGCACCCATGTGATCCTGTACGCATTTTCCATTCCCATCGGCTGAGCATATGAATTCCACCACGACATTGCCCCGTCCAGTAGTGTACTCGTAGCAAACTTAACCTTGCTATCCTCCGGGCAATTACATAACAGAAACACGGATTCCATTTTCTCAAACCATCTAACCATGGCAGTTGCCCCTTCAGTACCCTTGAACTTAGTGGGATCTCCACTTTTGAAATCCTTATACGAACAGCTTCTAACTCCGGACCCTCCTGCATTACCTGCAGCAACAGCAAGTCTAGCGGCCTCGGCAGTTGCCGCAGCCTCAGCAGCCGCCGCCACCGATGCTCTCTCGGTCCTTAGTGCATCGGCTATGCTATCATTTACATATTTCTGCATAGCAGCTTGAGTCAATTCAGGTGTGGCTTTCTTTGGCGCCATAAATTCTTCAAAATAAGAGGAAAGGTGAGACGTAGCAAAGTCTGATGTTAATAATAAACGCTCCAAAGAGATATGATATGAGGTGATAAGTTTGAGGTTATTTTTCAAAATAATCGATGGTTTCCTAAGAAATGGGTTATGAGATGTCGTAAGTGCTTCAAATGTATGATGGTTTAGTGACTTAATGTATGAATAGCATGTAACTCGACAAGTTAGTGGTGAAACAAATGAGTGAGAGTGACTTCGCTCTACTTAAAGGTTTTACCTTGGCATTCGGCGTTATCGGTGATGAATCAGCTAATGTTAAAATTGTGATAGGGAATGACAAGGCATTCTCCACATTAGAGTATGAGGAAAGGATAATGGAATGGGTATTTGAAGGCTTCCATGTGACAATCGATTTGATATGAAAGTAAATAACTCGAAAATGTACGTATAAACCGCATGTAAAGTGAACATGCACTTATGATGAAATGATGAGATGCTATGATGATGTAGTTATTGTAACACCCCGCCTTTTTTTTACCACAATATTGTCCGCTTTGCCCGCAGGCTCACGGCTTTGTTTTTGTGGCCTCATTTGAAGACTTCCCGGCAGGTCACCCAAGCCAGTACTACTCTCACATGAGCACGCTTAACTGCCAGTTCCTAAGAACTCCACCCGCAGTAGACCACAAAACGCGTTGTGTCATTGTAAGGCGAATGTTATCTTATGAGCCCAGCATCTCTCCAGGCCACGGCCGATGTGGGATTTGCCTAGGGTGTTACAATCACCTCCCCTTAGGGACTCATCGTCCTCGATGAGGTTTGCCCCACCATCCCGAACGGCTCAGGAGTGGCTCTGATACCATCTGTAACACCCCGCCTTTTTTTTTACCACAATATTGTCCGCTTTGCCCGCAGGCTCACGGATTTGTTTTTGTGGCCTCATTTGAAGACTTCCCGGCAGGTCATCCAAGCCAGTACTACTCTCACATGAGCACGCTTAACTGCCAGTTCCTAAGAACTCCACCCGCAGTAGACCACAAAACGCGTTGTGTCATTGTAAGGCGAATGTTATCTTATGAGCCCAGCATCTCTCCAGGCCACGGCCGATGTGGGATTTGCCTAGGGTGTTACAATCACCCCCCTTAGGGACTCATCGTCCTCGATGAGGTTTGCCCCACCATCCCGAACGGCTCAGGAGTGGCTCTGATACCACTTGTAACATCCCGCCTACTTAAACCACAATATTGTCCGCTTTGCCCGTAGGCTCACGACTTTGTTTTTGTGGCCTCATTTGAAGACTTCCCGGCAGGTCACCCAAGCCAGTACTACTCTCACATGAGCACGCTTAACTGCCAGTTCCTAAGAACTCCACCCGCAGTAGACCACAAAACGCGTTGTGTCATTGTAAGGCGAATGTTATCTTATGAGCCCAGCATCTCTCCAGGCCACAGCCGATGTGGGATTTGCCTAGGGTGTTACAATCACCTCCCCTTAGGGACTCATCGTCCTCGATGAGGTTTGCCCCACCATCCCGAACGACTCAGGAGTGGCTCTGATACCATCTGTAACACCCCGCCTTTTTTTTTACCACAATATTGTCCGCTTTGCCCGCAGGCTCACGGATTTGTTTTTGTGGCCTCATTTGAAGACTTCCCGGCAGGTCATCCAAGCCAGTACTACTCTCACATGAGCACGCTTAACTGCCAGTTCCTAAGAACTCCACCCGCAGTAGACCACAAAACGCGTTGTGTCATTGTAAGGCGAATGTTATCTTATGAGCCCAGCATCTCTCCAGGCCACGGCCGATGTGGGATTTGCCTAGGGTGTTACAATCACCCCCCTTAGGGACTCATCGTCCTCGATGAGGTTTGCCCCACCATCCCGAACGGCTCAGGAGTGGCTCTGATACCACTTGTAACATCCCGCCTACTTAAACCACAATATTGTCCGCTTTGCCCGTAGGCTCACGACTTTGTTTTTGTGGCCTCATTTGAAGACTTCCCGGCAGGTCACCCAAGCCAGTACTACTCTCACATGAGCACGCTTAACTGCCAGTTCCTAAGAACTCCACCCGCAGTAGACCACAAAACGCGTTGTGTCATTGTAAGGCGAATGTTATCTTATGAGCCCAGCATCTCTCCAGGCCACAGTCGATGTGGGATTTGCCTAGGGTGTTACATAAGAAGTGAGCAGACTTAGTTAAACGATCAACTATTACCCAGATAGCGTCATTGCCGCTAACTGTTCTCGGTAATTTAGTGATAAAGTCCATGGTTATTCGCTCCCATTTCCATTCTGGGAGTTCGGGTTGAACTAAGAATCCTGATGGTTTCTGATGTTCGGCCTTTACCTTAGAACAAGTCAGGCACCAACTGACATACTGAGCTATATCGGCTTTCATATTAGGCCACCAATAAAGTTTCTTAAGATCATGATACATCTTTTCGGCTCTGGGATGAATAGAGTATTTTGGTTTATGCGACTCGTGCATAATCAACTCACAGATTCCACCATGAAATGGTATCCAGCTTCTGTCTCTGAAGCATAAAGTCCCGTCGGAACGCTTGAAGAAGCCGTTTTCACTTTCTACCATTCCATGAAGATTCTCATAAGGACGGTTCTCTTCCGTCAATGCCCCTGCTTGGGCGGCTAAAATTTGAGACGGTAAGGGCAAAACAATGGTCATTCCTAAGGATCTAACAAGTAGGGGTGGAATGTCCTCATTACGACTAAGTGCATCAGCCACAACATTACCCTTACCAGGATGATAACGAATCTCACAGTCATAATCACTAAGCAATTCCAACCAACGATGTTGTCTCATGTTCAGTTCCTTCTGATCTAAGATATGCTTCAAACTCTTATGGTCGGTAAATACTACACACTTGGTTCCATACAGATAATGTCTCCAGATCCTAAGAGCAAACACTACAGCACCTAACTCAAGGTCATGGGTGGTGTAGTTTTTCTCACGCTTCTTAAGTTGCCGGATGCATAAGCAATCACCTTCTCAAGTTGCATCAAAACAACACCTAAGCCTTTATGCGAAGCGTCGCAGTACACGACAAAATCTTCGCTTCCTTCAGGCAAAAATAGGATGGGCGCACTACACAACTTCTCCTTCATAAGTTGGAATGCTTCCTCTTCCTTTTCTCCCCATTCATACTTAACATCCTTCTGCGTTAGTTTGGTCAGCGACTTAGCTATCTTAGAAAATCCCTTAATGAATCTCCTATAGTAGCCTGCTAACCCTAGAAACTATCGGATTTCTGATGGGTTCTTAGGAGCTGCCCATTCCTTAATGGCCTTAATCTTAGCTGGGTCAACATGAACACCTCGACTATCTATCACATGACCTAAGAATTGCACGGACGGAATAAAAAATTCACACTTAGAGAATTTGGCATACAGCTTCTCCTCTCTCAACAATCCTAAAATGAGCCTCAAATGCTCTTCGTGCTCCTCACTATTCTTAGAGTATATCAAGATGTCGTCTATGAATACTATCACAAACTTATCTAGGTATGGCTTACACACTCGATTCATGAGATCCATGAAAACCGCTGGCGCGTTGGTTAAACCAAACGACATCACTTGAAATTCATAGTGTCCATAACGAGTTCTAAACGTAGTCTTAGGGATATCCTCCTCTCGAACTCTAAGCTGGTGATAACTAGATCGTAAATCGATCTTGGAAAAGACACTAGCTCCTTGGATTTGGTCGAATAGATCATCTATTCTAGGTAACAGATATCGGTTCTTCACTATTAGCTTATTCAATTCCCTATAATCGATACACATCCGAAACGATCCATCTTTCTTATTCACAAACAACACTTGTGCTCCCCAAGGTGACGAACTTGGTCGAATGAATCCCTTCTCTGACAATTCTGCCAACTGTTTAGACAGTTCCTCCAATTCTCTTGGAGCAAGTCGATAAGGTGCCCGGGCTACGTGTGCCGCACAGGGTATCAACTCTATTTGGAATTCCACTTGTCGGACAGGTGAAATCCTTGGCAGATCGTCGGGAAACACATCCGGAAATTCTCTAACAACGGGTACATCGTTAAGGTTTCTTTCACTCTTCTCCTCACCTTTATTTTCAGAAATTCTAGCCAAGAAAAGACAAACTCCTCTATCGATGTACTTCTGGGCCTTAATACAAGAGATGATGCTCAACCAGGAAGGACTTCCACAGTCGCTCCGATCTCCTTGTATGCTTAGAACTTTTTCGCCATACGGTAAACGCACAACCTTCTCATCACAAGATGATGTGTGCACCGTTCTTCGACAACCAATCCATTCCGATAATGACGTCAAAACTTCCTATGGTAACCGACAATAGGTCTATACTAAACGGGCGGTCTAGGAAACTTAAGGTACAACCTCGGACTACGGTGTCTATCTTCTCTCTATTCCCATTGGCTAATTCCACATCGTAACTAAACCCTAGAGGTATTTGGGAGATTCCTTGTAATGGCTTAAAGTTGGTGGATACAAAACTCATATCCGCACCAGTATCAAACTGTAACACCCCCAAAAATCGAGGGCGCCACTCAATTGGCATCATAACATAGGTAAAAAAGAACGGATAATAAAACCCATTTAAGAACTTTTATTAATAAAATAATAAAGTTTACAATAGTTTAATTGTTGCGGAAAATGGCTCATTAATAAAAAGAGATCACAAATACATCAGTGTAGTCTATGACCATGCCATGCCAAGCCCTGCCTTGAAATCGTCACACTTCAAAATCATAAACCTGAGAAAACATGCTAAAAAGGTCAGCTATAAAGTTGGTGAGTTCATAAGTTTATATCAAAGCATTTGAGTAATCAAGTTTGGACTACAGGAAAAATGTACTCAAAACAACGCATGTAGTGAGTCACTCAAGTAAAAGTTGTGTCTATTACTCAAGCTCTAAGCTCATGTACCAAACTACAACAGTTCCGCATGCGTGTTAGTAGCATGTCAATATGTTTATGGTGCCCTTAGAAAGTGTGTGTTTCCGTCACACTTGTGTTCCGACATGGTATACATCCGGAGCAAGTTGGAGCGACCAACCCGGATGGAGGCGTTACCCTCAATAGATCTATTTATAACACTCGCGCTCCCCATAAGAATTAATGGTACATGAAAGGCGGGCAAGTTATGGAAACAGTTCTCTTAGGCTATCTCGTAATAGTGGTTTACACAAGAGTTTCAGTTCTAGTCCATAAAGTAATAGTTGTTCATATAGTGTTCGCGTAAAAGCAACAGTTCATAAAATGCATTGCGTAACAGCAATAGTTCTTAAAAGGCATTTCATAACAGAAATAGTTCATAAAAGGATTTACATACAAGCAACAGCATTCATAAAGTGTTTGCATAAAAGCAATGTTTCATAAAGAGTTTGCATGTTTCTCACCCCAAAACAGTTATAAGGCAGGTAAAGTAGGGGTTATGAACTCACCTTGGTATGCAGAAATGTAAGACATCACAAATAACATCGGGTAATAAATGTGCACGGCTCCGACACGCAACCTAGATAAGTATGGTATGGTTTTCAGTCTAAGTCTTGTATTCAAAAACAACGTTTGTAAGTTTACAAGTATTTATGTTTTTGAAATGCTTGAAGTTCAAAAGCAAAAGTTTCCACATATTTGGATCTTTAAAATGCTTGGAGTTAAGAACAAATATTTTAAATATTTGTTTTATAACATTTTATTTGAAGTTTCATGAATTATTTTGATTGTTGATAATGATCGAAAAGTGTAGTTGTGAAAATAGTTGTAAGTATTGGCTCTTGGAATAAGTGTGTAAAACTGTATACGAAACTTTTGTATAATGAGTTGGCTCGGATATTGGCTCAAGTATATCGTCGTGTGAATAAATACAAATCAAAATTGTGATTATTAGATTTGTTTAGTTTCGAGGGATATAAATATACATACCCTATATATTTATCAGAGTTGTGGGAAAATAATATATTTGGAATCTATAATATTTATAGTTTACACAGATGTGGTCGTCAAATAAAAATATTAGACAAAAAGGGTAAAAATTCTATAAAGTATTAAACTCATAAAAGTTTTGAAGTGAAAAATGCCCAAAGTATTAACTTGAGGGTTGAGTTGGAATAATTATTACAAGTTTCAAAACTTATAAAATTTTTAAGTAAAATGTCAAATAGTTTAAAATTGAGAAGTTGAAAATGTATAAATTTGTATAAGTTACAAAACTTATAAGATTCATTAGGGAGAATAAAAAATGAACCAAGGTTGAGGGCTAAAACTGTTAAAATGCTAAAGTTTTAAAAATAACAAAAAGTGGTAAAAACGCATTGGGAAGGATTCGAACCCTGGGTCGAAATCGAGTAAGCTTACAAAGATGAAAGATGTATGAGTGAATGATCATGAGCCAAAGAACCAAACTTGACTAATTTTCAAGAATACCACCCGTTTAGCTTTCGTTTGTTTTCCAAGCTACAACCCGTAGTCATATTAAACTTCAAGAAACCTTTATAACTTAGTTTCTATAACCCGAAAAGCCTTCCTTTCTATCTTTCTTGGCTCGACAAAATGTGAGTGTGTTTGTTGTTTGTGATATGATGTTAGGTCACTAGTTTTACAACACAAGCATCAATACAAGAAATAAAGAGGAAAAGAGATTGGTTGAACAACTACACAGACACACACGTATAATAAAGAAGGGTTAGGCGTAGAGTGTGAATGAAAGAGTAAATTGAACAACCAACCCACAAGTGAGGGTTATACAAGAGTATTTATAGGAAGGGGAGCTAGGGCAACACTCCTACTCTCTTCCTTTCCTTAATGGACATGGGCCTAAGCTCATGGGCCTTCTATATAATCTTAAGGCTAATAACAAACATAAAAGCCATAATTAAGCTAACTATCACATATGAATCACTAACACTTGATTAAGGTTTAGGAGTGATTCCAACAATTTCCCCTTAAGTGTTAGTGATGAAAAATATAAACGGTGAAGGCGTTGATGTAATAGTAGCTTTGACATCTTCTGACATTCTTCTTTCTTGTGAGAAGAATTGCCTTGATTTGAACAATCTCCCCAGTGTGGAGAAATTGTCTTTTTTGAACAGTTCTGCATTGACGTCATCTTTAACTTTGTTCTTTGTTCTTTGTGATGAAAGTGATAGTATGTTGTAGTCTGCATCAAGTCTGCCTCAGGTCTGCTTCGTTGCTCCAGTGTCTCCACGTCATTCTTCAACATGCTCACACGCTCTTTAATGTTGGATTTCAGTACTGATGAAGTTCTTTAAGTCTTTAACTTTGTAGATTCTTTGGCTTGACGAAGAATCATTCTGACTTTTGTGTTGCTTTTAAATAGAACTTCCATTAGTGATGATGTTGGCATGAGCATGTGAAGAATCTGCACGATCATTACGCTCCAGAGCTTCCATAAGAAGAAAAAATTAACACGGTTAGTAATAAGCGGATTCCGGCACTAACAAGTTTGAACTTCGAGAGTGTTAATAGCATAGTGTGAAAACACAACTCTAATTCTCACAAAGGCCGTTCCTGAACTGGAGTCCCACAAGTGAGATAATGCGATGTACTGAAGTACACCTACAGTTTAGATGAGTCGCTGAGGTACACCTAAGCATCACCTCACGACTGTAGACCGTTTGAGACATACTAAGCGTAATCCACGGGGAGTTACCGAAGTGACCTGCTGTCAGGGCTGTTTGATGTTGACCATGGCAGGAGTTTCCATTCAATCACTGAGGATCACAGATGTGAACCTCTCATAAATGTTCTCGACAGATTGCTAAGATCTGTGAAGGACTCGATAACGTACCACTGATGTTCTTATTGTTGAACATCAAGTGATGAAATGTCAAGTGTACCTAAGAGATCTTTTGATGAATCTCGTGGCTCTAGACTCAATAGTGCGTTTTGGTTTTCCTGAGCGGAGACTAGGGAGAGGGTCTCCTTCTTCAATATCAGCAATCTGTAAGAGAAAGCCGATAGATTATGTAGGGTTCCCTGTGAGAATGAAACAAGCTTCTGTTGAGAGAAACTTGAGTGGCTAAGAAGGTTTAGTGCATGCGTTACTGGGTCCATGACGACTTTTAATCTTCAATACCGGTGTCATCAAGTGACAACCAGTAGTATATGAATTGAACCCGGTGTCTGCCCTAAGTTGAATAATATGGAGGGCTATTTCTTTTCACCCTTTTCTTTGCATTTGTTTTTTATTCTTCAACTCCTTCTTTCTCCGATTCTCATTTTCTCCTTTTTACAATCATACCTAAGGACTTCTAAATTCTAACTATTTGTGGTGTCCTTGGGTAGATCCGTGTGGCTCTGGCGGATCATAGGACGGTTATTCCTAACCTTAGTCACCTTATAACTTCATGACTAACCTATGTTGCCATAAAACCATTTACATGAAAATCTCTCAAAGTGTTTATGAATGAAAAACATTTTAGTACCACTGTTGAGAGATAAATATTTTGCATAAATACTTCCCCTCCACATGTGCTTAAGAGTTTTTATGGAAATCTGCACAGTGAGGAAAGAGCGCGCACTTTTTGAATTGATCAACTCAAGATGGATAATCCCCCGCGAGACACGGTTACATTGCATAGTTAAAGAGTTACATTGTCAGCTTTTAGGTGACAACTAGCTCTAATAACTACCTTGAAGGTGTAGACAAACCTCGAAAAGTTGTCAAACCCGTAAGAGTTCATGTCTACCAAGAGTTTCTCGAATGTTACATTCTACTCGGACAAGTCATTTGCGAGACACGTTTACATCACTAGCGAACTAGCTTGAAATTATTACCCATCCCGGACAAGTCTTTTCGAGTTACTAACAGTTAAGTATCGTCAATTCGTTGGTTAAGTCTATAGCACAAAGATTCATTTGCATTTACACAACATATTTCTTATCACATAATTTTCTCCCTCTAAAAAATGGCATATAAAATGTTATTTTTGAAAAGTTGAGAATAAATATGACCATTTCGAGTGTTGCGGGAAGAGTGACATAAAGAACATTTTGGTGAACAAAGTTTTAAGTCAAATACTCCCCCTCAATAAGTGATATAAACGGTTGAGGTTTTTGAAAATCATAAGGGGAAGTACTTGTTCTTTTGAGTGAAACCTTTGAAAAATGAAAGGTTTGATAAGGTTTACTCAAAAGTAAGAAGCTTTCACTCTTTTTATAAGGATTGTGGCACTGAAGCGTACCACATGGTCCTTTCTTGACAATTACGGGTTATACACTGTTATGTGTGCACAAGCCATTGACATAATAAATCACATATCCAAAGTTATAATGAAAGAAGCAGTTCAAGGAGTACCAGGTAGTCCAGTGATTTTGCCAGGAGTGCGAACAGGGCGTTGATAGTCGGTGATGTTAATCCTGTGTCGACCACCAATAAAGCTTTCCAAAGTTCTGAACTGATCCCTTCGATACAACCGTTCATCAATCATAGTGATGATTCTCCTCACGTCCCTTCTGTCATGAGAATTCCATCGCTTTTTGTTCCCAATGTCTTCATGAATATCCTTTAACCGATAAGCCAATCCGTCCCTAACATGCTTCAAAGTGTGATCCCCAAATTTGTGAAGATCTCTACACGCCATCAAGCAATTTCGTTGAAGTTCACTGCGATAAACAACGCCGAATGGTTTGCTGACGAGGGTGTATTGAGGAAGCTGGTTAATGTCGGGAAGGTCTAGCTGAAGTCTGGTGAAGTTGAGACAGGTCTGATACGACTCAACAGCTAGTTGGAGATCTTCTACATGTTCTTTGATAACTATACTTCTGATGAAGATAAGCAAGGACTTGATGAATTCACGTTGTACTTCAGTTGAGAATTATCTCATGCGTCCCTGTACTTTTGCAAGATACATGTCTTCAATGTCATTGAGAGACAAATTCTCAAAGTCCGCTTCACAGAATGCATAATCTCTTTCGTCTTGTTGTTTGACCACGATATTCTTTAGGAAAGTGTAGTCCCATTTTGACGAAAGATCAACGTGCTTATTAGCAACGATTCCTTTAGTACTATACACTGCATGTTGAGATTTTCGGACCTGGCAGCTCTTGTAGTAGATTCTTCGGCGTTCAGGCCAATGGTGAATCCCGTACAATGCATCGATGTTATACTGTTCCACACTGTTAGAAAACAAGTGGGTAGCCTTTTCTTCAATGGCTATGCAGTTTGAGTATATTGCTGCCGGGAACGGAATCGTAAGGGATGTAGCGTATTTCCTAGAACCATCGCCACCATGTAGAAGAAATTCCAAGTTGTTGTTGAAGAAGTAGCGAGATGGAATCTTAGGCTGATCTGGTCGGCCGATCGTTGGTAGAGGTTTAGACCAATCGGTGTAATATGGAGGGTTGTCCCTTGTTGTAAAGTCGATGTTTGCTTCCGGGTTGAGCCAATCAATGTTATTGGACATGTCTCGAGCAATGTTTTCAAGGTGATATTCGACCTCGATGACACTTTCCGAGCTATCTTTTAGCAGTTGAAAGCTTCATTCTTGATTCGCTTCAACTCAGATTTCGTCATCTTCTTTACACGGAATTTTTCTTGCAGTATCTTAGCATGCTCCAATGTATTACCGTCTACCAGATCTTGACCTTCAGCTGGGTAGGGAGTGGAATTAACAAGTGTAGAAAACCATTCAAATTCCTCTGTGTTATCTTCATCTAGCCATGATACGACGTCAGTCGTAGGCGCCTTCTTCTTCTTTTTCTTAGGCCTAGATGAGGATTCTGGTTTCTGAACTTTGTCGGGAGAGGTGGGTTGTTGTAGGGGCTCAAGGACTTCCTCATCGTCACCACCCGTATACTCAAAGTAATCACCGGTTTTCTGAGTCTGGGGTGGTAATTCAGAAGAATCCTGAGGTTTTTCAGTAGAAGAGCGAGGAGGAGACCTTTGTTGTGCTGGAGTCCGTTGGGGTGGAGGTTGCATAGAAGATGGTTCACCAGACTGTCTCGGACGTTTAGGTTGATTGTCCTTGTCCTTATCCTTATCCGCATCGTCTCTTGGACGTTTAGGCCTTTCAGCTTCTTCTCGGCATGCGGATTTGAGTTGGTATTCAAGGAACGCTTCAAAAATTTACCTTCGTGAGAAGTAAATGTTGCGGATCGTTTGGACATTTGAGCAACGATCCTGTTTACCAATTCAACATTTCGTCCATTTTCCCTTGAAGATCATCTTGCATGAGCTTCTGGACGTATTCCCTTTCAACTTGCATCTTGTCCTTCTCATTGTAAAGATATTGTATTTGGTCAGCAAGGAAATTCAGCTTTCTGTAGAGAATGTCTTTATTTTTGACTCGTTTGACAGCTTTGACGATTCGATTCTTTGTTTGAGAAATCCAAGAGGCAATTGGCTTCTTCACTAATTTGGATGTTGATTTGGTTGATCTTTTTGATGGTAGTGGTGAAGAATGAGATGATGAATCTGATGAGGATGAGACATGAGGAGACTCGGGGTCCTTAGGAGGCTCAGAAGTTTCCTCCTTAGAACGTTGTGGACTATCTAGAAGAAGGTTATCATAATCGGTTTCTTCATCATTTCCAGAATTAGTCTTTTCATCAGCCTTAGTCTGGGCCTCTTCATCTGCTTTGTCATGAGCTGCAGCCTCACTATCAGGTTTTTCTTTCTCAGACTTCTCTTTTTCTGGTTCCTTAAACTCATAATCAATAAAATCCTCCACAAGCTTTTTCTGTTGCACAAGAGTGGTGGCACCAGTTCCCTTATCGGGTTGACTAACTGCATCAGGAATTGGTGAAGAGTGGACACCACCACTCGACCCTCCGGGGCCACGCATTTGATCCTGTTCAAATTCTTTAGCTTTGTGTTGGAGTCTAATGATTTTAAACTTCTTCCTGTATGCTGTATCCAGTGGTTGTTCATCTGAGCTTTCTTCATAAGGCACAAGTACTGGAGTCTTCCCTTTTCCTTGAATAGCTGGAGGACTGGGAGGTTTGGCTACTGAAGGATTAATGTCGGTTGCAGTTTTAGAGTAGAAGATCTCTTCGTCTGATTGTGTATCTTCAGAGCTTTCGTCCACAAGCTTTCTTTGCGGTTCAGATTTGGTAATGGGAATAGGAACAGCTTCCTTAGTGGGAACAGTCCTTTTTCGTGGAGGATTCCTTTTGGGGAACTTCCTCTGACTCTCAGTGCTTGATGCACTTCCCGCACTTCCTCTTCTGGTTTTCCTTGTGGGTATCTGAGAAGGTTTCACATCAAGATGACCAACTTTTCCTTTTTTCACTGCTACCCGATACCTTTTGTATGTCTCGAGCTTTTTTATTTCGTCAGTCAGAAGGTGATCAGGTAACACAGCACCCTATTTCTTTGTTGTCGATTCCTTGATTCTGACTGTTAGGATAGGCTCAGACAACATGTCGTGATTGTTGGGGTCATTGAGCCTCTTGGGAATATCAGGATGAAGTCCTAGTGCTCTCTGGATCAACAGTTTTGTGTATCTGACATAGGGAATCTTTGAGCCAAGTTTTTTGAGAAATGACATCATGTCATCCCATATAAGAGCTTCAATTTCGATGTGCTTCATGTTGATTAATGACCAAAAGATTTGCAGTTCCATGAGCTTGGGATGCTCATAGCCACTATCACGACCAGAGACAGATTTGGTGATGATGATGTAGAGAGTTCTCCACGGTTGAGGAATGTTCTTAAGCTCCACATGAGAATGCTTAGTGATAATTCCTGTAGCTTCATCATAGCCAATATCAATCAAGAATTGCAAAACTGTCTCTTCAGCAGGTGTGGCATAGAAATCGGTTGGCTCGATGTCAGGGATGAGAAGAACAGCTCGTAGATCTGCATGTGTGATGGTGATTTGTTTGTGATTGTGCGTCACTGTCACCGCACTTTGACCTTTGATCCTTTGCATTGAATTCCAGAACTGATGAATGTAGATCTCTGGCACTGTAGCAGAATGTCAGAGCATGTTCTGGTATGGATGATTCTTTAGAACATCCACAACAATCAAGCAGGAAGATTCTGAGCAGGTGAGGGTTTCAAAGTCAACTCGAAGGTTGTTCTTTCCAATCTTCCTCGGATAGCCATTAGGGAAGATATTGGCAAA
Source organism: Chrysanthemum seticuspe (assembly GCA_019973895.1). Taxonomy (NCBI): domain Eukaryota; kingdom Viridiplantae; phylum Streptophyta; class Magnoliopsida; order Asterales; family Asteraceae; genus Chrysanthemum; species Chrysanthemum seticuspe. The sequence goes on along the minus strand of BPTQ01000001.1, from coordinate 118,560,744 downwards.
TGTGAGAACATCTGGTGCATCCACATTCATTTGAGCAGCCATGTCGTGATCTGAAATAACATTAGCCAAAAGAACCAACATATCGAAAGACATTATGTTAGTCAACAGATGGTTTTATTGTCTAATTATTGAATGTACAATGTCAATGATTGTTACGAGTCCAAAGTCACTTGTTTGTCCAATAGTCCAATGACGTTGTGATAAGTTTCATGAGTTAGTTAACTTTAATTTTTTTTTTAAAGTTTATGTTATCACTTATTTTACACAACATATTAAACATTTAAGCTTATTAGTGACATTATTGGTTTCGTGACGTTATGATTTGTTTATTTACAAGTTTGCACGCGTAACAATTAATAATTAAGGTCAATCAAGGTTTAGGCGTAAAAGTGGAAAAGTTATACGTAAACAGGAGTGGTATACGCGTAGACGAAAGCTTATGCGTAGGATCCTGACTTACGCGTAAGAAATATTATGCGTAGGAACAGGGGACCTTATGTGTAGAGCTTACGCGTAGGCGTATATAAACCTTACGCCTAAGGCTTACTCGTAAGAGTAGACCTTATGCATAGAGGTCACTGTTTACGCATATCCTTCACAGGATACGCGTAGTCCCATATGTAGAACCTTATGCGTAGACGCTACGCGTAAGATTACTCTTACGCATAACATGCTACGCGTAAGGTGATCCTTATACGTAGTTTGCTTAGTAACCTTGATTCTGAATTTTCACTTGTAACAAACCTGAAACAAATTCATCATAGCATCAATATTAACACATACATTCATTCTACAACAGATCATGGCATGAATATTCATCAAACATTTTACGCGTAAAAACCCTTACACGTAAGACTAAACACTAAAGTTCATGAATTACTCGTAAGAAATTTAGCCATAGGATTTGCTCAAAAATGATTATGGTAGTACTAGTATGCCTATAGAGTAGGTTTATCCAAGTTTTAACATCAAATATGTCATGAATAAAAAATACCCAAACCGTATGAACTAAAACCCTAATTTTCAATAAATTAATATTCATTGTTTCTGGGTTGATTCTGGGCCTAGATATCATCAATTGAACATGAATACAACACTTTCCAAGCAATCATTTAACCATAAACGTTCTCAAATGAAAATACCCAATTTTACGCATAAACCCTAGTTTTCCAGAATCAATCAATTCGTGTTTCTGGGTGCATTTTGAGGATAAAAATGATATCATTGAAGTAATAGAAACATTTTGACACTATCTTTTTAACCACAAACACACAATCTTAATCATGTGTTCATACGCATATGCGTAGAACACAAAATCAAGCATATACAACGCTTTGACCGTTGGATTCATGTAAAAATCAAAACCATTGTTTGAAATCATGTAAGAAACATTAAACCACTTACGAAATTATGATCCAAAACACGGATTTGTTGAACGATTCTTAGGCGTAGGATTAGTTTGGTTGTGAATAAATGTGATGAAATAAATGAGGTTGGTGGAGTGTTTTTATTAAAAATAACTTTAAGCTTTTGACACTTTCAGTCCCTCCACCTTTTTTATTTTCATTCAAAGCCTTTTAACTTCCATTTTGGTTACCAAACGAAAGATTTTAAGAAAGAAACTTGATGACACTCCCCCTCGACTTAAGAAATAATGGAAGGTTAAAAATTTTAGTCCGAAGAGTGTCAATGAACCAGAAATTTAACTACCATTATTAAAAGAAACAACCGGGATAGGATAACATGCAAGTACTCGGATGTTTTGAAACAGTTAAGTATTTATTTTCTCCCCCTCACCACTTGATTGGAAAAATACTGAATTTTGAAAGATTTGAGTGTTGACGGAAGAGATGTACTTGCCATGTTTGAAGAAAAATAGATAGAAGAATATTTTTGTTGTTTTATCAGGTTTTATAATTTTGTATTTTGTTTTTGAAAAAAAATATTTACAAAAGAGATTTTGGTGTTTGACAGGTTTTTAAGACTGTTTTAGGAGGTCATCCAGTTCCTCTTGAGTCAAACACCGCATACCAATCCGGTGGACCAACTCATTAAACCTAGCGGGAGGCAAGGCTTTGGTGAGTAGATCTGCCAATTGGTATTCTGTACCCACGAAGTATAATTCAACTTTACCCTGTTCCACGTGGTCCTTGATGAAATGATAGCGAAGATCAATGTGCTTTGATTTCGAGTGCTAAACTGAGTTGCACGAGATCGCAATGGCACTCCGATTGTCGCAGTACATCGGGATTTTGTCAAATACGTAACCATAGTCTTTGAGTTGTGTTCTCATCCAGATGATTTGAGCACAACACGTGGACATGGCTACATATTCTGCTTCGGTTGATGACAGCGATGTACAATCCTGCTTCTTCGATTGCCAAGACACCAGTTTATTACCAAGAAATTGTAGTGCACCTGAAGTACTTTTTCGTGAATCTAAACATCCTGCGTGATCAGCATCTGAAAAAGCGATTAGTTCAAAACCAGAATCCTTCGGATACCAGATCCCCAAGTTAATGGTTCCCTTGATGTATCGGAGGATTCTTTTAGCCTCAGAGAGGTGGGTTTCAGTTGGTCTCGACTGATAACGGGAGCAAAGATAAACGGCAAAGACAATATCAGGTCTACTAGCTGTTAGATACATGAGAGACCCAATAATACTACGGTATTTTGTAGGGTCGACTAATTTCCCATGTAAATCAGTGTCTAGCTTCATGGAATGAGTCATTGGTGTGGCATAAGTGTCACAGGTTTTCATTCCAAGTTTGTTTAACAATTCAAGGGCATATTTGGAAAGACTCAAGAAAATACCACGGGGTGATTGATGAACTTGCAGTCCTAGAAAGAACGTAAGTTCACCCATCATGGACATTTCAAAATTTTTCTTCATTAGTTTTGCAAAAGTGATTGAGTACTTTTTATGTGTAGACCCAAAAATGATGCCATCCACGTAAATTTGAACAATTAAGATATGTGCCCCGTGATATTGTATGAAAAGAGAAGGGTCAACCGAACCTTTGGTGAAATTATTGGCAATGAGGAAAGATGATAGCTTATCGTACCATGCCCGAGGAGCTTGTTTGAGACCATACAGAGCTTTGTTCAGTTTGTAGACATGGTTCGGGAACTCGGGATCAACGAATCCTTCTGGTTGGCTGACATAAACAGTTTCTTTCAGTTGTCCGTTGAGAAACGCAGTTTCGACATCCATCTGAAAGACCGTCATATTCAAATGAGCCGAGAACGCGAGAAATATCCGAACAGCCTCAAGACGAGCAACCGGAGCAAAAGATTCTTCAAAGTCTATACCCTCTTCCTGACGATAACCCTTAGCAACTAGACGTGACTTGTTTCGGATTACGTTCCCTTCAGCATCTAATTTGTTCTTCCAAATCCATTTGAGACCAATGACGTAAACCCCTGTTGGTCTTTCAACCAGTTCTCATACTTCAAGACGTTTGAATTGGTTGAGTTCTTCTTGCATGGATTCAATCCAGGTGTCTTTTGTCATTGCGTCTTTAATGTTTTTAGGTTCAGATTGGCAGATAGTGAGTGCATAAATGCAATGTTCACCATCTGAGTGAAGACGTTGTCTCGTAACGACTGGTTGATTCGGGTTGCCAATAATATTTTTCATAGGATGGTCTTTCGTCCATTGATGTGTAGAGGGTTAATGTTGGTATACATTTTGCAGATTTTGAGGATTCAAATGGCTTGTTGAAGATTCCGCGACATCTGGTGCAGCAGTCTCATTAGCAAACGGGTTAAAGAACGCATTTGGATCAAAATCTGTAGGTGGGGGTACTTCATTAAGAACATCATCAGCCGGTTCATCATTGTTGGAAGTGGTTTGTTCAACTATTGTGGTGGAGTCAACTGGTGGTGCTTCTTCAACCGTAGTTGTTGTAGCAGCGGACACAATGGATACACCTGGAGCACGTTCATCAATATCGTCACTGAACAGCGGAGCAAAGAGTCTTTCCATTTGTTGACGAGTGAGCTTGGGGCTTTGTTCAGCTGATGATGGGGGTTGAGGGAAGTTTAAGCGGTTGTGACCGGGTTCCAAGCTGTTACAATCAGAAGCCATTTCCGTAAGTTCATCAAAATGAGCATGAATCATTTCCATAACCTCCTTTGTTCGACGATTCCAGATTTGGAAACCTTTAGAATTATCACAATATCCAATAAAGACTCCAATGTCAGCTTTGGCTTTGAGCTTTCCAAAGTCATCACGATCATTATTCGGATAGTAAAGAGATCCAAAGACATGAAAGTGTTTGAGATTCGGTTTTCTGTTGTGGACAAGCTCGAAAGGTGTTTTGTTGTGGCGTTTTGTAATCATAGAGCGGTTTTGAGTATAGCATGCAGTAGATACAGGTTCTGGCCAGAAGTAATTTGGGAGTTTAGCATTGATTAACATTGTTCTTGCAGCTTCCACTAACGTTCTGTTTCATCTTTCAACAACTCCGTTTTGTTCAGGTGTACGTGCAATAGATGTCTGATGCTGAATTCCCTCTTTCTCATAAAAGTCACGAAGAGTTTGGTTAACAAATTCAGTTCTTCTATCTGTTCTGATTTGTCTGGCGGTATTTCGAAGCTGAACCTGTATTTTCGTGAGAAAGGTGATGATCATCTGTGGAGCTTGGTCTTTGCTTCGAAGAAAGTAAACCCAAGTCCAACATGAATAGTCATCAACAATTACTAAGATGTAGCGTTTGCCATTGATCGTTTGCACGCGCATCGGGCCACACAAATCCATGTGAAGAAGATGAACCACATGCTGAGAGCTGTGTTCCACCTTTGAAGGAAAATGAGCACGAGTGTTTTTCCCTTGTTCACAAGCTGAGCAAAGATGATCTTTTGAATACCGGAATCTTGGGAGTCCTTCAAAAAGTTTGTGTCGAGCAAGGTTGGTGATGGTTTGAAAGTTTAGATGTGAGAGACGACGGTGCCATAGCCAGGATTTTGTTGATGTAGCCTTTGAAAGTAAGCAGATGGGAGATGAAGCAACCATGTCTTGCATAGATATAGTATAAAGACTAGAATTACGCGAGCCAGACATAAGGTCGTTTCCTTGTAGATCACGAATGAAACAAGATTTCTCCCTGAAAGCAACCTCCAAATCTCCATCACAGAACTGACCTACTAAAAACAGGTTGTGACCGAGGCCTTCCACATAATAAACCCTGCTAATTTCGATGTTTCCATTGATATAGTCTTTGTAGCCCATGATAGCTGCGAAGTGATCATTCCTGAATCTGACAGTGCCAATGAACTTTGCAATAAAGTTTGATAATAGTTTAAGGTTGCATGTCATGTTTCAGGAACATCCACTATCAACAATCCAGAGAATGATCTGTATCACATGCATTACACACAGATGACACAGATGGAATAGAAGTAGATGTGGAACCCGAAATGTTAGAGGGTTCCGAAGCAGTTATAGTAGACATACACACATCAATAACTTTAGGCATCCATTTAAATCCTAGTGTGTTATATATCCATTTCTGCCATCTCCAACTAGTATTTGCTTTAGTCTTAGTGAATGCACTAGGTGGTACTACATTCTTTGGAGGTGAAACTGGAGCTACAAGGACAACAATGCGTTTCTTAGAATCTAAAGAGAACGGTCTACCAAGCACAGACTTAGAATGATTAGTGGGCCTAGAGGTATTCTGATTCTTAGGATTCCTTAAACAAGAGATGATAGCTTTAGCAACACATTTATCATGACACTCAGAATTCATACTTTTATGACAAATAACACAATATGCATCAGACTGAATATCAAAAGTACTTAAAGGTTTAGCATTCGTTACAGCACTATTTCTATTACATTTGCAAGACGCAATATCTATAGTGGAAGCAACGTAAGTCTTATTCATGGTCCTAGGGTGTTCTTCAACTTCAGCATTCTTTATTGTTCTTTTCGTAGGTCGCAACTTCCTATTCTTCCTTGTATTGCTCCTAGGCTGTGAAGTGCGGACGTTTGGAAAAGAGGCAACTATTCCTGTTTCAGTAGAAGGAAGCACGTTAGCAACTTGTGATTTGGCAGTAGGGATTCTAGGTTCACGATTACTAAGTGTTACTGGTGCTATTCTCTTAATCACGGTAGGCGGAAGTTGTTCATACTTTCTTAACATTTCTCTTAACTTAAAGATAGTGTGCACCAATTCTTGATTTTCATAACGAAGATTTCCCGAAAAATTCATGACTTCCTTAGTGTGTGCAAGAAAATGATCAAGGTCGTTTGATGCTTCATCACGAGTCTTTTTAAGTAAATCAAATATGACACCATATTCTTGTTTAACTTTTACAAGTTCTTGTTCATACTTTGAGATTTGACATTTCAAAGACACGTTTTGATCATCCAGTTGCTCAAATTTTGGATTAAACGATTTAGATTGCGACTGGTTGATTTTGTTTTGCAAAGCAAGTTCACGATTTTGACAATCTTTTTGACACCATTGAAGACGACGTTTTTCATTTGAAAGCTCGTTAATCAATCGTTCATTTTCCGCTTTTAAAGACTCGATCCAATGCACATTATCAGAATTTGCAATAGTTACCACAGAATCAACAGTATCAGCAGAGATATAATCAGATGCATATGACAAAGAATTCAATAACACAGCATTATGGACATCAGCACAGATAACATCTTCCAAGAGTTGATCAACATCTTTTCTCAACATTTTCTTTTTACGTTTAGTATTAGAAATAGATGTTTCTGTTTTCTCGAAAATTGATAAGATCGTTTATGAGCTCTAGGGGATAATAATAACAATGATTATAATGCACAGCGGAATAAGAAAACATCGTTGTTATTGCTAAAGGTTCTTCTCCATCATCTCTATCACTAAACACTTTACTAATATTAGACGTTTATAGGAACACGTCTACTAACTAAACTTATAACCTAGGCGTTTACAATGAACCATACGCCTAGGACACACTAATCTAAAACCAATACCCTAGACGTTCTCCCCTAACGTCTAGGCTAAACACACACCTTTTTAGTCGACTACATTATTGGAAGACTTAATTAAAAACCTACACCTATGTCCTCTTTATATACTAGAGAATAAGGACTAAATAATAAAACTTCCATTGCAAGCAAGCCCTTCCATCTTTTAGTAGGTTTCCTTCTTGTCATATTAAGTCCCTCTTGTTTCAATCTTTTTGTCTTTATCAACTCAAACGTATAATTCCCAACAATCTTCCCCTAGTTGATAATGACAAAACCATTCTTGAACGAACTTCCCTAGACGAAGTAGAGAAATTGAGATCAGAGATCTCACCATGAATGAAACAAGTATGTCTTCCTTTGTCTTCCCCTTAATCCATGCCATGCCACTCAAACATCTCTTCCCCTTTTTGTTATTATCCAAATAGGGAACGTATGCAAATAATGATCTTGACCACCATGAACCAATATCATACTTCCAATCTAAGACTTCCAATGCTTCAAATCACCCACCATTACGCACCATAGGAAAAATGGATCCAAAACAATAGAAAACTTCAACTAGCAATAGTAATAATGATCAACAATAGTAAAAATCAAAAACTTCCCCTTGAGTGATGCATGTAGATGGTTAAACTTTTAACAATAAGCTTCCCCTAAAAACCATATGTTAACCATCTTCTTGATTCTTCAAAATCTGTAAGCTCTATGTAATGATCACTTTGTGAAGAACACCAAATATAACAAACTTGATGAAGAAGTAAAATTTCTCAAACTTGTGTCTTAAATCGTTTACTATCCACGGAACTCCATACTTATACGTATCACCATAATATAAGTAGACCGCAATCCCTTGAAAAGAATCCTCAACTATATGAGACACTGAGCACTACAATGTAACTCCTTCAAGTGATAGACAATGTGTGCATAGAGCATTATAAGAAAAATCACACATTGCTAGATTCATCAAGCTAGATGATAAGAACACAAACCAAGCAATTCCACTTCACCTTCAAATAAGTGATAAATAATCCTCTTCGTAATCAATTCTTCAATAAATCTCCATAACGAGCCTTTTTAAATCCTTTTAAGAACATAAACTTCTTCCTGTGTGTGTGAACAACAACCTGTGTGTGTCATCCAAACATCATACTCGACTTCCCCTTAAATCAAAAATCTTCTCGTAATAAAGCATGAGCAGTATGTTGGGAAGGAGCAGTACTTTCATCAAAATCTGCAGTACTTTGAAATAAACTGCAGTACTTTCACGATTAGCAGTACTTTCATCTTCGTCGAAGCAGTACCTTAATAAGAACTCGAACAGTACTTTGTGTGAGCAGTACTTTCAAAAAATAATAGCAGTAGCAGTACTTTGATCTCGTCTGAGCAGTACTTTGAACAACTCCAACAATACTTTGAGAACGAATGAATCTGCAGTAAAAAATAATGAACAGTACTTTGGGAACAAGAAGCAGTACTTTGAAAATTTTCAACAGTACTTTGAACAAAAACTGATCCAAACTGTATTACAACAGTAAATAACAAGTAGTAGCCCCATGTGGATCCCAATAATAATAATAATAATATTATCCCACGAACACAAATTTGAATAAAAACAATACTGACCCCATCACGTGATCAAGTAATCCAATTAATAATCCAAGTTTCATCACGTGTGAACCATCCATCCTATTCTACCAATCCGAATCCAAGGGTCACAATCATGTGTTGTATCGTAATACTGTTATCATGTGTTGCGTCGTAGATGATTAATCCAACATGAAATCTTGTAATAAATTCCACATGAGATCATAGCATCCAACCATAGCCAATAATATAAAAACTTTGTGGGTCCGAGCATAAGTAAGCAAAACAGTATTATCCCATTCTCGTGTAAAAAAAATATTCGCACCTCAATTTTTTTTTTAAATCTGCTACTGTCGACGAACAATATACCTTTTTCTTCGACACAAAAACCTGTAATCCCTATATCAAGAGCTCCCCGCTCTGATACCAATTGATAAGATCGTTTATGAGCTCTAGGGGATAATAATAACAATGATTATAATGCACAGCGGAATAAGAAAACATCGTTGTTATTGCTAAAGGTTCTTCTCCATCATCTCTATCACTAAACACTTTACTAATATTAGACGTTTATAGGAACACGTCTACTAACTAAACTTATAACCTAGGCGTTTACAATGAACCATACGCCTAGGACACACTAATCTAAAACCAATACCCTAGACGTTCTCCCCTAACGTCTAGGCTAAACACACACCTTTTTAGTCGACTACATTATTGGAAGACTTAATTAAAAACCTACACCTATGTCCTCTTTATATACTAGAGAATAAGGACTAAATAATAAAACTTCCATTGCAAGCAAGCCCTTCCATCTTTTAGTAGGTTTCCTTCTTGTCATATTAAGTCCCTCTTGTTTCAATCTTTTTGTCTTTATCAACTCAAACGTATAATTCCCAACAAAAATGACCTTCATCAATCCAAGTTCCTTATGAAAGTCCCGTTCCTAAGACAATGCACAATTTTTCAAATTTTTAACATTTGGTAAAAGATTTTTCTGAAAAATATCTCTTTGTTCTCGCGCTAGAGGCGATTGAAAATGTTGAACTTTGATTTCAGAATGATATTCTATCTCATGTTGTAAAGTTTTGAGTTCAACCATGAAAAGGTCAAAATATCTAAGAATTTTGCGATTTTCATGTTGTGAGTTTACTTCACTGATGGAAGGTAAAGGACCATAAGTTTGTGCATAATCTGGTTTGGGATTAACATTAGAAGACTCAGACATTTTTATGATAATCCTTGGTGTGTTAGAAGAATCCGTTGGTGTGACAAAAGTGACCGCTTTTGAATAGTTATGAGGTTTGTTATAAACCACAGTTTCAAATTTGGATCGACTCTCGTCTTCTGCATCTAATTCCTCTTGACGATGATATTCAACAACACTCATAACAGAATTATCAATTTTATATTCTGCACTGGAACTTCAGGATTTGGTTTGAATGCTTTAGTTGAAAGCTTAGGTTTGTAATCAGCAAGATTCGGTCCATATCCATTTGGATTGGGTTTTAAAGTAAACTTTTCAATAGCTGTTACTGACTCACCATGTTTGCAAACAACAGTTTTAAACTCTTTAAGTTTGTTTTGCAAGCCGATAATTTCTTCAAGATGATCATCTATTCGTTTCATTGAATGCTTTTTGTATGCAGAGAACTGTTTTTGACAAGTTAACAACTCAGCCTTAGCTTTTTGATTTTCCAAGGTGAGAGCGTTAATTTGCTTTTTATGTTCATGTTTCAGTTGTTCTATTTCAGAAAACAAAGCATTCTTCAAAGCAGCTAGATCACGCATCTATTTCTCTAAATATTTTTCGTTTTGATGAGATTTAGCAAAAGCGGCTTCAAAACCTTTTTCACGTTTTTCTTGAGTTTTGAAAAATTTGAGTTGCATTTTTAAACATTCAAAATCCTTGGTTAACAGTGCATTTTTGCTTTTTAAGTCCTCATTTATTGCACGACATTCTTCCACTATGGATTGTTGGTTTTTAAGCCACAGATCAACATCTGGACGAGGCATAAGTTCGGCGTGTTCAACGTGAGTCACAACATGATCATTATTTAGATCCTCAAGTATAACCATGGAGTCAATTTGATTATCAATGGAAACCATAAGGTCATCTTGATCGTCAAATGTAACTACGGGGTCTAATTGAAAATCGTCGGAATGAGATGTGGATGACTCATTTTGAACATTCTGAGCCTTGTCGGATTCAGATGTTGGCGGAGATATTAGATCAGAGATAAATATGGTTTGTTCGGGTACCTGAGACAAGCCATCAGTGTCATACACTGGGCATGTGTCACTCATGTGTAACTCATGCATATTAGCCATCAACATAACAGCTGCATTGGCCTGCAAGTCCTCCATATCATCATCTGAGTCTGCATCTGCCATAAAGCTCTGTTCTTTGCCTGTGAGAGTTCCACCAGCTTCATCCTTAAGAGCCAAAAGAAGAGCCTCTTTGTGATAAGCACTGCCCCTAGTCCTCGGCTTTGGGCATGCATTAGCCAGGTGTCCCATTCTCATTGCAGTTGTAGCATCGAAGACCATTCAACCTATTATGAGCATTTCCCTGTTCCACCACTTGAGCTCTGTTGTTATTCCTACCCATAGCATTAAACCCTTGACCACCGCCCATCTGACGACCATAACCACGATTCTGAACTTCAACTCGTCCATTGTTCACAACAGCCTGATTCCTTGTGTTAGATGAGGAACGGATACGATTGTTGGATTTGTTGGTATAACGGCCAAAAGCATTAGCAATCATAACAAATCCTTGTTGCAATGCTTCGAACGGATCGGATTCCTCATTAGCTTGATTAGAAAGTGCCTGATCATTGTTGTTGTTGTAAGGAACCAATTGAGTTTGCTGTGATTGATCATGTGATGTGATTGTAGCAGTCGGTTGAGTTGCTGGTTGAGGAAAATAACTGTTTTGAGCATACAAGGCACGTTGTTGATTTTCCGGATGTGACGGTGACGCAATTTGAGCACGGAGAATCCTTTCCCTATCAACTTCCTTTTCATGAGGCTTCAAGTAATCGTACAACAATCCGTATGTAGAATGATGCATGTTCTTCGCTTGATGGAGAAAAATGACATACTTCTCCCATTCAGGACCAAGACTACTCAGGAACTTAGTATTAACTGCAATTCTTGGCATGATGATGTTGTGTTTATCCAAATCATTTATGATGTCTGAGAATCGATGATGATAAGACTCTAGTGTCTCTCCAGGTTCAATCAAGAAGTGTTCATAAGCCAAGTAAATTTTGGATTCCATATCCTCCTGATTGAGTGCAGATCCTTCCATAAGTAGATGAATGTGTTCCCACATTGCCTTTGTAGTCTTTTGAGCATCAACACTTCGAAGAATTTGGTTTGGTAATCCTAAAAGGATATATTGCATTGCAAGCTCATCAGCTTCATAGTGTAGAAGTTCTTCTGGATTCAGGTCTGCAGCAGTAGCAATGTTTGATTGTTCATCTCTTGGTGGATTAGCATTTGGATCTCCGGGTACAATGACAGTAGGCATCTGAAATGGACCTTCCAAGATAACCTTCTTTAAGAACTTTCCATGTGGCTTCTTCAGATCACAAAACCTAAAGAACCTAATCACCCATTGATCGTAGTTTCCTGGAGTGAGCATTGGAGGTCTATCAAGTGATCCAGTCTCATGAATTGATTGTTGGCTGCATAAAGCTTCACACATCTTTGCAAACCAATTGGGTTCCTTCATAGTGTTCCTTGATGGATGTTGATTGAATTTGTTTGTGTAGGGATGTACTTAAAGAATTGGTGGTGGTTGAACCATTTGAGGTTGTGGAATTGTAGCAAGTTGTGGAGTATGTTGTTGATTAAATTGTTGTTGATAAATTGCTTGTTGTTGATTCCATTGTTGATGTTGTGGACTTAATTGTTGTTGACGTTGAGTATAAGTGTAAGGGAAATAGTTAGAGTATGGTGGTTGTGACATGTTGAAAAACTTGTGTTATAAAATGGATCTTTGTAGTCGAATGAACCTTTGTTGATGAAGTATCCTTAGGCGTAGATATCACAATAAACCAAGTAGCACTTATGCGTAAAAACACCAAATTACGCGTAACAGCAAGAGTTACGCGTAGGTTTAGCTTACGCGTAAGCAGGGAAAAAGCACTAAAGTTATGCGTAAACAGTAAGTTAGGCGTAGAAAACTTAGGTGTAACACCCCCAAAATTATCGCAGCGGAAGATTATGTCACTGGGGTATTACTTCATAGTTCACAGCACAAGTTACAGAAAACGACTCTAAATGAGACGTTTTGAAATGAATTATCAATCGATTAAAATATTAGAGTTTACAAACCGGTCCCACAAGTTTGTACAATCATAAAAAGTACAACATAAAAGTTGTAATGTTTTTCGAATGATAATATATGCATTGTCTTCAAAATATTTTTCCGTGCGCCTTCACATGCCATGCCAGCTAATTTCTTTCGAACCTGAGATAACATGCTAAAAAGTGTCAACACAAAGGTTGAGTGAGTTCATAGGTTTGTAAGCAAAACAGTTGATCACAAGATATCAAGTTTATCAAAGTAGTGGGCTACGCCCATAGTGCGTTTGATTGCTTAACCGGTCAATACAAACGATAAAAACCTCATAGGTTTGAAAACAGTAGTGGACAATATAGTTTGTAGTATAATTGCAATGTGTACAATTATCTTCTTGAAAGTTATTATTGCTCTAAGCTCATGGCACTCACGACTGACTGTTGTATATATATCACCGGATGATATATATATATATAAGTAACTTGCCCCGGGTAGGTATTTTGCCTTATACCTAGATAATCTCAAATATAGTGCGCCTTGTTATTTCCGATAACATAGACGGGTTCGTCAATTCCGATAGGCCTATCCACAATATTTGCGCTCACTCCCAGTGATTAGTGGTCCATGATGTTGGGGACTTTTGGCAAAAACAACTTATTGGCATGCAATAATACAGTCAAGGCATTCAGTTTACAAGTAATTGTCCATAATAAAGCATTTTAGCATATAGTAAAAACAGTAGAATGTATCTCCCCCAAAAGAGTTTATAAAATAGTTAAACAAAAGCTGGGGCTATGAAACTCACTGTACTGATCAGCATCGGAGTGTAACGATATAATGTTTATCAACGGTAGAGTATGACAAGATCACGATCTTTAACGATTACCTACGAAAGCATAGTATTCGCATTTTAGTATAGTGTACGATATAAGTGTACAAGTATATGTAGTATGTTGGCTTATGATATTGTACATGAATCTTAAGTTGATGTATCCCTTAAGTGTTTGTTTGGCTTATAGCCCTTTTATAAATAACCTCGTACCAAAGTCCAAAGTTTTACTTATATCATTAGTCTAATTACAAGTAATTACTTATATTTCATTGCAGAAAGTTTGGCTGCACATTCAGCCCTGCCAAAACGACCATAAGTTGAGTTCTACAACTTGTTTTGACACGCGGCTTTCGCCAAAATTCAAGTTTATGTCTTAGATACATTTCATAAAACTGAGTTGACTTCCAGAAATGACCAGAACCATGAGCTTTTCCCAAATGAAATCTGGTGTGCAGATTTTTTACATGTTTCACCATTTTGGCTCTCATTTTTACTCATCGGGAGGAGTTATGAGGTGCGCCACCCGGCGAAACGACCATAAGACATAGCTCTACAAGCCTATCTTACTGAATTAACCTCAGAGTTTACTGAGAGGACCAGTTTAATCAATCTTTGGGCCTGTTCCAGATTTTAACTTACAAAACCTACCTAAGGCTTGTTTTAGCTTCTTTTCATGTTACAAACTTCATGTACAACATCAATCAAGCCATATTACATATACTAATTATATCAAATTTACATCCAATAAATATTATTACAACCATATTGAATGAATATGAAAATAAACTCAAACCTTACAAAGGATAGGATGACAAGTTACTAGAATAATCAATCCTAAACCCTTTCCAATCTTCACCCTTGTCTTGAATCTTTATCCCAAGCCTTGTAAATCTTTATGTGAACCTTGTAAATACCCATTTATCTCAGCCCCTAAATACCTTGAATAACTCTTGTTACAAGCTTGGAATCACCAAAACTACTCTTGGTCTAGGTAGAATTCATTATGGTCTTCATCTTTTGTATATAAACTTGTAGCTAGAAAATCAAGATCATGGTGGTTTGATGATTTAAGGTTTACGGTGGGATAGGAGAGCCAAAGAGATATTTGCTTACATTCTTATCCAAGAAGATATGTATATGAGTAAGTTATGTAAAGGTGAATTACTTAGTGATTAAGCATAGATACATAACTAGCAAAAGACATGTGTACTAGATATAATGTAGGCGTGGCATATGGTGAATGAATGTATAAGATTTTGTGATTATCTTGTTTTATTTATTAGTTTAGTGATAATATTGAGCCACGGAGTGTAGTTTGGTCCCGGTAATTACTAATGTTAAGCCCTTAAGTCACGAAACTTAAAACCGGGTAACATAAAAATATAATACTTATGAAAATGTCAAAACTTATCAATATACTCCAACTAAGTATATTAAAGGTATAATAAGTCTAATGAGGTGCATTTATGTTGTTAGAACCTAATAATGTAGGCTTGAGTACGCGTCTTACGTAAAAAGTAAAATGTTTACGTAAAAATAACGAAGTGACAATAGTTCATATTAAATATGACTATTGGTAAAAATAGAGTATTTTGAACACCTAGACTTATCGTAGTCTTGTGTTGACCGCGAGGAAAGTTTACACGATTAAACTTTCGTAATTATTAAAGTCACAACTTTAAATAATTATTTATAGCCAAAGGTGAACAAAAATTTTCAGAGTGTAATAATTCGAAACAGATTGAATTATTTAACTTGGGAAATTACTGGTTACTACCAGTTACAGTATTTGCTTTTACGTTACGGTAAAAGTCAAATAGTAAAAAGTCAAGGTAAACTTTAAGAAGTCAAAGGGTAAAATGATCATTTTACCTAATGAAAATTTACGGGTTGCTACAGCCTCCACCAGTTACGGAAATCATGTCCTCATGATTTAGTTCGTGTTATGAGTTAATGACGTTCCCGAAAAGAGGTGGGGGTACTTTTGTAATGGAACTTCGTCACGAAGTTCAGTGAGTGTTACCTACTAACGGTAAATTTGAGTTCATCTTCACGTTCCTACATGAATTCAGGACCTCTTCTAGAGTTCCATTGTGAGTTGACAATAGGAATGCAACTTTTCTTAAGTCGTTTGACCTCATGGTCTATGATCTCAGTAGATTTTCCGATAAGATCAAACGTAAATCAATCTGGATCCCTTCCAGGGAAATAGGGAGTATGTCATCAGTATGTCACTTCTTCAGAATGCACACACGAAAGGCGGCGTGTACACTGCCAAGTTCGGGTAGTAGCTCGAGTCTGAAAGCTACCAGACCAATTCTTGCTAATATCGTATAAAGTCCAATATATCTTAAGTTTGGTTTTTCTAATTTCCCCAAATGAATCATACCTTACCGCAATGAGGCTTTCAACAAAACCTTAATCCTAGTATGATATTTTGAAAGTTAACGCTTACATCTGTGTAACCTTTCTGGTGATAATGTGTGGCCTAATATTGCGGGGTCAGGAAGTAAACATTGTACTAGATTACTTACAAGGATTTTGTAAGCGGCAAGATCAGAAATTCTAATCAGCAATTTTGCTAAAGATTGCAAAGTCAAGTATGCCGCAAGCATGCTTCTAAACAATGCTTTGTCAGGGCAAAATGTTGTTGCTCAATCTATTAGTATTGAGAATACTCACTAGATTGCTTGGACTAAGTTGAAGAAATTATACTCAAGAAGTATTGTCCTCGGAATGAGGTGCAAGAAATGGAGGTGAAGTTTCCTTGTTGTAAGTGTTGTTGATATCATAACTTATATTCGTCTCTTTCAAGCGTTGGCAATAGTGTGCCTAGTGATGGTCTCAACCAATGAGAAGTTATGGGAAAAGTTCATATGAGAACTTCCACTCGGTATTCAAAAGAACGAAACTTCGTTTGATCACTCACACTGGATGAAACAATTCAGATGTCTCATAACCTAGTGGATCAAGTTGTGCGAGCTTAGACTGATCGAGGATCTAACAATAGCAAAATAACAGCAGTAACAACAATAATAACAAACAGTGATAAGATGTGGAAAGTGAGAACATTTTGAGACATATGTTCTCAAAATAATGGCCAACCAATCAGAGGAGCTCATGGGAAAGCTTATGTGATGGATAATGGGATATTGTACCCAGTTTGTTAGTTCGAGACTGAACTAAATCCATTAGCTCAAGAGTGTAACAAGCTCGTTAGCTCAATAATATGGTATACTTTGACTTATGCGACTCGTGCATAATCAAGTATGTGGCAACCAAATTCTTTTCTTGAAACACCTGATTCTATCAGGCTGCGTTTCAATTATATTCTTGAAACATCTGATTCTATCAGGCCGGGTTTCAATTATGTTCTTGAAACATCTGATTCTATCAGGTCGGGTTTCAATTGACTTTAACCAATTTTGTTAGCTCAACAAACGGTTCATGTTTGTAAGGATTTGTAATATCAAAAGTGATAACTTAAGAATGAACTTAGGTTGTTCAAATCAGGTCATAAGATTTTTGTTGAGTGATAAAACACTATCGTGTTTTTGAGATCTTTTCAAAGAATACTAGTGATTCTTGAGTTCGAGTGTCATATTCATGTCATATCAGATACAAATAAGCCCACTCATTTATAATTCATTACTTACATAAAGAAGCGTCCCAATCTATGTAAGTAAGAAATTATAAACTTATGGTTCGGCGATTTACAATTTCTTTATTTAAATGAAAAGGCGTCCCAGTCCATTTAAATAAGGATATTCCAAATCATCCTACTTAAGAATTTCCGACACAACACTCATACTTAATCGATGAGTTACAAGACGATGTACTATGATTCGTCAAAAGTGTTCCAAGAATATGGAATGAATGTTCACACTTATCTTCGAAGACGAGGAGTTAAATAATCAAAGAGAATCAACATAGTGTTCAAAAGAGTCGGTGAGTTCATAGTTATGAAGTAGTTTTCTCACAATGTTTGAGAAATACCAGCGAGACCATTGTGCACACATACAATGTCTGAGAAATAGATAAAATTATTGTGTATCTCTTAATGTCTGAGATATATTTAGGCCAATTGTGTATCTCGCGATGTCTGAGATATATCTAAGTCAACTGTGTATCTCACGATGTTTGAGATATATCTAAGTCAATTGTGTATCTCACGATGTTTGAGATATATCTAAGTTAATTGTGTATCTCACGATGTTTCAGATATCTAAGTCAATTGTGTATCTCACGATGTTTGAGATATAAGGAAGACCATTGCATACTTACAATGTCTTAATAGTAGTGAGACCATTGTATCAACTACAATGTCTAAGAAAGTTTCGTAGATCACACAAATGTATATCATCAGGGATATCTAGTTGTGACATACTGCCTTGGAATAGGCATATGTAGCTATGTTTAGTCAATCATTGTGATTCGTGCCAAACCGTCAAGTTATATCACACAAGCTAGCCACTTGTGAATGGCTAACCATAATAAACTTCAAACAGCTCAGACACCAATGCAATGAAGATCTAGAGGAGTATAGTGTTTCCCCATGTCGTTAAGTCCCAACGAGCTGCGCGAGAATAATCAAACGTATAGTGATCGGGAGAATTTGAATGGGAAAAGGGTTATGATTGATATTAAATGACAAAGGAAATATGAAAGAAAATTAAAAAGATAAATTATAATAAATAAACGCTATCACTATTTTTAAAATGATGTTTTTGATTTTTCTTTTATAAACTTAAATTAAAAACTACGTAACGTACAGAAGAAAAATGTGAAATTGAAACAATATTAATCCTAAAAATATAAAAATGACATTTTTACAAACCTAATGATAAGAGAAAATTTTTAGAAAAAGAAAATTATTTTTATTACTATTTATCTAATTATTATTAATTAAAAACTAGTTTTACTTATTTAATAATAACCTAAAATACAAGAAAATATGAAATAAAGCTAGAAAATGAAATTATGACTTAGAAAAATCTAAAATAACTAAAGAGAATTTTCAAAACTAATTTTATATTTTTCAGATTATTTTTCTATTTTCTATGAATTAAAAACTATTTGAAACTACTTAAATTACTAAAAATTACAAATTAAACTATGAAAAATCTGGAAAAATTATTTTTTTGCTTTTTATATTTATCTTAACCTAGGAAAAATGAAAACTTATTTTTATGAAGTTTTTCTGATTTAATTGTCTTAAAAGCTAATTAAAATGGCCTAAAAACTGTTTTAAAAGAGGAAAAATATCAAACAGTAATGGAAAATTATGAAAAATTTAGGAAAACTCTAAAATAATATTCTAATTCTATGAAAAATATGAAAACCTATGCTAGTGTACAAGAATCAGTATCTGCAGTGAAATGTGCTTAAAAATAAGCACTCCAATTAAGCAATAAGCTGCTACAGTGAACCAAATGATCACAGGACCTAACTTGTGCTAAAAATATTAAAGAGCAACCTAATTTAACTACTCTAGACCTCTGGAAAACAAGGAACAAGTATTTGGTTGAATGGTACTTAAAAAGCCAAAACAGTTTTTTTTTGTCACTAACTTGTAGCTTAAAAATAAGCTACTGAATAAGCCAGAAATCTAAAACCAGATATTAAAATCTCAAGTAGACCTAGAAAAGGGCTTATGAACCAAATCTCAGCTACTCACAAGCTCTCATGAGCTTGTGAGGAACTCTGCAAGATCCTGTCACAAGACAGTGTCCAGTGCACAGGGCAACAGGTGCTTAATTGACAAGATAATTAGGGGCTTATGGAGCTGTTGGAAAATTTCACAAAATTCAATTATAGAAACTAGACCAGTTGAACTTGTCAAATCCAAGAACATTTGACCAAGGAGTAATAAATGATAATACCACAAACTTCTGTGCAAACCTGTTCTTCTTTTGCTTTTGACTTTTTATAACAGGAATGAAAGGTTGACTTAAATGAGTTTCGATCCTGGTTTATAACTGAAAATGATGAAATAATCTATAGTGATACTAGAATAAGCTAGCTTATCTAATTCTAAGCCTATATGCAAAATGTCCTACTCTAACTCTGACAGATTTGAAACATTAAGCAATGCTAATTTGAGTTTTGACTTTTGGTGAATATGGATACAATATGAAGACTGAATTAATTGCCAAGGACCCAAGTGAGACTGACTCACATGAATTTATCCCTATAGCTAGTCTCACACACAGATTTGTTCACTGAACCAAACACTGCTTAACTAACTGAGTTGTAAATTAATCTACCTTAATATTTATCCTAAACCTGTGCAGCAATAAAATCTATAATCTAACACCAATAATAACCTGACAAAAGCAAAATAACTGCTAAAAACCTACAGCTAACAGTAAAACAAAAAAAATAGCACAAGGGTTTAAAGCTTGAAATAAACAAGGCACTCACATGACATCCAGCTAAATAGCAGCTAAGCTTGAAGAAGTTACAAGGTGAATTAACCCTTGAGCTTCTGGGCACCCTAAGACCACCACCCCAACTCCCTTTTGCCCCAGATATCCAGCTTAATCATCCAACCTACAGCTTATAAATAAGTTGAGGAAACCCTTGGAGTTGACTGCATACCCTGGTTTGCTCATGACTGCAGGCCTGATTAAATCCAATGTGGCTTCTTGGGAACTCCTTATTTAGCTACCAAAATCCTTCCCATCACTGGAATGATGATGAACAAGCTGACACACAGCTTATAAACAAGCTTTATCCACAGTTGTGGTGCAGGGTACAAATTTGATATAGACCTTTGAATCAAAAATTTGACTTGAGTAATGTAAAACCTTGACTGAGGTGACTTGAAAACAGGTTAATGAAGATGCTTGGACCCAACTTAACTTGAGAATTTTGACTAATCCTTTCCAAAAACAGTTAAAGACCCCAACTCTTACTTTTTGGTTCTAAGATCAATTTAATAGGATGACATTGAGTAGGTTGGAACAACACTGAATTCTAGTACTCAATCACAACTTAAATCTGTTAGGAATTAGAAAATTCCATGTTAAAGTGTCGGTCACCCCAATTATGATCTAGCATAAGTTAGCTCGTAGACGTGTCGTTATTTTAGTTGTTTAGTAATTTATTAGTTATTTAGTAGCGTAGTTTAGCGTAGTGCAACACCGTGGAGGAAGGACGGGTCTTTACCCACTGTATCCCTGATCCACAGGCTGATAGGAGGTCGTATTTCTTGTAACTATAAATACCCCTTCCATCCATGGAAGGGGTGGTGCTTTCAATCTAATATTCTACTTTTTGTAAACCAACTCTCTACCAAGAAACACCCAACTCTCTAACTTTCTCTCTCTAATGGCTAACATGTATTTTGATCTCCCAAGACCACCCGAATCATCAAACACAATAAAAATAATGATCCTACAATTGGTATCAAGAGCCAAGGTTATTGTGTTTTCTTTGATTTGGGTGGTTTCGTACCATGATTATTGTGTTTTATTGATGAATGTTGGTTCGAAACTTGTTTTAAAAACTGTTGTTTTATCACTTTTTGGTTGTAAAATTATGTCTTTAATAGTTTTTAAACAATGTTCTGTATCCAGTTTGGTCCAAATAGTCTTGTGGAATATGTACAACATCTGTCATGTGTCATTTTTCTTGTCCATGTCAGATTGTTAATTTGGTTTTGTGACTTTTGGTACCAACTGTTGTAACATATGGTCTTAAATGGTTTATTATATCTGTGGTCAAAAGGGTCAAACTGATGCAGTGCTATGCGTTTTCTGGGTTTGAAACTAGTCATCTGGTCAGTTTTTTTCAGTCAAAACTGGGTCAAAACAAGTTTTCTGGGTTTATATATGAATATGGACGGAATAATGGTCGGAAACTCATCAGAAAATGTCACATATCATGATAGCGAGTTGTATTTACAGCTAGCGACTTGAATAAAATAGGGTAGCGACTTGAGGTAGCGAGTTGGGCTAGCAACTTGTTTTTTAACAAGTTAGCGACTTATGTTTTAAGGTTAGCGACTTAAAAGAAGAAATAGCGACTTGACTGCAAAAAAAATTGCTAGCGACTTGTTATTCATTTGTTGGTAGCGAGTTACCTTGTGGCGACTTGTGATGAAATTATCAAATGTAGCGACTTGCTTACCACAAATACCAAGTTCCATTAAAACATCTTGACCTCAGTTTTGAACCAACATACTTTGTAAACCATGAAAACTAATTCGAGACAAACAATGATTAACCAGATCCGAAAACAGTTCCATTTACCCACATAATCAAAATCCCATCTTTAACATCATCCAACATCCAACATCTATCCACTACTCAGAATCAAATAAATTGAAAAACATATTCAAATAAATCTCAGATTTTTTCGTGTGTTACCAAAAGCTTATCGGACCTTTGAGAGGTCATTCAAACACGAAAATAGAAATCATCACGGATCCATTGTTTTATGAAGTCTAAGCTTCTAATTAACTATCCGAACATCATGTGACAAGGAATATAACAATAAAGTCATCTCCATGCCAAACGTTCGTTCAATCTAATCACAACAAAGATTAAAAGTACCTACCTTTGAATCCGTGGCTATCTCAAAACACCCTCGAGCCATCCCTGTGGCGAGGCTATCCTTTTCCAGGATAGTTATGTTCAATATTGAATGGTATACAAATGATGGGGTACGGTGTTCATGCGCTGAGCAGGAATAGAGGCGTTTTTCTTTAAGTGATATTAGGTTGTGTGTGAAGAGGTTTTTTTTTGTTTGATGATATATGTGTGAGATGGTGGCTGGTTAAGAGGATGATTAGGGTTTATAATCTGATTTGTTATATGATGCGGCGGACTGATCTTGATATGGGATTAAAGTCTTTTTTTTGATTTTCTGTGTTGAGGAGAGAAAGAGGCGGACATCACAAGTTTAGTGTGATTAGGGTTAAAGTAATAACCTAATATTTAGGGTATCTCTCACTTTTATAACCGGTTGCTTTATTGTGTTAGTATTTTGGATCGGATATGTCCAATTGTTGTTGGACCGAATTTCATTGGACTAGGCCACGAGAGTGAATTAGTTGTGACCAAGGATACAATCATCCTAGAACTTGGGCTATAATCGTGGGCTTTGGGCTGTGAACAAGATAACTTTGTTAATGAAACTATGATTTAGTGTATGCGTTTGGTCGAATCTTGAGCTGTAATATTTCAAATATTTACCATGGTTGGATTTTCAATGGGCCATGTGATTCCGTGATCTAAGCGATGTGTTGTATATGTTGAACCAAATGGGACTTTCATTTTAATCACGTGATGCATATTGATAAAAGTCATTGGACCAACCTTGAGTTGGATATGTAATATCAAGAATTTGGATAATGGGCATAATGGACTTCTCAAAATTGGATCACGTAAATGGAGATTTGTCGATGATGAGATTTGAGATGTGTGAGTTGTAATTTGAGTTATGACATTTGATGATAAGAGTTGTTGAGTTATGTGGATTAGTACTTTGGTTTATACATTCTCACAATGGAAGTTTATGTCACGGCATGAATTGATATTTGAACAAGGTTGACTATGGGGTTGTTTGTTCGGTATTTCGTATTTGGATATGAAGTGAGGTTTTCCGGGGGTGTTTACTTATTTCGTCTTCTGTCTTTCTACCCTTTCGCGAAGGTGACTTGTTTGGGCGTTTATTAAGGGTGATAAAGACTTGGCTATTTAGTTACGGTTGTGATTCCTTTCTCGCTTAACCCACATCGTAGCTATCACTTTGGTGTCTCACGCAGTTGAGGATATGTCAAGAGGTTTTGTACACTGGGTACACCGTTTCTTTTTCACGAAGAATTAATACAAGGTTAAGTAACAAATCTGGAGAATTCTACTTCATGATCAAGTTTGGTATATTGGGTTTACTTCTCCATGTGGTCACTACAATAGCCGACTGATTGCGTGAATGATGTGTTTACCAAAGTATTGATTGGATGGTTGATGATGGTGTTGATGTTGGATAATAAACTATTGATAAACCACTGCATGTTCCCCTAAAATAGATATTCACCGAAACCAAAGTTGTCGTAACACATTCAAGCTGATATTGTTTACGGTTTTGTATTGATTTTGTAAAATCCCGCGAAAGAACCTATTTCTCGGTTTAAATCATAGACTTGTAAAATTCCGTGACAATGGAAACATCCTGCTATTTGTAAAGTGCATTTCCGGATCTATCTTACGGTTTATTCTTGGTTTTGTAAAATCCCGCGAAAGAAACTATTTCTCGGTTTAAACCATAGAGTTGTAAAATCCCGTAATGATGGAACCATCTTGGAGAAGAGAAAGTGTAAATTTGGATCTTACTTGATGCTGATGCTACGGTTTCTGCTTCAAAGAAGGGATAAAAGGGTGTACTTCATGAATTGGGTGTGTGTTTGGGTTGTCTTCATGGCAGTTTGGTTATTATATGGTTTTACGGGGATACGTGCTTTTAACCATGGTCGGGATGAAACCATTATCAAAGTTCATTTAAATGTCAAAGAAGGCTAGAGTTGAGCAGTTCAGAAGATGTGACATCGGCGTTAATTCAGTATTATTTATTTGAGGTTGAAGTGAATTATCACGAGCGTGTGTACTTAGTATCTGAAGGTATCGGGGATGGTTGGATGAAGATTCTTCATGATCCTTGTTCGAGCTTATTATCAAAAACGAAGACTTGGAAATCTAGTTATTGTGGGGTGTCTTTTACCTTTTCTTTTACCACTTGGGGGAATTGGGCTCATACCACTACAAAAATAACTATCACTTTAAGGAGTTACATTGTAGTGCTCAGTGTCACATTCAATTGTGGATTTTCAAGAGGTAATGTACGTCTATTACTTGATGGTTGGTTGGTTGAAGAGTATAGAGTACTTAAGAGATTCAATGGAGCATGAATTCTCGGCACCGCTCTTTGTTACATATGTGCAAGTTTAAGTCACGAGTTCGGGTTAGTTTACTTCAGGGTCAAATTCATCATATTGGGTTTTCTCCATCAGCTGTCACGACAAAGAGCCTACTGAATGATAATGGGGTTGATTACATGTTTTGCCAAGAGATTGAAAAGAGAGAGATTATGACGTATGAACACAACAGTTCATGCCTCGTTCTCCAAAGAAAAGAAAAGTGTACGTGTCAGTGCGCTTTATCTTCTGAAGAAGAGAAATCTTCTAATTAATGACCATTCTCATCAACATGCTTCATGTTTTTTCCATGCGCTTCAGTAATAAAGTGAACCGGGCTACTATTGATTGTTTTCTGATTCCACTTTCTCAACTATAATGACGATGGCGACATCCTGTGCTAATTTTTGCGGGGGAGAAGTGTGAATTGACTACATTTGGATGATTTTCACTTATTTAATCAAGAATGGCAACTCCGTATGCAATTCTTGAGGGGGAGAAGAAGTGTGAAATTAATGCATGGTTGATTATTTTTTGAGAATTTAAATGGTCATACGGCTCTAAACTCATGTAAGAACCGAGCTTCTTCTTATCGGGTAATCTTCACATGGAGTTTCTTCTTAAGAGCCGTTAGTTGACATCTTCACAAGCTAATATGAGTGTATTGACAAAGTGCTTCCGGTTAATGCTTCACGTGCACATCAACATGATAATTCCGAACAACCTTCTGTTCTTGTTTGATGTGATTGTTTGCTTGGTATTACCATTTCGTGTGTCCATTGCGGCCTGATTGATGTTTTCCTTGATGAACATCTTTCTGTTCTTGTTTGATTGGGAGGGATTTTAGTTAAGGGGATTTGCAAGATGTAAGTTGATTGGAATGCTTTTTGGTGATGTTCTTGTTTTTGGTGAGTTGAAGATGTTAACTATCTATTCCCCAACTGGACAATCTTGAAGAAGGTCGAGTCTTCAGTCTATTCTACATTTTCTGCTGCATGTTAGAAGACTAAAGACGAGTTGCATTTGATAATCCAAAGACTTCTTCTTAATTCAAGCATTCATCATAAAGATTTTCGGTTTAGGGGAGAGCACTAATTAGGGGAATGTGATATGTCGAATTTAATCCCCAATTAGACTTGCTCACATTATTCAGCATATTGATTCTCACAAAGACTTCAAGCGATCTTCTCAACAAATTTCAAGTATTTGGGCATTCAAAGAGTTGCTGATTCTGAAGTGTCAATACTAGCAAGGAGAAAGGAGACTCACATATAAACACAAAGCGAGTAAACTTGATGAACTTAATTCTTCTAAGTAACGGAAGACATCCCGGGAAGACAAATGTTAGTACCGCAGAGAAACTCAAGGTTTGACTCATGGCGAGTAAACTTGATGAGCTTAATACTTCTAAGTGATTGAAGATATCCCTGGAAAACACTTGTCATGACCGCAGAGAAACTCAAGGTTTTACTCATCAAGGCTTTTTGTGTTAGTATTTCATCTATGTGGGGGAAGTGATGTTAGAGAAAGTTTCTGAAGATAAAAGAGGTACACTAGTATGTGGTGATTTCGATGGTATCGCAATGATCAGGGGAGAGAGAATGTGTACATTGGGGATGCTCAGCTGTTTCACTTGAGTGCTTAATCAGTGATTCAGAGATATAATCACTTATTCCGGTGTTGACATCCGCTGAGATTGTCACCCGCAGAGATAATCAGTGACTTGGCCTGCTTCTTCAATGTTATCAGTTATTCATTCCTTGTGTATTGGTATACTTCGGATACTTGAGCTTCATACACATTCATCAGGGACGAAAGATGTGAACATAGGGGAGGTGTTCTACATTACCCTCTTGATGTGTATTCGGGAGAGTTCTTGGATATTGGTGTACTTCGGGTTCTTGAGCTTCATACACGTTCATCTCGGAAGAAAAATGTGAACATGGGAAGGTGTTCTTCATTCCCCTCATGATGTGTATTCGGGAGAGTTCTTGAGCATTATACTAAGAGACGGACTGCATCAATTCAACTACTTGGGGGAATTGTTCTCTTGACACCTTTTTGGAATGGATTGCTTCGAACCTCAGTGGAAAAGAAACTTGAGAAGATTATTTATGTGTGGGTTGAAACGTTGCTGATGTTCTATTGGATGATATAAACCCGAATGGAGATCCTCGATTATCGTTCTTAAATGGAGCAGCGGGATTTATGGTAATGGTGTGCTTTTCTGTGCACCTCGCTAAGGCAAGCTTGAAATAGAGCTTCGAATCTGCTCAGCTAAAGGATTTTCGGTTTGGGGGAAGCTGCCAAAGTCTCACTTTCAGATGGTTCTATTTCTTCAATTCAAGAGCCCTTGGAAGCTTTGGTGGTGGATGTTTAAGAGATGACGAATTCTATCTTCTACGACGTGCTGCTCGATATCCTTATCTCGGTACTCGTATCATCATCCTCTTTCACTATATCATCTATTCTATCTTTGTATATATTTATAAAACCAGCAAAACAAAATACAAAAATATAAAACCAACAAAAAGAAAATAGAAAAATATAAAACCAACAAAAATCCATAAAAATCAGAAAATTTAAAAATACCAAAAATATGTTTTTCTCAAGACATGTCTTCTGGTATCGATAACATCTGCGGTCTTAGAAATGTCATTCAATAATGGCACGGGACCATAGATGAAGTTCGAGCAGGAGGTGTAAATATTTCTTTCCAAAACATGTCAAAAATTATGGCTTACAGTTATTTTAGACTGTAACCCGCACTTCAAAATATGGCTTGCAGTTACTTCAGACTGTGACCCGTGCTTGAAATATGGCTTGCTATTATTTCTGATAGCAACCCGCTCTTTTTAAGAAGGAAAGTGCTACGCTTAAATGATTTTCAAATATTTCGTGCACTTATCCTAAAAACAATATGAGGAAAGTATGTCGAAGGACTGCTGTTCCTACACAAATGTTTTTCCGTCTATAATTCTTCAGAAAAATATTTGTTGTTTTCTATAATTGTGGTAAATGAGTTGCTTGAAAAATCAATCAGGATCAGAGTTTTCGTATTAATTCGCAAAAACTCAATCGATGACTTCAGCACTTTTAAAACTTTTCAAGAAAAAGAGTCATTGATTGAGGGGAAGAATATTTTTCAAATTTATATCATCTAACGGACTTTCTTAATTATCCTACGTGTTTATCTGTAAAAATATAATTGCCTATGTTGAAGGACTAGGTTTCTAGGATATGATTGTTAGGTTTAGATGATTAAAGTTTGATGAACTCATAATTC
The DNA here is from genome assembly GCA_019973895.1 of Chrysanthemum seticuspe. Taxonomy (NCBI): domain Eukaryota; kingdom Viridiplantae; phylum Streptophyta; class Magnoliopsida; order Asterales; family Asteraceae; genus Chrysanthemum; species Chrysanthemum seticuspe. The sequence continues at coordinate 118,532,833 of BPTQ01000001.1, read as the reverse complement.
CCTTGCTTTATATGATCTGATTGACATGTTGAATTGACTTTTATTAGTCGATTGTTGTTTGGGTGATGTCGACCACCATATATCTGTATGTGTGTTCACTAACGTATGCAGGTATATTGGTTATAAGAATGTTCCCGATCCGGATCCCACAGATTTAGATGATTGGATGCCGAAAGGAAAGGGTAACTATATCTTGGGTTGACAAATGAAGAAACGGAGCTTAATTGGACTTCAATGGAAAGTTGGCATGAAATGCAACGTAAGAGGTCTTACTGCATCAGCAGATGGTTTTCTTCAGCAAGTGAAGAAACGGAGCTTAATTGGACCTCAGTTGGCATTCAAAATGCAACGTAAGAAGAAGTGTCACTGCATTTGCAGACGGTTTTTCTTCCAACCCTACAGCAACAACAACGAAAGCTTCTCAACCACTAACGAATCTTTGTGCAGGATACCATTTTTAAACAATTTTTTAGTAAATTAAATTAAATTGTTTTGAAAATGGAAAAATGTTGTTTTGAAAATATATTGGACTAAATTTTGAAAATCACCGGACTTCATTTTATCAAAACTTGAGTCACTCAATTATCGACTACGGTCATGGATTGAGGGGGAGAGTGATTTAAAATAAAATATTTTCAAACGATATTTCTTCACAAAAGTTCCGCTTTGTACAATATAAGTGGTGATCTAAAGATTTAATGTTATGTCATGGTATGATTTTTTCTTTAGAATCAAGGTCTTTCAAAATGAAATTTTTTCTGTTCTTGTTTGATTGTGAAATTGTTTTATTTTACTAAAAGATCTCTTAAAAACTATCATACCTGACACTAACAATCTTTAATGTCTTAAATTGATCCTTATCTGTCATTTTTCAAAAATTAAATCTTGCCACGTCTTTCCCCAATATTTTCTAAATTATTTAAATCGTTTGGGATCACTAATCTCAAATGGTTTAAAATCTTTGATCGGGTCAGAGATCGTGATTTAAATCTCAAATCTGTTTTAATGGAATTGGTTTTAGTCCTTCAAAGGCACTCCTACCTCCATGTGCCAAACGATTTCAAATACACAATGCACATGTTGAGGAGGAGGATTTATCCAAAATCCAGATGAGTATTTAAACAAGGCCACATTTTCTCCCATGTTTTCTAAACCTTATTAAATCACTTGGGATCCAAAATCTCAAAGGGTTTGATATTTTTGATCGGGGGATAATTTGTGATTTAATAATGAAATTTGATAAAAGGTGATCGTTTTTGATTTAATTGTGCAAGCTGCTCTCTCATATGTGCTAAACGCTTTCGAATCTCGAAGCACATATTGAGGGGGAGCATAACTATCGAGGTACAAAAGTTTTTTAAAAGAGACTTATAAAGTACCTTGATTGAGTTTTCAAATGGTTTCTTAATGGCTTTTGTGATTGTGGATGTGCTTCAAAAGAACTCTTGCCTCTATGTGATAAAATGTTTTAAAATATCCTATGCACATATTGAGGGGGAGAATTTTACCATGAAAATCAAATGGCTTTTTCGTATGAAAATTGTGATCAAAGAAAATATTTCAAAGTCCTCTTGCCTCCTTGTGCTAAACAATTTCTAAATCATATGCACATGTTGAGGGGGAGGTTTTCTAAATCATCAAAACTATTAGGGTACAAAATGTTCTGATCTCGTATCACAAGTACCTTGATTGTTTTTCCAAATGATTTTTCAATTGGTTTCAAGAAGAAAAGAACAATACCAAAAGACTGACCAATTTACTTTATGCATGGTGTTATAAGGATGGTTAGGTTAGGTATTTGTTCCCACGATCCGCCAGAACCGGAGGGATCTACCCAGGGACAATCCACTAGATAGTGTAGAGTCCTTAGGTATATTGAAAAAAGGAGAAAAGTGAGATACGGGAAGAGTGCAGACTGAGACAGAGCTAGTACTGGAATAAACCCAACAAGGTTCTAGTTATGAAGTCTCGGTAAGCACTGAAGGGGTTGAAGAATGAAAAAGAAATGAATGATAAAAGGGTGAAAAGAAATAGCCCTCCATCAATTCAACCTTAGGGCAGAAACCGGGTTCAATACATATGCTACTGGTTGTTACTAAGGTAACACTGGTATTGAAGACAAGACGTCATGGACCCAGTGACGCACTGCACCTAACTTCCCAAGCCACTCAAGTTCCTCTTAAAAGGGCTTGTTTCATTCTCACGGGGAACCGACATAATCTATCGACTTTCTCTTAGAGATTGTTGATATTGAAGTAGGAGACCCTCTCCCTAGTCTCTGACTCAGGAGCCAAATGTGCACTATTGAGTCTAGAGCTAAGAGATCATCCACAATATCTCGTTAGGACACTAAATTATTGAAGACTTGCTGTTTCACACAATGTGGAAAGTAAGTATATATTAAGAGTCCTACGCATTATCCTTGTGGTATTGCCAGAACATCTGAGTGGTATGTAAAAGTATTCACGATGAAGATGGAAATCCTTCTAGAGCCAACATCAAACAAGCTCTTGGTGGGTGACATGTGAGATCTTCTCGTAAGATCAAACTTGTGACAACTGGATTGAAACAATGGGGCGATTCATTCTTGAATCAAACTTGGTCCAGGATTGGAATTGACGAATGCTTTTGGAAAAACCGTTCGATGTGCAAACATTCTTTTCTCTAGCACGTCGAATGTGTATTCATATTTCAAATTCAAAAAGTATATCTGATTGAAAAAATACTTTTAGAAAAACCGTTCGATGTGTGAATCTCTTCTTTTCGCTAGCACGTCGATTGTGTACTATTTTCAAATACAAAAAGTGTTTTTATTGAAAATTGATCTTTCTCATAAAACCTTCGTCGTATTGCAAAACTCTTTATTCTAAGCAATACGCGATTGTTTTCAAATCAATTTTTCTTCAATCAGTGAATCTCAATTCGCTGGTTCACTCACTCCGTGTTGTCTTCTTTGAGACGTTCCGGTTTGAGAACAGCTAGAACAGCTGCGAAACCCTGTCAAGGAGATTCTTAGGAATCCTACCTGATCACAGGCAGTACTTGTACTGATCAACGGGGAACCGTGGGTCGTGTACCTCAATTCAACGAAAGTGATCAAAGACACTTTCGTGCGCTTTATTGCTAACTGTCGTATGCAGGTACACCCCGACGATTGCAGCTGATCAGAATTGAGGAGTCAATCCAAAGCCGCATGTTCACAGCAACCACACTTAATTGAAGAAATCATGACTGGTGCATATCTACATAACCTGGTTCTGATATTTTTATACTATGCTTCTGCTACGCTGCTGCAAATATCATGAACCAGTAAGGCTTCCACTACTCTGATGGAAAGATGTCATGATTCAAAAGTGTGAGCATGTCGGTCCAATAGTCACAACTTCACATGATGGCAACACAATAAAGGGTGATCCAGAGATTTGCTGTGGCTGATGATCTCAAAGAAAGCTCGAAGATCATCAAAGATGTGGATCAGTTCAAAGACCTCCACTGAAAGTATAAAGCACTCGGACTTTGAAGTTGCACTACAAAAGCACAAAGATTGCAGAATTGAAGAATTGAAGTCTACGAGCTCAAGAACGAAGTCAAAGATAGAATGCTAGGAAGCAAAATGTATTTCATGGGGTGACCTCCCTTAGGGGGAGATTGTTAGGAATTAGAAAATTCCATGTTAAAGTGTCGGTCACCCCAATTATGATCTAGCATAAGTTAGCTCGTAGACGTGTCGTTATTTTAGTTGTTTAGTAGTTTATTAGTTATTTAGTAGCGTAGTTTAGCATAGTGCAACACCGTGGAGGAAGGACGGGTCTTTACCCACTGTATCCCTGATCCACAGGCCGATAGGAGGTCGTATTTCTTGTAACTATAAATACCCCTTCCATCCATGGAAGGGGTGGTGCTTTCAATCTAATATTCTACTTTTTGTAAACCAACTCTCTACCAAGAAACACCCAACTCTCTAACTTTCTCTCTCTAATGGCTAACATGTATTTTGATCTCCCAAGACCACCCGAATCATCAAACACAATAAAAATAATGATCCTACAAAATCTCAGCTCTAAAATGAGCTTAGAACATAAATCTATCCAAAACTAATTTGAACTTCACTGTTTGACTTAATTTGACTTTTGTTGAAAATCAGTCCATTTGAAGAAACTAAGACTCAACTAACTCACTTAAGCTTGTATAAGCTTAAATGAGTGAAACTTAACAGGAATAAGCAACTGAACACTAGCTAAATGAAAATCACCAAATTCAATATAAGTTGAACTCTGGACTTGTATTAATTCGAATAAGATTACAACATAAAAACTGAAATTACATCTAGAATCAATTTTTAACAATCGTGCAATTTAACAATAAACCTTAAACTGGAATTAAAACAGAGTTTGAAAAACTAGAAAGCTAAGACTAAAAAAACTAACTAACTCCCACTCTTTGCCTTCTCCTCTCTATTTATACATCAAAAGGTCTTCCCACGTGTCCTTTGAGCAAATCCCACCACTAAGCTTGACCATTGGATCACTTGAGCTATTTTTAGCCGTTGATGAGTTTTTTGGCGGGAAAACCTTTTCTGCAATTTGTACTGATTACTTGTAGCAGAGGAAAGAGCATTTAATGCATTTGGCTTGGGGTGTTTGGAGGGTAGGAATAAGGTGTGGAGAGGTGATGATGATGTTGGAGGAGGGAGGGTGGTTTTTGCAGGTGTAGGCGATGATGGGAGGGAAACCCGTGAGCGTGGTTTGACCAAATTTGACCGGGGATTAATATATGAAAGGGGGGTCAAAATGAGGGGGTCAAGGGATTATGGCAGGGGGTCATAGGTGTTTTGATAGGGGCCAAGGGTCAAGGCATTAATAAACAAGGACCCTTTTTGTAATTTCTGGAAGACCAAGGACCAAAGCTGCCAATATTGCAAAGTTGTTTCAAGGGACAAAAAATGACAAGTTTTAATAGTACAAGGACCATAAAGGACATTTTCAAACTTCCAAGGACTATTTTTGCCAAATTTGAAACTTAAAGGACTAAACTTGTAATTTCTCAAAACTTTTGACATTTTTCACCAAAGGACTAATTATGACAACTTATGATTTAAAAAGGACCTTTGGTGACTTTTCTTTTGAAATAAGTGCTCAAGGACTATTTTTGACAAGATTTGAAACTTGGGGAACTGAAACTGCCAATTATGCAAACTTAGCTCATTTTTCATCTGATTTTAAACATTTTGCATTTGAAACATATAAAATGCAATTTTGAGATATTTTCAGTATTTTGATGCATTTCTGAGCATTTTTAAGTGTTTTGCAGTTCAGATTTGACCCAAAAATGATGAGTATTTACACACTCATCAATCCCCCACACTAAACTATTGCTAGTCCCTAGCAATATTTTGAGAAAAACTTAATGGATTTGAATCTCTTTACCAAAAGCCATTACTTCTGGAGTAGCCAAATGTTTTAGTTCAAGTGAGAACCATGGTACACTGATAACCATATGATTTTGAGCAAACCACCAGCTTCCAACGGATTTGATTTGTCTTTACCAGAAGCCGTTTGCTTCTGGACTAGCCAACTCTTAGATAAATTATCAATATTATCTTTGGTGAGTCGATTACCAATTATGGTTTAACACTGCCTTTACCACAAGCCATAAACTTGCGGGCTAGCCAACTCTTCACTAATTAAAGATATGGTGAGCTGAATACCATACAATTTTGGGCAAATTGCAAGCCGTCAACGGATTTGAGATATCTTTACCAAGAGCCGTTTGCTCCTGGATTAGCCAATCCTTTTGTTTATTAGACATGGCGGACTGATAACCATAAGCTGAGTAAGTGCAAAACACTTACTCCAAAAAAAATTTTTGGCCAAAAATGGGGGAATTAGGCGGTATAATTACATGATAAAATTCGTGAGAATTCCCCCCCACACTAGAAATGAATATTGCCCTCAATATTCAAAGTACCGAAGGTTATGCCGAAACAAAGAACGTAAAAGGGAAATACTACGGCCATTATTTAGCAATTTTTTTTTTTTTTTTTGATGAAAACTTATATACAACAGCGGGGGCAACTCCCCCACACTAGGGTGGTAGAAAATAGAAAGAAGTCAGAAATATGGGTGAAAACCCATATGGCATGCTACTGTTTTTTATTCCCGAGTCGCTAGCTTGACTCGATCCCCGCATTCACTGGTTCATGGGGAAAGTTTGTAGATCCGGGACAACCACAGGAGGAATGTCCTCTCCAAAACAATGCTTCAATCGATGACCATTCACTTTAAAGTTTGGACCATCGGGTTGAGATAACTCAATGGTTCCATAAGGAAACACTTTAGTGATGGTGAATGGTCCAGACCAGCGGGATTTTAGTTTTCCCGAGAAAATCTTCAATCTTGAGTTGAAAAGAAGGACTCGATCACCGACGTTGAAAACGTGGTTTTTGATTTTTGAGTCATGAATCTTCTTTGTCTTTTCTTTGTAGATCAAAGAGTTCTCGTATGCTTGATCACGGAGTTCATTTAATTCATTCATTTGAACTTTCCGGTGATCACCAGCTGTCTGAATATCGAAGTTGACATGCTTCAAGGCCCAGTATGCCTTGTGCTCAAGCTCAACCGGCAGATGACATGCCTTTCCGTACACTAGCTTGTATGGAGTACACCCGATGGGTGTTTTATAAGCTGTACGGAAGGCCCAGAGTGCGTCATCTAGCTTATCCGACCAAGAGGCACGGTTTTCGCCTACCGTCCTTTCCAAGATTCTTTTAATCCCCCGGTTGGAAACTTCCACTTGCCTACTTGTTTGGGGGTGGTACGCGGTAGAGAGACGGTGAGTTACACCATACTTTTGCATGACTCTATCAAATTGGTCATTGCAGAAATGCGTACCACGATCACTGATTATGGCTCGTGGAGTTCCAAACCTAGCAAAAAGAGATTTTAAGAATTTCACAACAACTCGGGCATCGTTTGTAGGAAAAGCTTTCGCTTCAACCTATTTTGACAAATAGTCAACGGCCACGAGTATGTATTTATTACCGCGAGAAGAAGGAAATGGCCCCATAAAGTCAATGCCTCAGATGTCAAAAATCTCACACACTTGAATGGTGTTTTGCGGCATTTCATTTATTTGTGAGATATTCCCATGACGCTGACAAGCGTCACAGGTTTTGACAAATTCATGGGCATCCTTATAAATCGTGGGCCAATAGAATCCGGAATCAAACACCTTCTTGGCGGTGTAGTTGGGGCTATGATGTCCCCCAGTAGGTCCAGAATGGCAAGCCTTGAGAATGTCATTGGCTTCCTGACCATACACACATCGCCTGATGACTTGATCCGCGCAAATTTTGAATAAATAGGGGTCGTCCCAGAAATAATGTTTTACATCCTTAAAGAATTTGTTTTTCTATTGGGACGACATCCCTTTAACCACAAAGTTACCCGCATGGTAATTTGCAAAGTCAGCAAACCATGGGGTAGAAGAGTCTCCACGAAAAGAAACCACATTGAGTGTTTCGAGAGGAAATGTTTTGTTTATTTCCTTTTTCTCGATCACATCCTGGTGAGGGTTTTCTAGACGGGACAGATGATCAGCAGCCAGGTTCTCAGCTCCTTTTTTATCACGTATAATGATATCAAATTCTTGCAGGAGGAGAACCCAACGGAGCAATCTCGGCTTTGCATCTTGTTTTGCAAAGAGATATTTGAGAGCCGAGTGATCCGTATACACCACGCATTTGGTCAAGATTAGGTATGGCCAAAACTTTTCAAACGCATACACCACAGCTAATAATTCTTTTTCTGTAGTGGTGTAATGGGTTTGAGCTTCAGTCATAGTCTTACTCGCGTAGTGGATAGGCTGAAAATGTTTGGTTTTACGTTGCCCCAGGACTGCACCGATAGCAAAATCACTTGCATCGCACATGAGTTCAAAGGGTAAATCCCAGTCGAGGGCAACTAGAATGGGTGCTTCAGTAAGCTTTTTCTTTAATGTTTCAAAAGCTTCGATGCACTCAGGTGAGAAGATCAAAAGGAGCATCTTTTTCAAGAAGATGGGTCATAGGCCGAGCAATTTTAGAAAAATCTTGTATGAATCTGCGATAAAACCCGGCATGACCAAGAAAACTCCTAATACCTTTGACGGTAGTAGGATGAGGCAATTTAGCAATAACATCAACTTTTGCTCTATCTACCTCAATCCCGTTTTTGGAAATCTTATGGCCAAGGACTATGCCTTCTTTGACCATAAAGTGACTCTTCTCCCAATTTAGACAGAGATTAGTGTCTTCACACCGTTTTAGCATTTTATCTAAATGGGAGAGACATGTTTGAAATGAGTCCCCAATGACCGAGAAGTCATCCATAAACACCTCCATTGTTTCCCCGATCATGTCGTGGAAAATTGCCATCATACATCGTTGGAACGTGCCAGGAGCATTACATAGGCCAAAATGCATACGTCGGTAGGCAAAAGTTCCGTATGGGCAGGTGAATGTGGTCTTTTCTTGATCCAGCGGATCAATGGGGATCTGAAAATACCCCGAGAAACCATCAAGGAAATAATAGTATTCGTTCCTTGCTAATCTCTCGAGCATCTGGTCCAAGAAGGGTAGAGGAAAATGGTCTTTACGAGTGGCTTTGTTTAACTTGCGATAGTCAATACACACACGCCATCCCGTAACCAATCGAGTTGGAATTAACTTGTTTTCTTCATTTGTGACAACAGTTATGCCACCCTTTTTTGGAACACAGTGAATGGGACTGACCCAAGGACTATCAGAGATCGGGTAAATTAAACCGGCATCAAGAAGTTTGAGAACCTCTTGTTTGATAACCTCATGAATCTTAGGATTCACCCTTCTCTGATGTTGGACTGCTGGTTTGAAGTCATCCTCCATTAAGATTTTGTGAGTACAAAACTCAGGGTTGATACCCTTAATGTCGGAGAGTTTCCAAGCAATTGCTTGCTTGTGTGACTTCAAGACCTTTATGAGAGCAGTCTTTTCCTCCTCAGTTAAGTCTTTAGCAATTATGACGGGTAATTTATCATCACCTTCCAAGAATGCATACTCGAGATGAGGAGGTAGGTCCTTAAGTTCAACCTCGGGAAATTCTTCAGTAGAAGTTTGTACTGATTTGATTTCCTCAATCGTGATTTCTTTCGGAGGGAGTGAAGGTAATGGATCTTCATTTAACAATTGCTCGAGATAAAGGATATCTCCCTCCGAATCATAAACACCATCAATTCCCGTCGGAATTGATTCATCACTAGCAAGAAAATCATCGATCTCTTCCAGAAAGAAGTCACCTCCCTCAAACGGAGTGAGAGAGGGGGAAGAGTCGGCAATGATTGGTTGGGAAGATGTGGTGGAATCCCCACTCACAGAATTATGAAAATAACCAAGAAACTCTTGAGAGTACTCCTCTGAAGCAATATCAATTACATCGAGTCGATAACTGATTCAGCATCATAATTTGAGGAGTACCTCGAAGTTTGATCAAGGTTAAAGGTGACAGCTTCATTACCCACACGTAATGTGATTTCTTGCTCAAATACATCAATGAGAGCACGGCCCGTTCTCAGGAATCCTTGTCCAACAATGAGGGGAACCCGAGGATCGGCATCGAAATCAACAACCACAAAGTCAGCTAGAAAATGGAACTTTCCTACTTTCACGAATACATCCTCGGCGATGCCAAGGGGATGCGATATAGAACGATCTGCAAGCTCAAGAGTCATGCAGGTAGGAACAAGTTCTGGAAGAGAAAGCTTCTTCCATACTGAATAAGGCACCAGATTGATGCTTGCACCAAGATCGGCAAGGGAAAAGCATTCAATCATCCCTGGAAAAACACAAGGAAGAAGAAATTTTACAGGATCTCCTAGCTTCTCGGGAAGCTTCTTTAACAGAACTGCTGAGCAGTTCTTGTTCAAAGGAGTTTTGGCCATTTCAAACAGCTTTTCCTTATTGCTTAACATGTGTTTGAGAGTTGATGCAAACTTGGGCATCAGCATGATGGCATCCGCAAAGCTTATGTCAAAATGAAGTTCTTGGAAAATTTGAAAGAATTTTTCCATTTGATGACTAGCTTTTTCGCGGAGTTTTTGCTCATTTAAACGTGAGGGGTAAGGAATAGAAGTTTTGGATTTAGGGTTATCAACTGGAGGTTTAAAAACAACTCTAGGTTTGGTTTTGAGTTTCGGGACAACCTGAGGATGGACATTGCTGGTACCTCCGTTATTATTAGGAAGTTCCTTGTCCTTTGTCGCCTCAGGTTCACTTTCCACTACCTTCGGGAGAGAAGAAGAAGAGGTAGTAGGAATTGCGGGTCCATGATATGAAGCACCACTTCTGGTTGTGATCGCCTTTGCATCGCCCCTCGGATTAGCGAGCGTGTTGCTAGGTAAAGTACCTGAGCCCGAGGGTCGATCATTTAAAGACTTCTTAATGTCAGAAATCTGGCTAACCAACAACCTGTTCATTTCCTCTTGGGATTTCATGAATTGCTTCAACAACTCATCAGATGATGGTCCAGTTAGAACAATGGCTTGAGTTTGCACAGGAAAATTCTGGCCTCTATTGTTAGGATTAGGGCCTTGATTTTTAAAATTTCCTTGGTTATTGCCATGAAAATACCCTGGGTTGAAATTTCCCTGACCTTGGTTTCTATTAAAGTTTCCTTGGGGTTGGAAGTTTTGATTTTGATTTTGAAAACCGTTGTTTGGACTAAAATTACCTTGGTTTTGAAAACCTTGGTTTGGTCTATTCTGATTTTGATTACGGTTTTGGTTTTGGTTGAAACCGGGAGGTCCAGGGTAGTGGTTAGGAAGGTGGTTCGGGTCTATAGGAGCACGGTATTGGTTTCCTCCTGGATTAGAAATCCCGCCCACAGCATTAGCTTCAAAAGGGTTACCATCGGTGGCCATACAATTGTAGTAAGCATGGGGGCCACCGCAAGTAACACAACTTCCACTTTCTTAACTTCAGCAGGAGGTGAAGTTTGTGGAAAAGAAACTTTCTTTTGGTTGGAGAGAACCAAAGCTTGAATTGCTTCCGTGAGTTTGTCAATCTTAGCATCGGTGCTAGATTGACTCACGGGCGATGAAGTAGAAGGACCAACACTGACTTGGGAAACAACCGGCTTGCTTCGTGCAGTGCGGACTTTAGACTTGTTTTCAATGATCGCTAAAGCTTCTTTGACAGTTTTGCATAAGAAATTTCCTCCCGCGGAGGAATTGAGAGAATCTTGATCAGATTGACTCACTCCATTATTGAAAGTATCGAGTTGCATCAACTCGGAGAAACCGTGGTGAGGACATTTGCGAAGCAATTCCTTAAAACGATCATACGATTCACTGAAGGATTCATCAAACTTTTGAGTGAACTTGATGATTTCATTTTTAAGACTCGTGGTTTTGGAAGGTGGATAGAATTCATTCACAAATTTCTTCACCAGGTCTTCCCATGTCTCGATTGATTGAGGGGGTTGTTTTTCAAGCCAAATTCGGGCTTGTCCCTCAAGAGAAAATGGGAACAGAAGAAGCTTAACAGCATCTGTAGGGACATTCTTGTATTTGATGGTAGATGCAATCTTGTTAAACCATCGAATATGAGCATGAGGATCATCCCGCTCAAAACCATAGAATTGACTTGAGGTTACAAGATTCAGTAACCCGGTTTTGAGTTCAAAATTTTCAGCCACAATGGCTGGGATAACAATAGCATCTCCATACCCGTCGATGGGTGCCTGGAGAAGCTCACACATAGGACGTTCTTTCGCCATGATAACGGAAGTAGTGTGAGAAGTCCGGATCTCAGATCTGACTGATGGAGCAGAAAGTCTACGGACACGCCTTCTTGGAATCTTGACAAGCTCACGAAATGGGCTTACAGATCTAGAAGAGCGAGTGCGCATACACTAGAGTTAACTCTAAGAAATCTCAGAGTTAAGGAGAGGAATGGGAATTATGAAGATGAATTATGAAAATGGGGTAAGAAGAATCTTTTTGAGTTTTCTGGTTTTGACAAGTATATATAACAACAAATCCAATTAAAACAAAATCGAGGCAAAACAACAGTGAACTTAACCAATAATCACAAGATGAATGGCTTCTTTGAAAAAGGTACACCAATCACAAGGACACAAAGGCAAGTTTTAATCTTTGCTTCGGGAACTTATTATGGTCGTACCCCCAGTTAGGTAGTATACTGCCTTGGTTTGCGGTGGTAATTTTTTATGTTGTTATTATTAAACAAAGAAAACGACAAATCTTTTTGTATTTTTATCTTTGATACATATATAGAAACAAAGGAAAAATATTTTTGTGTTTTATACGTTTTTGGATGTTTTTGGGTTTTTGGATTTTTTACAAGAAAATATATATAGATATAGATAGATGGTATGAACAAAGAGTGAATATTCAAATCACTAATCTGCTAGACGGGAGATAATTAGCACAGCTCCCCGGCAGCGGCGCCAAAATTTGATTCGTGCCAAACCGTCAAGTTATATCACACAAGCTAGCCACTTGTGAATGGCTAACCGTAATAAACTTCAAACAGCTCAGACACCAATGCAATGAAGATCTAGAGGAGTATAGTGTTTCCCCAGGTCGTTAAGTCCCAACGAGCTGCGCGAGAATAATCAAACGTATAGTGATCGGGAGAATTTGAATGGGAAAAGGGTTATGATTGATATTAAATGACAAAGGAAATATGAAAGAAAATTAAAAAGATAAATTATATTAAATAAACGCTATCACTATTTTTAAAATGATGTTTTTGATTTTTCTTTTATAAACTTAAATTAAAAACTACGTAACGTACAGAAGAAAAATGTGAAATTGAAACAATATTAATCCTAAAAATATAAAAATGACATTTTTACAAACCTAATGATAAGAGAAAATTTTTAGAAAAAGAAAATTATTTTTATTACTATTTATCTAATTATTATTAATTAAAAACTAGTTTTACTTATTTAATAATAACCTAAAATACAAGAAAATATGAAATAAAGCTAGAAAAATGAAATTATGACTTAGAAAAATCTAAAATAACTAATTTTATATTTTTCAGATTATTTTTCTATTTTCTATGAATTAAAAACTATTTGAAACTACTTAAATTGCTAAAAATTACAAATTAAACTATGAAAAATCTGGAAAAATTATTTTTTTGCTTTTTATATTTATCTTAACCTAGGAAAAATGAAAACTTATTTTTCTGTAGTTTTTCTGATTTAATTGTATTAAAAGCTAATTAAAAAGGCCTAAAGACTGTTTTAAAAGAGGAAAAATATCAAACAGTAATGGAAAATTATGAAAAATTCAGGAAAACTCTAAAATAATATTCTAATTCTATGAAAAATATGAAAACCTATGCTAGTGTACAAGAATCAGTATCTGCAGTGAAATGTGCTTAAAAATAAGCACTCCAATTAAGCAATAATCTGTTACAGTGAACCAAATGATCACAGGACCTAACTTGTGCTAAAAATATTAAAGAGCGACCTAATTTAACTACTCTAGACCTCTAGAAAACAAGGAACAAGTATTTGGTTGAATGGTACTTAAAAAGCCAAAACAGTTTTTTTGTCACTAACTTGTAGCTTAAAAATAAGCTACTGAATAAGCCATAAATCTAAAACCAGATATTAAAATCTCAAGTAGACCTAGAAAAGGGCTTATGAACCAAATCTCAGCTACTCACAAGCTCTCATGAGCTTGTGAGGAACTCTGCAAGATCCTGTCACAAGACAGTGTCCAGTGCACAGGGCAACAGGTGCTTAATTGACAAGCTAATTAGGGGCTTATGGAGCTGTTGGAAAATTTCACAAAATTCAATTATAGAAACTAGACCAGTTGAACTTGTCAAATCCAAGAACATTTGACCAAGGAGTAATAAATGATAATACCACAAACTTCTGTGCAAACCTGTTCTTCTTTTGCTTTTGACTTTTTATAACAGGAATGAAAGGTTGACTTAAATGAGTTTCGATCCTGGTTTATAAACTGAAAATGATGAAATAAGCTATAGTGATACTAGAATAAGCTAGCTTATCTAATTCTAAGCCTATATGCAAAATGTCCTACTCTAACTCTGACAGATTTGAAACATTAAGCAATGCTAATTTGAGTTTTGACTTTTGGTGAATATGGATACAATATGAAGACTGAATTAAGTGCCAAGGACCCAAGTGAGACTGACTCACATGAATTTATCCCTATAGCTAGTCTCACACACAGATTTGTTCACTGAACCAAACACTGCTTAACTAACTGAGTTGTAAATTAATCTACCTTAATATTTATCCTAAACCTGTGCAGCAATAAAATCTATAATCTAACACCAATAATAACCTGACAAAAGCAAAATAACTGCTAAAAACCTACAGCTAACAGTAAAACAAAAAAAACAGCACAAGGGTTTAAAGCTTGAAATAAACAAGGCACTCACATGACATCCAGCTAAATAGCAGCTAAGCTTGAAGAAGTTACAAGGTGAATTAACCCTTGAGCTTCTGGGCACCCTAAGACCACCACCTCAACTCCCTTTTGCCCCAGATATCCAGCTTAATCATCCAACCTACAGCTTATAAATAAGCTGAGGAAACCCTTGGAGTTGACTGCATACCCTGGTTTGCTCATGACTGCAGGCCTGTTTAAATCCAATGTGGCTTCTTGGGAACTCCTTATTTAGCTACCAAAATCCTTCCCATCACTGGAATGATGATGAACAAGCTGACACACAGCTTATAAACAAGCTTTATCCACAGTTGTGGTGCAGGGTACAAACTTGATATAGACCTTTGAATCAAAAATTTGACTTGAGTAATGTAAAACCTTGACTGAGGTGACTTGAAAACAGGTTAATGAAGATGCTTGGACCCAACTTAACTTGAGAATTTTGACTAATCCTTTCCAAAAACAGTTAAAGACCCCAACTCTTACTTTTTGGTTCTAATATCAATTTAATAGGATGACATTGAGTAGGTTGGAACAACACTGAATTCTAGTACTCAATCACAACTTAAATCTCAGCTCTAAAATGAGCTTAGAACATAAATCTATCTAAAACTAATTTGAACTTCACTGTTTGACTTAATTTGACTTTTGTTGAAAATCAGTCCATTCGAAGAAACTAAAACTCAACTAACTCACTTAAGCTTGTATAAGCTTAAATGAGTGAAACTTAACAGGAATAAGCAACTGAACACTAGCTAAATGAAAATCACCAAATTCAATCTAAGTTGAACTCTGGACTTGTATTAATTCGAATAAGATTACAACATAAAAACTGAAATTACATCTAGAATCAATTTTTAACAATCGTGCAATTTAACAATAAACCTTAAACTGGAATTAAAACAGAGTTTGAAAAACTAGAAAGCTAAGACTAAAAAAAACTAACTAACTCCCACTCTTTGCCTTCTCCTCTCTATTTATACATCAAAAGGTCTTCCCACGTGTCCTTTGAGCAAATCCCACCATTAAGCTAGACCATTGGATAACTTGAGCTATTTTTAGCCGTTGATGAGTTTTTTGGCGGGAAAATATTTTCTGCAATTTGTACTGATTACTTGTAGCAGAGGAAAGAGAATTTAATGCATTTGGCTTGGGGTGTTTGGAGGGTAGGAATAAGGTGTGGAGAGGTGATGATGATGTTGGAGGAGGGAGGGTGGTTTTTGCAGGTGTAGGCGATGATGGGAGGGAAACCCGTGAGCGTGGTTTGACCAAATTTGACCGGGGATTAATATATGAAAGGGGGGGTCAAAATGAGGGGGTCAAGGGATTGTGGCAGGGGGTCATAGGTGTTTTGATAGGGGCTAAGGGTTAAGGCATTAATAAACAAGGACCCTTTTTGTAATTTCTGGAAGACCAAGGACCAAAGCTGCCAATATTGGAAAGTTGTTTCAAGGGACCAAAAATGACAAGTTTTAATAGTACAAGGACCATAAAGGACATTTTCAAACTTCCAAGGACTATTTTTGCCAAATTTGAAACTTAAAGGACTAAACTTGTAATTTCTCAAAACTTTTGACATTTTTCACCAAAGGACTAATTATGACAACTTATGATTTAAAAAGGACCTTTGGTGACTTTTCTTTTGAAATAAGTGCTCAGGGACTATTTTTGACAAGATTTGAAACTTGGGGGACTGAAACTGCCAATTATGCAAACTTAGCTCATTTTTCATCTGATTTTAAACATTTTGCATCTGAAACATATAAAATGCAATTTTGAGATATTTTCAGTATTTTGATGCATTTCTGAGCATTTTTCAGTGTTTTGCAGTTCAGATTTGACCCAAAAATGACGAGTATTTACACACTCATCACATTGTCAATCATTTATATAAATAGTCTTTATATAAATAACATAGTATTGTGTTAAGGAGTAGGCATGGCGCACGGAATGTTAAAGACAGCAATGAGTGATACAAGTTTAATGTAAGATGTAGTTATAGCCTAGGTTTGTATGCAACCTGGTTCTCTATAACTAAAGCTCTGATACCAATCTGTAACACCCCCAAAATTATCGCAGCGGAAGATTGTGTCACTGGGGTATTAATTCATAGTTCACAGCACAAGTTACAGAAAACGACTCTAAATGAGACGTTTTGAAATGAATTATCATTCGATTAAAATATCAGAGTTTACAAACCGGTCCCACAAGTTTGTACAATCATAAAAAGTACAACATAAAAGTTGTAATGTTTTTCGAATGATAATATATGCATTGTCTTTAAAATATTTTTCCGTGCGCCTTCACATGCCATGCCAGCTAATTTCTTTCGAACCTGAGATAACATGCTAAAAAGTGTCAACACAAAGGTTGAGTGAGTTCATAGGTTTGTAAGCAAAACAGTTGATCACAAGATATCAAGTTTATCAAAGTAGTGGGCTACGCCCATAGTGCGTTTGATTGCTTAACCGGTCAATACAAACGATAAAAACCTCATAGGTTTGAAAACAGTAGTGGACAATATAGTTTGTAGTATAATTGCAATGTGTACAATTATCTTCTTGAAAGTTATTATTGCTCTAAGCTCATGGCACTCACGACTGACTGTTGTATATATATCATCGGATGATATATATATATATAAGTAACTTGCCCCGGGTAGGTATTTTGCCTTATACCTAGATAATCTCAAATATAGTGCGCCTTGTTATTTCCGATAACATAGACGGGTTCGGCAATTCCGATAGGCCTATCCACAATATTTGCGCTCACTCCCAGTGATTAGTGGTCCATGATTTTGGGGACTTTTGGCAAAAACAACTTAGTGGCATGCAATAATACAGTCAAGGCATTCAGTTTACAAGTAATTGTCCATAATAAAGCATTTTAGCATATAGTAAAAACAGTAGCATGTATCTCCCCCAAAAGAGTTTATAAAACAGTTAAACAAAAGCTGGGGCTATGAAACTCACTGTACTGATCAGCATCGGAGTGTAACGATATAATGTTTATCAATGGTAGAGTATGACAAGATCACGATCTTTAACGATTACCTACGAAAGCATAGTATTCGCATTTTAGTATAGTGTACGATATAAGTGTACAAGTATATGTAGTATGTTGGCTTATGATATTGTACATGAATCTTAAGTTGATGTATCCCTTAAGTGTTTGTTTGGCTTATAGCCCTTTTATAAATAACCTCGTACCATCGTTCGGGCTATCAAAATCAAGAGGTCGTGTAGTGAACATATGAGGAGCCAGGACACTTTAAATCGTAAATCCACAACTCGTCAATACTACACTCCGAAGAGGCCTCTTTATGATAATGAAATTCCTTACTATTGTAGTACTTATCATTTATAACTAAGTATTTGACGAGACAAATGTTGTATAACACATGTGTCATGTTTCGTCAAAAACTATTGATTGCCTTGTGTGACGATATGATGATATAAGTTGTGTGTCACGAAGTAGTTTAACATGGCATATGGTTATTTCTTAGTTTGTCCAAGTCTAGCAAAATCTAACCCAATGTACCAAGTTTTTAAACAAGACTCGACCAATAAGTCCAAACTAGCCATGCGGCTAAATTATGTTTAAACAACTTTGAAACAATAATCATGGTCATATCTAGTGGTTATATTTAAGTTAAAATAGCTTGAGACATTAGCGTTGGTTTAACCTTGGCTTTGTTTTGGTCTTAAAGAATCAAAATACAATTTAGTTTCCATGACCATGGTTGTTCTCCTTTCTAGTCACAACAGGTCCGATTAGTATTTGTTGTTTTTAAAAGTTTCCGTTCACTTTCTGCTTATGTGCTCCCGAGTTTTTGTAGAAAATTGCATTCCGAGCAACTTTTGTGTTTTACATTTTTGCTGATTCGGACCAGAAAAGGGTTTAAATCCCGTTTTAAAATCGTTTCAGCAACTTTTTGATCCAACAACATATTCACCTCTAGTCATCTTCATTTGGCCATAACTTTTTAACCATAAGTCCTTTTTAAGTGATTCAAAAGCCCAATTTTTAGTTTTTACTTCCTCCAACAGGTTCTCAAGCTTAATCAAGTCCAAAGTCCAAAGTTTTACCTATATCATTAGTCTAATTACAAGTAATTACTTATATTTCATTGCAGAAAGTTTGGCTGCACATTAAGCCCTGTTAAAACGACCATAAGTTGAGTTCTACAACTTGTTTTGACACGCGGCTTTCGCCAAACTTCAAGTTTATGTCTTAGATACATTTCATAAAACTGAGTTGACTTCCAGAAATGACCAGAACCATGAGCTTTTCCCAAATGAAATCTTGTGTGCAGATTTTTGACATGTTTCACCATTTTGGCTCTCATTTACTCATCGGGAGGAGTTATGAGGTGCGCCACCCGGCGAAACGACTATAAGACATAGCTCTACAAGCCTATCTTACTGAATTAACCTCAGAGTTTACTGAGAGGATCAGTTTAATCAATCTTTGGGCCTGTTCCAGATTTTAACTTACAAAACCTACCTAAGGCTTGTTTTAGCTTCTTTTCATGTTACAAACTTCATGTACAACATCAATCAAGCCATATTACATATACTAATTATATCAAATTTACATCCAATAAATATTATTACAACCATATTGAATGAATATGAAAATAAACTCAAACCTTACAAAGGATAGGATGACAAGTTACTAGAATAATCAATCCTAAACCCTTTCCAATCTTCACCCTTGTCTTGAATCTTTATCCCAAGCCTTGTAAATCTTTATGTGAACCTTGTAAATACCCATTTATCTCAGCCCCTAAATACCTTGAATAACTCTTGTTACAAGCTTGGAATCACCAAAACTACTCTTGGTCTAGGTAGAATTCATTATGGTCTTCATCTTTTGTATATAAACTTGTAGCTAGAAAATCAAGATCATGGTGGTTTGATGATTTAAGGTGTATGGTGGGATAGGAGAGCCAAAGAGATATTTGCTTACATTCTTATCCAAGAAGATATGTATATGAGTAAGTTATGTAAAGGTGAATTACTTAGTGATTAAGCATAGATACATAACTAGCAAAAGACATGTGTACTTGATATAATGTAGGCGTGGCATATGGTGAATGAATGTATAAGATTTTGTGATTATCTTGTTTTATTTTTTAGTTTAGTGATAATATTGAGCCACGGAGTGTAGTTTGGTCCCGGTAATTACTAATGTTAAGCCCTTAAGTCACAAAACTTAAAACCGGGTAACATAAAAATATAATACTTATGAAAATGTCAAAACTTATCAATATACTCCAACTAAGTATATTAAAGGGATAATAAGTCTAATGAGGTGCGTTTATGTTGTTAGAACCTAATAATGTAGGCTTGAGTACGCGTCTTACGTAAAAAGTAAAATGTTTACGTAAAAATAACGAAGTGACAATAGTTCATATTAAATATGACTATTGGTAAAAATAGAGTATTTTGAACACCTAGACTTATCGTAGTCTTGTGTTGACCGCGAGGAAAGTTTACACGATTAAACTTTCGTAATTATTAAAGTCACAACTTTAAATAATTATTTATAGCCAAAGGTGAACAAAAATGTTCAGAGTGTAATAATTCGAAACAGATTGAATTATTTAACTTGGGAAATTACTGGTTACTACCAGTTACAGTATTTGCTTTTACGTTACGGTAAAAGTCAAATAGTAAAAAGTCAAGGTAAACTTTAAGAAGTCAACGGGTAAAATAATCATTTTACCTAATGAAAATTTACGGGTTGCTACATTAGGCGTAGGATTACCTTATGCGTAAGACTAGGCTTAGGCGTAAGATGAATCTTATGCGTAGGATGTTCCACGCGTAAGCTTATGCTTATGCGTAAGTTTAGGGTTTTTAGCCCAAGTGATCTTTTACACTATCACAGTGCAAAAGATATCCCAAATCGACGTATTTTCAGGCTTATCCAAGCAAGAAAACACGGAGTAAACCACGAAAACTGAAGATCAAACCACGGAATTCTTATGCGTAAGATTAGGGTTTCGTTATGCGTAGAACTACTCGTAAAAATGACTTTTGCCCAAAGATGTTTCTAAACCAGATTTTTGTGATGAAATAGCTTCAATATCACCAAGATAACACAAAAGTGTGAAACTTGATGATCCAAAGTGTCTAAAACAGTTATGCGTAGAACAGCTACCTCGTTAAAAACCAAGCTCAAAAACGTTTATCCACGCGTAAAGTTTGAAACTTTTTGCCAAAATTAGTTATTTTAACACCTTAAAACGTTGAAAGCACAAGAATCTTAGATTAAAAAGTGTAAAAAACGTGTTTTTAAGCGAACCAAAGTATCTCGTATTCTTTACGCATAGGACCAAAACCCACTTCAAAAGCAACAAGATTCACCCAACTAGTAGGCGATTGATACCACTGTTAGGTCACTAGTTTTACAACACAAGCATCAATACAGGAAATAGAGAGGAGAAGAGATTGGTTGAACAACTACACACACACACGTATAATAAAGAAGGGTTAGGCGTAGAGTGTGAATGAAAGAGTAAATTGAACAACCAACCCTCAAGTGAGGGTTATACAAGAGTATTTATAGGAAGTGGAGCTAGGGCAACACTCCAACTTCATTCCTTTCCTTAATGGACATGGGCCTAAGCTCATGGGCCTTCTACATAAGCTTAAGGCTAATAACAAACATAAAGGCCATAATTAAGCTAACTATCAAATATGAATCACTAACACTTGATTAAGGTTTAGGAGTGATTCCAACATATGATGAGTGAAGGAAAAGAAATAACTAGTGTGTAGCTTATATAAAAAAATATCTAAAGAAAATTTTGAAGATAAGATCCCTTTATTCAGGGAGAAATGACATGGGGTGGTATGGATTTTTGTAAGAGAAGTATGGAATAGTTGGTGTGATGTATAGATTTTGCATATCTCGTAGTCAAGTGGTATTAGTTTAATTTATTTCTTGCAACTCACATGTGTTTATTTTACTTGTTTGATTTATTTGTTTCACAAAGTAAATGTATAATATTTAGAGGCGTCAGGTTTTTGGTTTTGTAGACCAATAAACTAGAACACAACATTCCAAGAGTTCGTGAGAGGTTTAAATGTGGTACACAATTCGACTTGCTAGCTCAAAAATATAGTCGAGTGCTTCGGTTCACATATAAATGTTTTTCACAACGTTTATATCAAATATAATCGAGTCTTGTGTTAATATGTCGAGTTGAGTGTTTTAGGTGTCAACCAAAGGAATGTTCGACAATGCGAATGTACAAGAGCAATTTAACAAAGTTCGAAACTTGAATGGTTCATTCATTTTTATTTTTGAATGAGAAGTTGGTGAAAAAGTCGAAATGTTTAAATATGAATATATAGACTCAAAATGAGCTTGTGTTGGGTTGCATAAATGCGACACAAGTGATTTAGAAAAGAGTGGAAAGATAATTGTTTTACGTATCTCGTTTAAATTTAAACGTGAATCGAGATGTTTTGGTTACGTGTTGGAAATTGTTAACGTGTGAAATATGTTATCGAGTTTGTTTTTATAACAAAATCATAAAAACATCAATATTTGTTTCAAAATATGTTTATTAGACTAATACCATACTTTCTACCGGTCGGTTCGTGCGCGAGCTCGTGTTTTCGATATAGTGAGATAACTTCTCGTGTGAGTTTGAAAACTCATAAGTGTCTATTAAATCTAAAAAAATATGCATTTTCTGAAAATCATAAATAGTTTAAGTGGTTCCAGTGTGCGGGATAACTTCCCTTATTTATCTAGTGAGAAAATGCTTGCTCAAAAACGTTCAGGTAATAATAAATAATAATTTATTATTAAATTTAAAATATGGAAATTTACCGATTGTCACAGTCTCCCCGTCTTACAAGGAAATTCGTCCTCTAATTTCAGTTTGAGTTACTCGATAGAGTTTGAGTGTTTTGACAATCGGGATACGGTTATACTCCAACCGTTTGGCTTCCCGACTCATGCTTTCAGTAGGTTTTAACATTTCATCGATGTGAATTGCCTCCAAGGAAATGACGTTAGGTCTAGGTGTACTCCTAGAGTTATTTTTATTAGCTCGTTCCTCAAGGCTTTTGTTATTGAAGGATATCCGAACAACCTACTCATTGTAGTTGCTCATGACATGATATTTGTGGATAGTCATTCCATTTCTGTAATGACATCAATAGTGTGGGTTTCTGGTAAGCTTCAAGTTCCCTCTAAAAGGATGGTGTTGATTGTTATCTGCAATTTGTTGGTTACTTAATGATGTACTTTATACCCAAAGTACTAGATGATGAGGTTTCTCGGAACTGGACAAGTTACGGGGATAAACAGAGAGTTAAGTAGTTGGTCCTTATGAATAGTCTGGAGTTGTAACTCTTAATGGGTTGTCCTAAGATGATTTATGGTGTGGTTTGTCTTCTTAGTTTAATATGGGGTGTGAGGTAAAACAATATTTAGGTGGTCAAGTTGTATAGAAATCTATTTGATTTCTATGGTTACTTAGGATAAAAGTTCGTAAGTCGTATTCCTTCTGACAATACATGTGGAGATGGTTGTGCGCAACACTAAGTTTTGATGACAGCAGATCCTTTGAAATCGAAAGGAGTAAAGTAATGTTAGGTGTTTCTAGAGTTGAGTTTCGTACAACTCTTAAGGTCGTTATGGTAGGTAATTCCTATTAATTGAGGTTATGCTCATTGGTGGATTATCTTATGATGGCTAGTTAGTGTCACCCGTCCTTTCAGATTAGGATGATGTGAAAGTAGAAAGTTTTTTACTTTGATCAAGTTTTCGGAAGAGAACTTGATGGATGTAGAGAAAGTTGCTGAACTTCAGATTTTGTAAAGAAAAACTTGTTAAATAGATTTTCAAGTGACAACACCGAATCGGTTCCAAGCTGGAAGTTTACATGTCCTCTATGTGAGTTCAGGAATTGTTTTCTTAACCTCAAATAATTCTAACACCTCATATTTTATAGATGATGAGTCTTGCTCCTTAGCAATTCCATTCAAATGTTTATTGTTTATTGTTTTAACACAAGGTGTTTGATTTACCCCAAAGGTTTTGCCTAGTGGGTAAAGGAAAGTCATTCCTCGAATGGTTGGTGATGAATCCCTATTCATCATTAAAGCGTGGAGTGGAGGAGATTATGATGGGGTAGGGTTGTGATAGATACGCATTATATAATAATGCAGGGGTTGTTATATGATAAGTTTGTATATTGACACAAGAAGTTTGTAGCACCCGAAGTTTTTAACAAGAATTTACTTCAAACATAATTTCAGTGTAACTGTTCTCAGTATTGCAAAATTCACCTCTGAGTCGGACATAGGTGATCAGGCTATGTCCCACTGTCCCTGGTCGAATATAGGTGATCATTCTATATTCCACCGAGGTTCAATGAATTTTGAAATGCTTAGCTTAGTTATACTAATAGTATGTTCTAATGCTTATAAAAACTGTTTTGAAAGATTAAGTTGAGTGACCGAATTCGAGGTCGAATAATAAGTTCATATAGAACGTGGCGAGTATCCAAACTCGAGGGTGCATGATAACTTCATGTAAAAGAAGGCATAACCCTAAGGTTACAAGCCAATATATAGTAGGGTTATCACAATCCATTATATATTAGTATGTGTAAACGGGGTAAGACATAGTCTGTGACAAAGTCGGTATACGTATGTAAGTATATAGCAAATACTTAAAATAAGTAGTATGAGTCAAGTAACTAAAGTTGCATATAATAGTGTATGACACAAAGTTGCGTTAAATAAACAAAAGTAAATAGTGAGCATAATGTACAATCATGCTATGTAAAATAGTGAGCAAGGCAGGCTGGCATGCGTTTAGTCATACGTAAAGTTTTTCGTAAAAGTGGTTATAGTTTAGGACTTATTTGCGCCTAGTTCTCTATAACCAAAGCTCTGATACCAATCTGTAACACCCCCAAAACCATGGGCGCCACTCAATTGGCATCATAACACAGGTAATAAAAAACGGATAATAAAACCCGTTTAAGAACTTTTATTAATAAAATAATAAAGTTTACAAAAGTTTAATTGTTGCGGAAAATGGCCCATTAATAAAAAGTGGTCCCAAATACATCAGTGTAGTCTATGACCATGCCATGCCAAGCCCTGCCTTGAAATCGTCACACTTCAAAATCATAAACCTGAGAAAACATGCTAAAAAGGTCAGCTATAAAGCTGGTGAGTTCATAAGTTTATATCAAAGCATTTGAGTAATCAAGTTTGGACTATAGGCAAAATGCACTCAAAACAACGCATGTAGTGAGTCATTCAAGTAAAAGTTGTGTCTATTACTCAAGCTCTAAGCTCATGTACCAAACTACAACAGTTCCGCATGCATGTTAGTAGCATGTCAATATGTTTATGGTGCCCTTAGCAAGTGTGTGTTTCCGTCACACTTGTGTTCCGACATGGTATACATCCGGAGCAAGTTGGAGCGACCAACCCGGATGGAGGCGTTACCCTCAATAGATCTATTTATAACACTCGCGCTCCCCGCAGGGATTAATGGTACATGAAAGGCAGGCAAGTTGTGGAAACAGCTCTCTTAGGCTATCTCGTAATAGTGGTTTACAAAAGAGTTTCAGTTCTAGTCTATAAAGTAATAGTTGTTCATATAGTGTTTGCGTAAAAGCAACAATTCATAAAATGCATTGCGTAACAGCAATAGTTCTTAAAAGGCATTTCATAACAGAAATAGTTCATAAAAGGATTTGCATACAAGCAACATCATTCATAAAGTGTTTGCGTAAAAGCAATGTTTCATAAAGAGTTTGCATGTTTCTCACCCCAAAACAGTTATAAGGCAGGTAAAGTAGGGGTTATGAACTCACCTTGGTATGCAGAAATGTAAGACATCACAATTAACATCGGGTAATAAATGTGCACGGCTCCGACACGCAACCTAGATAAGTATGGTATGGTTTTTAGTCTGAGTCTTGTATTCAAAAACAACGTTTGTAAGTTTACAAGTATTTATGTTTTTGAAATGCTTGAAGTTCAAAAGCAAAAGTTTCCACATATTTGGATCTTTAAAATGCTTGGAGTTAAGAACAAATATTTTAAATATTTGTTTTGTTACATTTTATGTGAAGTTTCATGAATCATTTTGATTGTCGATAATGATCGAAAAGTGTAGTTGTGAAAATACTTGTAAGTATTGGCTCTTGGAATAAGTGTGTAAAACTGTATACGAAACTTTCGTATAATGAGTTGGCTCGGATATTGGCTCAAGTATATCGTAGTGTGAATAAATACAAATCAAAATTGTGATTATTAGATTTGTTTAGTTTCGAGGGATATAAATATAAATACCCTATATATTTATCAGAGTTGTGGGAAAATAATATATTTGGAAATCTATAAGATTATATAGTTTACACAGATGTGGTCGTCAAATAAAAATATTAGACAAAAAGGGTAAAAATCCTATAAAGTATTAAACTCATAAAAGTTTTAAAGTGAAAAATGTCCAAAGTATTAACTTGAGGGTTGAAGTTGGAATAAATATTACAAGTTTCAAAACTTATAAAAGTTTTAAGTAAAATGTCAAATAGTTTAAAATTGAGAAGTTGAAAATGTATAAATTTTTATAAGTTACAAAACTTATAAGATTCATTAGGGAGAATAAAAAATGATCCAAGGTTAGAGGGCTAAAACTGTTAAAATGCTAAAGTTTTAAAAATAACAAAAAGTGGTAAAAACTGCATTGGGAAGGATTCGAACCCTGGGTCTTGTTAATACCAAGGGGGCATCCTACCACTGGAGCAACGCCCTTTTTGTGTTGTATCTCTCAACAGTTTACATCTATCGTGTGTTTGGACTGTTATTTTTAGCTTACAAGTTTACTCAGTAAACTACTGAGCGTGTGATTGCATGTATTCGCTTGTGTTTCTTCCACCTCAAAGCTGAGAATGAGATTGAAATAAGTGAGCTTAAGTGCTTAGCTTATAGATAAGCTGCCGAATAAGTCATTGGCCCTTCTAGACTCAAGGTAATCCGTTGGCCTTGGTATTTATAAAGGTGTGTGATCTGTGCTGAACCGTCAAGTTTTCTCACGCAAGCTGACCACTTGTGAATGGCCAACTGTAAGAAACTTAAAACGGCTTAAGCAAAAACTCAATGAAGATCAGGAGAGAATAGGGTTTCCCCGAGTCGTTATGTCCCAGCGAGCTATGCAATGGATCACCAAACGTATAGTGATCGAGAAATTTGAACGAAAAATAGGATTTGCGATTATTATAACTAAAGAAAAAGCCAACAAATTACAGGGGCTTAAATGCAAATTAAAGGAAATTAAAAAGATAAAAAATATTAAATAAACGCTATCACTATTTTCAAAATGATGTTTTTGTTTTTATGTTTTTATAAAACTGAATTAAAAACTACGTTACGTACGACTGAAAATGTGAAACTTACACAATATTAATCCTAAAAATATGAAAATGATATATTTACAAACCTAATGATAAAAGAAAATTTATAGAAAAAGAAAATTATTTTTATAACTAATTATCTAATTATTATTAATTAAAAACTATTTTTAACTATTAAATAATTACCTAAAATACAAGAATATATGAAATAAAGCTAGAAAAATGAAATTTTGAATTGGAAAAATCTAAAATAACAAAAGAGAATTTTCAAAACTATTTTTGTATTTTTCTGATTATTTTTGTATTTTTTATGAATTAAAAACTATTTAAAACTACTTAAATTATTTAAAAATACAAATTTAACTAAGAAAAATCTGGAAAACTATTTTTTTGGCTTTTTATATTTATCTTAACTTAAGAAAAATGAAAAATTATTTTTTTGAAACTTTTCTTAATTAATTGGATTAAAAGCTATTTAAAAAGTGCTAAAAATTGATTTAAATGCAGAAAAATAGCAAACAAACTTGGAAAAATCTGACAAATTCAAGATAAGCTTAAAATAATATTTGGAATCTAGGAAAAATATAAAAAACAGGGGTTGTGTACAAGAAAATGGGACTGCAAAGCCAAGTGCTTATAAATAAGCACTTAAAATAAGCCAACAACCACAAATAAGCACTAAACTGATTCAGAAGTTCTAATATGCTAAAATTATCCAATTGCAACTAAAAACAACTAGCCTTAAACACTGAAATGCAAGTTACAAAGATTTGGCTAATATAGCTCAAGTGCTTAAAATCAGTTGAGGGTGCTAAGTTTGGACTTAAGCACAGGCTTCAAAATAAGCTGGAAATGAAAAGCAAAAGTTGGAACTCAATCAAGACCTGGCTAAGAACACATAAACCAAAAACTAGACCTAGGTAAGCTCTATTGAGCTCTGTGCAAGTGGCTGCACAAACCTGTGCAAAGTCAGTGTCAACTGACTCAGTTGCACAGGGGAACTGAAGCTTATTTGACAAGCTCAAATGGAGCTTATAAAAAATTTGCAAAATTCTACAAAAATGGTAAAAAGCAAGGAGACCAGTTGAACTTTTAATACCCAAAGTTTCACTTGATTTGATTCAAGAATGAGTCCATGAAAATTCCTCCCAAATGGGCTCAAAACTGATTTTGTCCAATTTGACTTTTGATACAAATTTGAAAGTTTGACTTTGGTGAGATTTGAACTCAATTTAATGACTGATTATGAAGTTTATGGATGAAATGAGGCTATTGCAAGGTACCTCTATGATTTTAAAACACAAAACAAGTGTTTTGATTTCCAAAAACACAACAGATAAGTATAAAAGACAGATTAATGGTCAAATTGACTTTGGTGGTTCACAGGCACCATTTAAGGATTGCAATGAGTCAAGTGAAGCTAAACAAGCATGAACCAACAGATCTCAACTCATGAGCACACCTCTAGTACAGTGTAACAAGCTGATCCAAACACCCCTTAACACCACTGATTTGTAAACAAAACTAAGCTAAACACTGATTAAGCTATAATTGATGATCAAACTGAGTTTTATTTACCTAATGACAACTAATTAGACAGGTTAACACTATTTATAACTACAAACACAAGTTATGCAATGGAACCTTGAAAATTTAACTTACATATGGTCCTTAGCCACAATGGCTTGAAAATCAATGAACCCAAGAACCACTAGCCTATATAAATCATCCCAATGATCTCTGAATTAACCCAAATCCATCACTGCATTACCCATTATCCATTCTCAATATCAACTGTGCTCAGTTTGACTTTCTTTGACCAAGTACCAAAATTGCTAGAATCTTGAATGTGAGCTTATCAAAAGCTCTAAGTAGCTGATAAAAGCTCATTAGAACTGAGAACTGAGCTTTTTGAAGCTTAAATGTTGGAAACTTAAACTGAAATATTCAACAGTGAACTCAAAAGTATGAATTTGAGCTAAGCTTTGAAAATGATGCTTAAAGTAGATTATCTTGATAATTTAACTTGAGTTTGATACAAAACAACAAAATATTACAGAAATTACACTTAACTAAATCTTTTAAGCTAAAAACGACATTAGTGAAAATTAAAAACTACTAGACTCCTTTCTCTTGCTCTTCTTTGCTTCTTTTATATTCCAAGCATCTTCTCTCTCATCTCTGATTGTTTCCCATCAAAATCCTTGGCCATTGGATGTCTGGAAGCTATATTGGCCATTGGATCAAGTTTTGGCGCCAAAAGGAGTATTTGACAGTTGGGGTTGAGTAAGGGGGGGGGGAAGGAGCATTAAATGCTCTTTGGAGGTTAGTTTAGGTGGAGGGAACAAGGATGAGTGGAGGAGAGGAGGGGGGATGGGTGTTAGCTTGTTACAGGCTAAGCAGTTGAAGGGGAAAGACTTTGGCGCCATTGTTTGTTTGACTGGATATTTGAGCAAGGGGCTAATAATGCAAGGGGTCCAAAATGCTATTTGACAGGGGTCCAAAGGGAAAAAGGCAGGGGTCACATGTATTTGATAGGGTCCAAAGGATAATTAAAGGTTTAATATAAACAAGGGCCTAATGTGTAAATTCTGAAAATTCAAGGACCAAAGCTGCCAATTCCACAAAGTTGCTCCAAGGACTAAAAGTGACAATCTCAAAAAGTACAAGGACCAAACTTGATATTTTCCAATTTTACAGGGGCCATTTTTGCCAATTTTCAAACTTGAAGGACCAATTTTGTAATTTCTCAAAACTTTTGACATTTTTCACCAAAGGACTAATTTTGACAAGTTATGATTTTAAAAGGACCTTGGTGATTTTACTTTTGAAATTATGTGCTCAGGGACTGTTTCTAACAACTTTTGAAACTTGGGGGACTGAAACTGCCAATTATGCAAACTTAGCTCATTTTTCATCTGATTTTGAACATTTTGCATCTGAAACATATAAAATGCAATTTTGGAATATTTTCAGTATTTTGATGCATTTTTGAGCATTTTTAAATGTTTTGCAGTTCAGATTTAACCAAAAATGATGAGTATTTACACACTCATCAGTGTGTGTCGCATATAAATCTGTACGTGTAACATGGATTCAAGACAAAAACAAAAACATAGAATATGAAGAAATAAGCCATGAGCCATGATGTACATTATTCCAAGTCGCGAGCCATGACATAACAGGTAAAAAAATAGATCAAAGTTCCATAATAGTTGGGTAAATGAAAGGTTTCGATGTGTTTCAATTTTTAACGAGGTATACTTATTTCAAGAATATAAGTTCTTAGTAAACCAGATACATTTAACGACATGATATATGAATCAAAGGAGTCGAAATCGAGTAAGCTTACAAAGATGAAAGATGTATGAGTGAATGATCATGAGCCAAAGAACCAAACTCGACTAATTTTCAAGAATACCACCCGTTTAGCTTTCGTTTGTTTTCCAAGATACAACCCGTAGTCATATTAAACTTCAAGAAACCTTTATAACTTAGTTTCTATAACCCAAAAAGCCTTCCTTTCTATCTTTCTTGGCTCGACAAAATGTGAGTGTGTTTGTTGTTTGTGATATGATGAGTGAAGGAAAAGAAATAACTAGTGTGTAGCTTATATAAAAAAAATATCTAAAGAAAATTTTGAAGACAAGATCCCTTTATTCAGGGAGAAATGACGTGGGGTGGTATGGATTTTTGTAAGAGAAGTATGGAATAGTTGGTGTGATGTATAGATTTTGCATATCTCCTAGTCAAGTGGTATTAGTTTAATGGGTTAATGGTCTAGAAAACCTACAAACTTTCCACTTTTTACTATTGTGACAATAAACTTTTTTTTTCCTATTATAACAAAACAACTTCTTAATGACTACTATTGTAACCAAATATGCCACGTGGCACAGTTACTTACCACTTAACAAAAAAAAAATGCGTTTATAACGTCCGGGGGACTATTTTTGCCAACGTACCAAACTTGGGGACTAATACTCCTAAAACATACGCTTTATTAACCCCAAATTTGAAACCAGATCTTTGGGTGCCAATGATCTCCCTGATGATTGTAATGCACGGCTAACATGCTTCTGAATAGCACACAACGCACAAAATCCAGATTTCCGGCCTTCATAAAGTAAATGAGAGGCAATATAAGTGAGTGAGTTTTTTTTGTCTATTTATAAATGAAAAGTATATTTTAAGTACTTACAAGTAACTTGATGCTTTCCGCTTTGTAGATATGCAGCTAAAGGCTCGGTATATGTTAAACATTGAAGTACTGAATTAAGAAAACAAGTATTCCCAAGATTTTCCAGACCAGCACCCTGTCGATTGTCAAATCATAAGCAGTAAAGAGCGAGCAGATAAACCATTAATACATCCAAGAAACATTAACTTTAACAGTTCATAAATGGTCCTAAAATGATAGTGTAATACAAGCTAGGAAACGCCCCATCAAAGATTGTAAACATTAGTTTACTCAAATTCATCGAATAAACTTAAGTTTCTTCCGGTTCTCGTCATTACACATACTTGATTTTAGCATTTCAACAAGTAGTGCAATTACACCAACTCAATTCAAAATGCCAAACGCAACTCGAGCTCTTCCAAGCCTCATTATCAAGTTTGATCTAGGGGTAGAAACGAGCAGAGCAAAGCCAAAGCTTAAGCTCGACCCGTTTAAACTTATAAAGATCAAGCTCGTTACCAGCGTTAAGTTTTTAGCTCAGCTCGTGACACACACTAAAAGCTCGGGCACGACTTATTTTTACAACAAACCTAAACAAAATAAATCTCTACTCAAGCTCATACTGTCATAACAAGTCAAATAAGCACAAAGCTTGTTTAGATTTATTTTGAGCTTAACCAAAATTTGGGTATGAATCTCATTTGTTAATTAAGCCTCAACCTAGGCTCCAATACAGGCTCAAGCTCATTTTAAGCTTTTTAACGTATTGGCTAGTTTACACCCCTATCTCAAGCTCAATAAACACTATTTATTCCGCCTAAACGCTTGAATATCATAACTAATCTATTCGTTGAGCTCGTTCCAGCTCAATAAAACTACCAACCATCACATAAAAACACTTACCCAAAACACAAATCCGGATCAAACCCATTTTCCATCTCAGCCGCCTCCCTCTTCTTACCAGACAACCCACCACCATTTTGACCCAACCCGAAAGGCCTTCGAAAAGATCTATTGGAGCATGCCTTCGAAAAGATCTATGATGGTACAAGGTTCAATTAAAACAATCTTTAAAAGATTGAAAAAAAATTGAATCAGATCTGAGATTATTAGATTGAATTTTTTCTGTTTTGAGTCTTGAAATATGAATGAAAGATGGAGGATGAGTTAGGGTAGTTTGGGATTTGTTGTTGGAGTGAGATTAGTTTCGGATCTGTTTGGTTGTGGACTGATGATGTGATAGAAATTATATGTCGAGTTGTTTTGGTATAATGGTATGTTGTGGTCATGGTCAATTTTACGCGTAACATTTTTCCATTTCTGCTCATAAATTTCTTACGCGTAGCCTTACGCGTAACGTTATGCTTATGCGTAAGCATACGCGTAAACATATGCGTAGGCCATAGGCGTAAGCCAAGGCTTAAGCGTAAACGTATACGCGTAACTTTTTTTACGCGTAACTTCACAGCTACGCGTAACTCCACTGTAGATTCTTCTTACGCGTAAGTTTAGGGTTTTGACCATTTGACCATTTTTTTCGACGAGCTTTCCGACTGAAAAATCCGACCAGCTTCATCTAAAACCCAGAAAAGCATAAAACTGCTTCTTTTTCTCTATTTGACCATGAAAAGATGAAGGTTTGACCACATTTCTTTCACAGATATATTGGTACAAAAAAGTATAAAAATAACTGTTTGGACAAGATATACCAAGACAGATGATAACATGAAAGATCTGGACTTTTTGACCAAGGATACACAAAATAATGTTAAGACTGTTTTACCCACAGATTAAACGGAAAAAAAATTTTCCGAGCTCAAAAATATTGTACAAAACAGCTTACAACAATATTCGAAACCCACATAAATCAATAAAACAAAACCTTGGCTCGTTATACCAATTGTTAGGATCGATTAAACATATGATTTATGTGGTTTGGAGGTCGGGGTTGGTGGAAGAAGATGAAGATCTTCATCCTTTTTAGTGAGAGAAAGTTAGTGAGAGGGAGGAGAAAACACAAGATAATCTTATTGATAAGAACAAAACACACACACCTAATGATTCACCTCACCCCTCATGGAGAGTCATGAGGGGTATATATAGGCCCTAACTTTGCCACATACACGATACTAGTCCCTAAGGGCAAAGTATACTACGCATCTAGTCCAATTCACGTAAATGACGTTATCTTTAGAAAAAGCGAGGCTAACATATCTAATCTAAGGTGTATGTAGTCTATGTCTAATTATTGTGTGCTCGTATGATGGTTTAAAGATGTGTTCACTTAGGTTTTATTACTCCTTAATTATCTCCTATTGATGGTTGAATTGTCACATCCTTATTCTTAATCGCGTTGTGTGTCTAAAGTCGTAGGGTATGAATTTGTCCCTAACTCTTTGAACATACCAAAGGGTCTCGTCTACAAAAACCTCTAGAAATTATAAACTCTAAGTCTAAGGTACTCTTTGCATGGTTTAGCCTACAACTGCTCTAAGTGTTATAGCCCAAGGTTCATGATTAGTCAAATATAATATAAGAAAATATCAAATACGGAATAAACACGAGAGAGAATTACAAATCAACCGTCTTAGGAAAAAGGTCGACACGCAAAACCCGTGAATACTCGATAAGTGATACCGGGCAAGTGATTACCCGGGTCGTTTCCCAACGAGGAGTGAATTGAATGTAACGTTTGAGGTTTGTTATTAAAATGCTTGAATTGTACGGGAATTTTCGTTTTTGGTTACGTTTTCTAAAATTTAAAGCACGGGAACGTAATTAAGGCATGAAAACAAAGTAAATGACTAAATTAACTATTATTAAGCATAAGAAACAATAAAACGAAGCTACACTATGTCCTAGGGCATTAAAACTAAAAAATACGAAAACCGGTAACGCACCGAGCCTAAAACGTGAAATTTTTGAAATTTAAGGCCTACGGATGCAAAACCAATTTTCCTATATTCTAAATGACTAAAAATAATTTTAGGAAAAAGCCGGGTATTTTTTCGACTTTTTTTTTTATTTATTACGAATTAAAAACTAAATAATACTAATTAATTAATAAAAAATATAAAATACTTTTAGAAAAATCTGCAAAAAATACATAAAATACTACGAGCTAAACTGATTTTAAGAAAAATATAAAAGAGGTACACTGCTTATATGATCAGCAGTTAAAAAGGCGTTAATGTTAATAAGCTTAAAACTGCAATGTGCATTCAAGTAATTAGGAAAGCATTATCTAACACAAGACAGGTACTAGAGTAGATGGTAATGTGTGCTGTGTTGAGGTCGTGGGCTATGGGCAGCAGGTCACAGGTTCGAATCCTGTGGCATCCACTTTTTTTTTTGCACTTATTTTTTTTGTAAACTAAAATACTTAAAGATAAGACTTTTTATGAAAACAAACTTTTCAAAAGCTTAAAAATAAGATGCGTTAAGCAGCCTGAAACAGTAGCAGTGGCGAATAAGAGACATAACCAAACACCCCTTTAACACTTTTTGGAACAAATTAAGCATATGAAAAGTATAAAAAAAACAGTAGATAAGCAAATGGAATGAACAAATAAGCTAATAATGAACTAAAATAAGCAAAATGAAAATCAAATATGCTGAAAAACATCAACGGGATAAGCAGTTGGGATAAGAGGTACACTAGGGGAATCCTAAACTAAGAATAAGCACTAAAAGGCTACAACTAAACACCTAATAAGCACTAAAAAAACAGTGGAACAGCTGTTGTTGAGGGTCTGCTGTAGCAGTCCCAAAACACTCCCATAAGGGACTTTTAAGCTTATCAATAAGCCACTAGAAGACTTCCTAAACCTATAAAAAGCTCAAAAAGGTAAAATCAACACTGAGGGCTTTCTAAAAAAACTAAATTACAACTATTTTGTAACTAAAATGAAGCTAGAAAAGGTGCGGCTAAAGTGGGCAAATGGGACAGCTGGGTGCTGGTGCAAACAGGTAAAAAAAAATGGGGGAGTAATGAGCTAAAAACTAAAGCACTAGAACACTTCTAATGACCAACTACACTTCACAAAGTCATTTTAGAAATCAACATGGGTCAAAACCGAGTTTTGACCCATGAAACATGTAAATCCAAACAGCCCTTTATAGGGCAGAAATGGTGAAAACAGCTTTGAAAAATGGATTGAAACTTAGTAACTTAAAGAAAACTTATTTGATTCCTTACAAAAGCTATAGAATGCAATGGACAAATTCAAGAAAAAATCAAAACTGCATAATCTTTAAATAAAACTGGATTTAAAAACAGAAATAAAATTGCATTGACATTAAAAATTACAAGAAATTTAAATGACATGAAAAGTAAAATGGTACTAGAATGTGAATTTCTAGACAAGTTTTTCACTATCACTAAAAACCTATTTATACTAAAAAAATAAACTGAGTCTTCTTTTCTGCTTTGTCTTCATCTATTGTGTTTGTTGGTGTGAGAGATTGAGTGAAAGGTGAGTGTTTGTGCTTCTTTGCATTTCATCTCAGCCATTGAAATGCCTTGGTCCCCAATCTTGCAATCTCACCCATTGATTGGCTTTTGTGCACCTAGGATTGCTGAGGTGGAGGGGGTGAGATGGGACATCATGTGAAGCATCTTGGACTCATCTGTGAGAGGGACAGGAGGAGGGAAGGGAAGGTTTTTGCATTTGGCGCCAATTGGTTGTTCTGGGTTTGGGATTTTTGGGTAAAAACAGACTTGGGTGAGTGGGTAAAATGGGTAGAAAGGGAAGTGGGTAAAAGGGTTTATAGGAAGGGTTAATGAGTATTAATAAAAATGGGTTAAATGGAAAGGGTTTATAAAGGTTTGTATTTTTTTTTTTTTTTTTTTTTTTTTTTTAACTTTTAAATAAAAATGTTTTTTTTTTATTTATTTATAAAAATAATTGTTTTAAAAATAAAAATTGGTTTTAATTAAAAATAATTGTCTTTAAAATAAAAATTGGTTTTTAAATAAAAATAATTGTTTTTAAAAAAATGTTTATAAAAATGTAATTTGGTTTTCGGGTGAAGGGTAATTTGGGATTTAGGGTTAGGTTTTTCGTCTGAGTCCCCAAGCTCACTCCCAAAAATGTATCCCGGGCTCTGAAAATGTAGAAAATCCGCTTCCGGCTCCATCTGCAAAGCACGTTTTCCAATCCGAGCTCATCTCTGTCCGTTTTTGCCCTGTTTTCGATCCTTTGTACTTGAAACACATAAAAAAACACATTCCAAGGATATCTGCAGAATAATTGGTTACATTTGAGTGTTTTTAGACGTTTTAGTGGTCATAGATGGGTAAAAATGATGAGTGAATAAGCACTCATCAAATCCCCCACACTATCAATTGCTAGTCCCTAGCAATCCGATCATATGAAGTAATGAAAGGATGAAAAATAGCAAGAATATCCCGTTTCGACTTTTTATTCAATACTAGGTGTTTAAACTTGAACGATAATAAATAAAATGCTTGATTCACAAAACATGGCATCACGGAACGGGATTCACACAAAATGGGTGTCTCCGGGGAATTGTAATCGTCATCCTCTTTTTGATACTCTCAAACCAAGCTTAAACTTATTGTGCAAACGTTTTTGTAAAATGCTAACACTACTTATATCAATAATCTATGTAAGTCGAGACTTAACTTTTTACTCCCGCAATTTATAAAATTTAAGTGAGTGTGCTCATTTTCAAAAGTTTGATCATTAACATCGACATTTGTTATGGTTGTTATCCACTTAACCAAAGTACTAACCCACCGGAAACGATGAAAGTCTAAGGATCGAAAGGGCCTCTTCCATGTAGCGGCTTTCTTCTCGGCACATCCCAAAACATTAGTTTTAAGTGACCGGGCTTTTGACACCTCACAGAGAATAGTACCGGAATTAGCGGGAATTCGATTCCAAAGATTTACGAAGCTACCGTTAAGTTAAAACTAAACCTAAATGGATTACAACCGACGATAATTTAGAAATTCGAGATTCAAAGGTGAGATCACTCCGTGTAGCGACTTTCTTCTCAGCTTGTCCTTTTGAGGAGGCTAGGTTTTCACCCTCGAGAATAGTATCGGAGCTTTCGGGATCTTTGAAGTCAAGGATTTCCAAATTACCGTCAAACTTTTAGACAACTTTGACGAATACGAGTTCAACTTCCGATTTAAATTTAAGAAAAAGCAAGTTTCACACATTTATTCACAAGAAACATAGTACTTTTATTCACACAACTCATATTTTCATTTTTCAACTTTTCCACTTTTTTTTTTTTCTTTTTTTTTTTTTTTTTTTTTTTTTTTTCATCATTTTTTTTTTCATTTTTTTTTTTTTTTTCATTTTGACTTTGAACTTTAAACTTGCAACTTTTGCATCATTCAAGCAACTTTCGATACTTTCATTTTGCAACATTATTCAGTTTTAAAGAAAGTATGCTTTCTCGGAAATTTAAATAAAAAGTTGAACTCGGACTCTAAATCAATTTTGCTTAAAAACTTTTTATTGTAACAAGACGATTTTGAATGTTCAAAAGTTTGACAATGAGCACGTATTTAGGTCCAATTAGTTAGCTTATGGGAGAAAAACCATAGATTACTTATATAAGCTCTAAAGAGAACCAACTACTCCACGCTTAGCATTTTCATTTGCACAACGCGTAAAACCTTAGCCTAAATGTTAAGAGAGCAGCTAGATCAACACTCTAGCAGAGTCGGGATTCCCCTTGTTCTAGCCTAATCAAGACAAAACTATCATTAACACCGAAGCATCAACGCTTTATTTTTGTGCAAAGCACTTCTTTTAAATGTAAATACTTGACTTAAAGCGATAAAAATTTTAAAATTTTTGGTCAAAACGGGGGTGCTAGGGTACTAGAAGGTACATATGTGATCAAAATTCGCTAGAATTCCCCCCCACACTTAGAATTGAATATTGCCCTCAATATTCAAAGTACCGGCCGTAGCCGAAACTATAGAACGGAAAAAGGTAATACTACTAGCCAAGTGTGGAAGCGAAATCTTTTTTCACAAAAAGGATTAATAAAGATATCCCTAGATAATCGTTAGTAAAAAGATCGGATATTGGGTGGCTGGATTGAAAACAGGCGCATCAATCATCACGATCTACGGGAATCCTGAAAACAGAGAGCAAACACATAACAAGCAAACAACAGTGGGGGAATTTCCCCCACACTTAGTGTTAGAAAATAGAAAGAAGTCAGAAACATGGGTGGACACCCATGAAATGCTACTGTTTTTGTTAACCGAGTCAATAGCTTGACTCGACCCCGAATTCATTGGTCCATAGGGGAGCAAGTGGAAGAGAAAATCTCCATCGGACTTTCATTCAAATGGTTTGAAGAAACATTGAATGTGCTGAAAGTTCCACTCCGATGAGATATAACCGGCTTAAAAGATTGAGAAATGCCGGGGTCAAAGATGGTATCTTCACTCCCGTAGGAGTTCAGATATGGAGAAGAAATGGGATAAGAAAGCAGGGTGTCATTGAGATGACAACGGGTGGGTCGGGTGGGCAAAAGATTAGATTGAGGAACATTGAGCGAATGTTCAACAATCTTATCCACCACTGAAGCAATGAAAACATCCGTATCGGGCTTAGAGAAGATTCCATCATCCGGCGGTTTAGCAGGCGGACGAGTAGATGATGGACCTGAGCCATAATCGTCACTCTGAAAACCCGGAGGTATCGAGTCGTCCGAAGAAAGAAATTCGACCTCTTCTATAAGAGTGTCACTTGACGAATTATCAGAAGACCTATTGTATAAAAGATTTTCCAATTCGGTAAGGTCGGCTTCAAAGTCGAAGTGCACATCATCATCTCCCGGTGGAGAATGATCAACGAGAGCGAGTTCATCGGCGAATTCCTCGAGAAGGTCTAAAGTCGAAGTGGGATTGCCACTATTCTTTTCTTCAAAAGTAGAATCCTCGAGCTCGGGTAAAGATGTAACGGGGTTTTCCAAGTAAAGGTCACTATCCTCATTCTGAATGTCAAAGATTGGGTTATCTGAAATTTGAGTGAATTCAGAATCTAAGTCAAACAGAGGATTAGTGAATGCCATAGTGAAAGGTTCCTCGGACACAACAAGAATATCTTCATCATCCGAATCAAAATCAGTGTCGATATCTCTTTCTTCAGGTTCAAAATCTCTCACTTCTTCTGTTAGGAATTAGAAATTCCAGGTATTAAAGAGTCGGTCACCTCAAGTATTTGTATTCGTTAGAAAGCTCGTAGTCGTAGTTATTTTAAGTTAAGTAGTATTTAGTTAAGTAACACCGTGGAGGACGGACGGGTCTTTACCCACTGTATGCCTGATCCACAGCCCGATTTGTGGCGTTTTATGTAAGACTATAAATACTCTCTACCTCCCAAGGTAGAGAGTTGGAGCTCATAATAATATCTTTCACTTTCTCGCACTAAGTTCCCTAAACCTCTAACTTTCTCTCTCTAGAATTCCATCTATACGCCACTTTGTGTTATGGTTTGATGTGTATGTGAAAACTAATATCTTACAATTGGTATCAAGAGCCATGGTTAGATCATATCTTGCACATCTTTGGATTTATAGTGGTTTTTAGGTGGTTTTTGAGTTTGAAAAAGTTTAGTGGTTTTTGCATCATTTGGTTGATTTCTTGTGTTAAAGTTTGAATTTTGTTGGTATTTTTATGTTTAGAATCATCACAAGTGTTTAGGTTTTCATTTGGTAAGCTTGATTCATCTTGGTTGGGTTGTTTTTGGATTGAAAAGTGATGTTTATATGGTTTTTCAAGCTAGCGACTTAGCT
The DNA here is from genome assembly GCA_019973895.1 of Chrysanthemum seticuspe. Classification (NCBI taxonomy): domain Eukaryota; kingdom Viridiplantae; phylum Streptophyta; class Magnoliopsida; order Asterales; family Asteraceae; genus Chrysanthemum; species Chrysanthemum seticuspe. The sequence continues at coordinate 118,492,982 of BPTQ01000001.1, read as the reverse complement.
CACGGAGTATCTTCTTGGTAGCGACTTGCTTCACATTTTTTGTAGCGACTTACAGTGTTGGAGCTAGCGACTTAGACCTAGCGATTAACAGTACAAGTAGTGGACTCTCCACTACGGGTAGCGACTTAGTGGTAGCGACTTGGTCTGTAGCGAGTTGCTCTTTATCGACTTGTATCTCTAGCGACTTGTGTAGCGAATTGCTGCCAAAATTTGGCTAGCGACTTGGTCTGTAGCGAGTTACTACTTAGCGACTTGCTTTTTTGTCTAGCGACTTGGGACTCTAGCGACTTAGGGGTGTAGCGAATTAAGGGTTAGCGACTTAGTGCATTAACTTCTAGCGACTTAGTGCATTATCTTCTAGCGATTTAGTGCTTTATCTTCTAGCGACTTGAGTGATTGTTTACGGTTTTCTCTTGATTTAGTAAAATCCCGTGAAAGAATCTATTTCCCGGTTTAATCATAGAGTTATAAAATCCCGTATAATCTGTTAACATGTCTACCAACGTTCCTACTGTCATCTCCACTGTTGCCGAGGATGTTCAAGCAGCTGGCTCAGATACTCGTCCACCCATGCTTGACAGAACTGACTACGATTCTTGGGCTCAACGAATCAGACTGTATTGCCTTGGAAAAGAAAATGGTGTCAACATTCTCAAATCCATTGATGAAGGACCATATCGAGTTGAGACGACTAGAGACATACTTGATACTAATGAAGATGGTACTCCTGTTTACGGAATGGACAGACCTAAGATGTATGATGAGCTTGATGATAAGGATAAAAAGAGATTTGATGCAGATATCAGGGCTTCAAACATTGTTCTTCAAGGTCTTCCTAAAGACATCTACAAGCTGATCAATCATAACACTGATGCTAAGGCAGTTTGGGATAATGTTAAGATGCTTCTCTCAGGTTCAGAATTGACTATGGAAGACAGAGAATCCCAACTCTATGACGAATTTGAGCACTTCAAGATGAAACCAGATGAGAATGTCTATGAGTACTATGTGAGATTTCATAAGTTAGTTAATGACATGAGGAACATCAGAATGACTATGCCTAACATTCAGTTGAACTCAAAATTTGTGAACAACATGAATCCCGAATGGCACAAGTTTGTTACCGCTGTGAAGCTCACTAAAGGATTGAAGAATACAAACTATGAGCAACTCTATGCCTTCCTCCTTCAGAATGAAAGACATGCTATGTTTGAGAAATTAATTCTCAATCAGTTCAAAACCAACCAGGGAGAGACAAGCTCGTCTAATGACTCTACAGCCTTCTACTCAAACATCGGAATCACAACCAAAGCATCACAAGTCATACCCCTGGGTAATGGTAATCACAAACTCATTCCTGATCCAATGTACAAACAAGCTGATGCTGATGCTCACGTGGGTAGCTTCATTAATCAACTAGCTCTTCTCATTAGTCAAAACATGAATACTCTCCCACAAACCAACAACAACCTCAGAACTGCATCTAACCCACACAATCAAGCCACTGTTAAAGATGGAAAGATCGTGGTGCAACCAGTTCAGGAAAGACAGTATGATCAGGGACGAGGTGGAGCTGGGAGAGGTTATGTTGGCAACCAGAATCGAGGAAGGAATGGTAACCAAGGTCAAGCTAAGCCCATCAAATGTTATAACTGTGGTGGTGAGGGACACATTGCAAGGAACTGCACATCTCCAAAGCGTCCACAGAATGCCGATTACTTCAGAGATAAAATGCTGCTGGCACAAGCTCAGGACAATGGTGCTGCTTTGAATGAAGAGGAATTGCTGTTTCTTGCTGAGGGCAATGCCAAGACTTATGATGCAGATGTGGATGAGCAGCCTATTCAGGAGATAGGTCACAATCATCAGAATGCCTTTCAAGTCGCTGACTGTGATGCTTACTACTCTGATGTGGATGACGGACCTACTGCACACACAATTTTTATGGCTAGCATTTCTCCAATGGTTTCTCCCAAGGTCTCTTCTTCCCCACAAGCTGGCCCATCCAAGGACAAACTCATCTCAGAGGTATTAAAACTATACGATGAGGCTGATGTGCAACAGATGCATGACAAAGTACAATTAACTGAAACTATTGAATCAAATGTTGAAAATATGGGTAATAACAATATTGTCCCATACGATCAATACGTGAAACAAAGTGAAAGTGAAGTTGTACCAAGTGATGCATATTCTGCAGTCAACAATGACTATGTCTTTGATGAATACACTGCATGTGCTCCTGATGATTCCATAATTTCTGAACTAAATGCCTATAAGGAACGTGTTGCTATTTATGAACAACGTGCAAAATTTGAGTTGACCACTCGTGAGCAGGAAATGGATGACCAAGTGAGTACAGTAATTAGAAAAAGTAAGTTTAGAGAAGAAGTATTGAAACAAGAATTAAATTCCTTGCAAGAAAAACTTTCTAAAAAAGCTAAACAAAAACAAGAACTTCAAGAAAATGTGAAAATGCTTAAGCAAGAATTTAATGCAAAGGAAGCAAAACTCTTGAGAGATTTTTCTAATCTGAAAACTTTGAAAAACAAACTTGAGAACAAGTTGTACATACAAGGAAACACCATTCAGACTGCTCACATGGTCACTAAACATCGAGTCTTAAGCGATAAGCATAGCATTCCCCTTGTTGAGGAACCAAATCCAGAGGTAATTAAAAAGGCTAGAAATGCTCATAAGGTGCTTTATGATGGTAATGAAATCCTTAAGCCTAGGCAGAAACCTAGTTGCGTTGAGTGCACTGAGGAAGATAAGAAATCAGATGAAGTCACTAGGGAAAGGATGAACAAAAAACTAGATGACCCGAAATGCAAAGAGAAAAAAATTATTATCACTCCCCATGACTACAAGAAGGAAAACTGGATTTCCTTGAACATGTTTAAACCTCAAACATTACTAACTCCCGAACAAATTTTCTGGAAAAAGGATTTAGATAAGCAGAAAGCTGAAAATATTGTTGAAACAAACCCCCCTTTATGGAAAATGCCTAGAGCAACTGTGTATCCACCTAATACACCAATGCATCTCGTTCCTAGAAAAATTGCCACTAAAAGCAAGACCTTAATTAGTCAATATGTTATATCTCAACTATTTGTTGATTTTGAGAAAACTTGCAAGAAAAGGATCACACCCACTGGTATAACAGAAGGAGAAAGGGGTTTTGAGCAAATGAAAGAATGTTATTTAACTGAGGTCATGCCTTTCTTTAAACTTCTGATAGATCAATTTGAGAGTCTTAAAAAGGGAATAGAAACTGATATCAAGGGAATGGAAAAGGAATTTGATGCAATGGTAGCTGAAGTTAGTGATTATGAGCGTGCACTAAAATATAAAGAGATTGAGAGGAAGAACTTGCATACATTAAATGAGACTCTTATTACTGAATGTGTTGCTCAAGATATTTTTTTCACTGCTTCAAATTGCTCTATTAATGCTTCCAAATTTCATGAACTATCTGTTGCTCTGAAAGTCTCCCATGATCGTGTCATTGAGCTTGAAAAAACTAATTCTAAATTGCATGAGAAAATTAAACAGGATGATCATGATAACCTGGTGAAACAGTTTTCTAAATTGGAAGTTGAGCATCTTGCTTTGCAATTAAAATATCAACATCTAAAAGAAAATGTTAAAACCTCAAATATCAAGACATCCTTGGATGCTCCTGAATTTGATGCAGTTTTTGAAATTAGCAAACGTGATGAACATATTCGAGCTCATTGTAACACGATCAGAAGATTGAGAACCCAAGTCTCACAACTGAAAGGTGAAAAGAAGGATGTGACTGGTTCCTATATGCCTCCACCTTTAGATTCTCAGAATTTTCAACTTCAAAACATTATTGATAACTTGCAAAAGGAAAATGATTGTTTTAAAGCTGAAATTTCAAAGGTTAATGATCAAAACAAAGAGTTATGTGATTCTTTCAAAGGTAATCATGATAAACATATTGAAAAGATAACTTCTTTACTTAATGAGATTGAGAATCTGAAGCGTGAGGTGAAAGGAAAGTTGCCAATCCCCAATTGCAAATATTATGTTCCTAAGGTTTCTGCTTGTGATAAGTATGCTATTGATATGTTATATATTCCCCCGCCCATTAGGAATAATGAACTTGCACATAAAGCATATCTCTCATACCTTAAGGAAAGTTTGAAGGGTCTCCGTGAGATTGTTGAAGATGAAAGATTAGAAAAACCTTTTGATAGTACTATAGCCTATGCCTGCATGGATGCCAAACGATCTCAGGAACTCTTAGAGTATGTAATTGTCACAAGTCCAAAATCTAGCAATAGGCGAGATAGAATAGTTGTGCCTTGTTCTATGCCTAAAGCCAAGCATGTGACCCTTGATATGCCTTGTTCCATGTCTAAATTTAAGCAAGCAACCTGTGATGTGCCTCCTAGAATTTCAGATCCCAGCACTTGTAGACCAGGAATGCAGAAAGTAGTGAAGCCATGTAATGTTCCCATCGTTACATCTACAAATGTTAAGATTGACACTAAAGTTAGCGGGTCAAAACCTAGAAGCAATGCAAAGAAGGATAGGATTACGCAAACTAAAAGTGATCATGATAAGGAAGTAAAAGAACACCATAGGGACAAGAAGTTTGATTTGAACAAAAAGAATCGTGTTAGTTCTAGTATTAGCTCGAAGTTTACTGAAATTAATTCGAGGCCTTATGCTGTCTGCAAAACATGTAAAAAATGTTTATTTTCTGGTAATCATGATAAATGTGATGTGTTATTTCTGAGATCTAAGAATCATACCCCAGTTAAGAAAGTTTGGAAATCAAAAGAGATTAAGCAATCCTGGAAACCTACAGGGAAGGTTTTTTCCAATGTAGGATTTCAGTGGAAGCCAACAGGTCGAATGTTCACGAATGGCAAACCTTGCTCTTTAACTAGATCCACTATGCCGAGAATAGTGCCTGTTAAGGTTTGGAAGCCAACTGGTAGAATAATCCCATTAAGCACAAAATGTCATTTGACTAAGTCTGATGCCTCTACTAGTTCAGCTCCTAGGGTTAATGCCATTGCATCTAGGGTTTATGCTGATTCAAAGACTGTTTGTGCTAACCAAAAGGAACCCATCAGCACGTGGGGATCCAATGTTTCCAATTCTCTGTCTTCGTCTGTTGTCCAAAGCAGGTCGTACAAATCGTCCATTGGTATTTGGATTCGGGCGGCTCTAAACATATGACTGGGCTCTTAACAATGACGGCTGTTCACATCAGTTCAGGCCTCGTTCTTCAACACAATGGCGTCTGCAGATAACACTTCAGGCCCCATTCCTCATAGAAAAGAAAAGTGTACGCTCTTCTGTGCGCTTTATCTTCAGCTAATGAGAAATTCTATCATGAATGGCCATACTCATCTACATTCTTCATCAACAAGCTTCATGTTTTTCCACGCTCATTCAGTCATCAAGTGGATCTACGTTCATTGGTGTATACTCATATTCACTTGTTAAATCAAAAATGGCTACTTCAGATGCAATTTTTGAGGGGGAGAAGAGTGAATATACTACATGATGATGGATGTTTGAATAATGGTTATAAGACTTAATTTTTGATGATGATGAGTGTATATTCTTTTTGATGAAGAGTGAATATACTAAGGATAACTGGGATTCATTGTTTTGATTTTTGATGACTCTCCTCCAACGCCTAATGCTTCACTTTCTAAGAATAATTGGGAATCAACGTTTGGGATTCATTGTGATTCAAAGATATGTTTGATGAGTACTTTCAACCTCCGACGAATGTTGATCATCCAGCTTCTGAAGCTCATGCTCCGGTTTCTAATGACTCAACTGGTTCACCATCTAAGAAGTACTTCTTGGAATTCTCAAGAAAACTTATCTCCAGTTACTCCTCAAGGCGTTGTTAATGACTATCAATGTAGTTGCACTCATGAATAGTGATCCGCTCTTTGGTATTCCTTTGCCAAATCTTCACGGATCATTGTTTCATTGTTCTTTCCTAAATGTGCACTCTGTAAATCAACCACATGAACATTAAGGAAAATGACTTCCTCATCCGCTCAAGGATATTATTGGTGAGTCTTCCAGATCAGTCTCTACATGAATACTTTTAGGAAGATGGCATTGATGTTGAGGAATCATTTGTTCCGGTTCATTCAGTGGATCAATATACACCCGATTGTATGTTTATTCACGTGTTGGGCATATGACACAAGTTGATGACTTCAGAGTTAATCATTTATCACTTATTTGAGACTGAAGTTGACTTTCACAAAGGCGTGTTCTTATTTTTTAACTTGCTCGGGCTTAAGCATTTTAGTTGAAGACTTGGGTTATCTAGTTACCAGCAGTCGGGGTGGATGGTTGATGACCTGGTTAACTATCACTATTAGGAGTTACGTTGTTTTACTCAGTGTCACATGCATATGACGGTGTGGATAATCTCAAGAGGTGGTAATGTCTCATACTTTGTTTGAGTAGTGAGTACTTAGAGATTTTCTTGAAGCATAGATTCTCGACACCGTTCTTCCATCTTTAAGTGCAAGCTTAAGACACAAATGCGGGGAATTCGACTTCAGTTTCAAGTTTGGTATATCGGGTTTTCTTCAACAGTGGTCACTACAAATTGTCTTCATATGGGTTGATTATGGGTTGATAAAGATAGTCAGAGAGAGTTTCCGTTGCAGTTGATTCTCACAGGATTCATTTGGGCTATTTGATTTCTTCTCACAAGATTTCAAGTTTATGGATATATTATGTTTTGCTGATTCTGAGGTATCAAAACCATTTGGGGGAAGGATATATTATTCCAACTATTTGGGGGAAGTGGTCTCTGGAGACCTTTGGTTTATGTTACTTCAGTGTTCAGTTGGAAGAAATGAGAGAAGAATATTTGGAACGTGAGATGATTCTGCCTATCGACATCTTATATACGGTTTATGATAAAGTGCTTCCGGTTATATGCACAACATGTTCACTTGATCGAGCTAATTCAGTTATTTCAGAGTTGACATCTACAGAGATGATTAGTGACTCAACATGTTACATGGATGTCATCGTCTCTACTTTTGTTGGGTACATGTGTACATTATGTGCTGATTGGTTATATGTTATATAACTGGAATGCACTTGGTAAAATGAAGATGTTGATATATTGTTCCCCTAAATAGACAACTGGTCAATCTCGAAGAGTAAGGTATACATCGGGGATGCACAACAGGTTCATGTGATCGGTCGTAATCAGTTAATCCGGATTTGATAACGACTGAGACGATCAATGTTTCAACTTGTTACTTCGGTGTTCTCGTGTTCTTCAGGGTGCTGAGCTTCAATCAATGAGACCGCTTTGTATTCAACTCTACTTCTTAGGGAAATGGTCTTTATTCGATGTTTGTCGGTTTGGGGGGAAGCTACCAAAGATTCAAATTGAGAAGGCTCATGTCCAGACGATTTTCTTAGAAGCCTCGAATGCTTTGGTGACGAAAGTTTAAGAGATGTTGATTCCTTTCTTCTACAACGTGCTGAACGATATCTTTATCTCGGTACTCATTTCATCATTCTCTTAAACTAATTTATCTCTTGTAAATATCTTTTCGAAAAGCAAAATACAAAATTACAAAACCTTCAAAAAGCAAATAGAAAAATATAAAACTTTCAAAAATCCATAAAAAAAATTGAAAAATCTTGAAAAATTCCAAAAATGTTGTCTTTTTGTCATGTTTTCCTCGATTCGATAATATCTACGGTCTTTGTGATGTCATTGAAAGAATGACACGGGACTTTAGATATTGTTCGAATTTTTATTATAAAAAAAAAAAAATCAAAAAAAAAAAAAAATCAAAAAATCAAAAATATTTTTGGGAGAAAGAGAAACAATGGTTTATTGTCACTTTCAGGCAATAACCCGATTTTAAAAGAAAGAACAGAGCCATGTTTTATCATGTTTTCAAAATTCCATGCTCTGATTCTATAAACATTTATCTGCTGAAAACTAAATGCTTTGAAAAATAACTCGTTCTCTATTTTTGATAATCATCAGGACTTATTTGTCAAAATCTCTATCTCTCAATCAACAACCTATGTCATTGATTGAGGGGGAGAATGATTTCAATTAAATTAAAAAGTTATTTGGCATTATATTGTTTTTCAAAAGATATACATGCATGTTTTATCAATGGAGTTTAAAGTCTTTAAATCCGATCCTTATCAGTTAAGAAGCTTTCATAATCAAGTCACAATTCTCCTTAAAAGCTTTCAAAATCAATTTAAATCAATAAGAGATCACAAATCTCAAATGATTTGATAATTGTGATCGGGGGAGAATGTGTGATTTAAACTGGATTTAAACTGATAATTAGGTAAATGGTTTTATAAGGATGTACATGCAGGCCTTCCCACATATGACAAACGATTTCAAATTTTCATGCACATGTTGAGGGGGAGCATCTATATTAAACCTATGATTTGAAATGTGATCAATTTTTCTCAATGTGCATGTTCCCTCTAGTATGTGCAAAACTCTTTTCAACCTCGAGGCACATATTGAGGGGGAGCAAATTTATGGAAACCTCATCCTTCCCCAAAAGGCTTTATCTTCTTGATTTAATGTGGGAAGTGATGTTGATATCTTTTAGAAAATGGTAATCAAAGAAGTTAATTCTTTCTCTTGCCTCCGTGTGCAAAACATTTTCAAATTCTTGATGCACATGTCGAGGGGGAGTTCTCGTTCTAAAAATATCAAAAACAATTCAGGTACAAAATGCTTTGATAATATATCACAAGTATCTGAATTGATTTTCAAATGGTTTTCAATTGGATCCAATGGCAGATGAACAATACCAAATTGACCGACCAACTTTACTTTATGTACGGTGATATAAGGATGATAAGGTTAGGTATTGGTTCCCATGATCCGCCAGAACCGGAGGGATCTACCCAGGGACAATCCACTAGTTAGTGTAGAAGTCCTTAGGTATGATGATAAAAGGAGAAAAATGAGATATGGGAAGAGTGCGGACTAAGACTGAGCTAGTACTGGAATAAACCCAACAAGGTTCTAGCTATGAAGTCTCGGTAAGCACTGAAGGGGTTGAAGAATTAAAAAGAATTGAATGAGAAAAGGGTGAAAACAAATAGCCCTCCATTTATTCAACCTTAGGGCAGAAACCGGGTTCACTTCATATGCTACTGATGGTAACATCGGTATTGAAGACAAGACGTCATGGACCCAGTGACGCACTGCACTTCAACTTTCCAAACCACTCAAGTTCCTCTTAAAAGGACTTGTTTCATTCTCACGAGGAACCGACATTATCTATCGACTTTCTCTTAGAGATTGTTGATATTGAAGAAGGAGACCCTCTCCCTAGTCTCCGGCATAGGATCCAAATATGCACAAATTGAGTCTAGAGCCACGAGATCATCAATAAATCTCATTAGGACACTTTCAATGAAGACTCTCTGTTTCACACAATGTGGAAAGAGAGATTATATCTTGAGTCCTACGCATTATCCTTGTGGTATTGCCAGAACATCTGAGTGATGTGTTTACACACTCACAATGAAGATGGAAAGCCTTCTGGAGCCAACATCAAACAAGCTCCTGGTAGGTGGCATGTGAGATCTATTATATGGATCAACCATGTGACAACTGAACAGAAACAATGGGGCGATTCAATTTCTTGAATCAATCCTGGTTCAGGTTAGGGATTGACGGATACCTTTGAAAAACCGGTCTTTGTGCTTAACAACTCTTTTCTTTAGCACATCGACAGTGTACGGTTATTTCAAATCAAAAGGTGTTTTATGATTGATAATTGATTTTCATTAAAACCTTCGCTGTATTGCAAAAACAATTTCTATTGAGCAATACTCGATTGTTTTTCAAATATCTTTTCATCAATCAGTGGACTTAAATTCGCTGGTTCACTCACTCCGTGTTGTCTTCTTTGAGACGTTCTGGTTTGAGAACAACTAGAGCAGCTGCGAAACCCTGTCAAGGAAATTCTTCGGAATTATACCTGATCACAGGCAGTACATGTACTGATCAACGGGGAACCGTGGGCCGTGTACCTCAATTCAACGAAAGTGATCAAAGACACTTTCGTGCGATTTATTGCTAACTGTTGTATGCAGGTACACCCGACGTTTGCAGCTGATCAGAATGAAGGGGTCAATCCAAAGCCGCATGCTCACTTAACACATTCATCTCGAAAGAAATCATGATTAGTGCATCAATGACTCTGATATTTTCACTCCATGCTTCTGCTACGCTGCTGCCAGTATCATGATTCAACAAATGCTTCCGCTACTCTGATAAGAAGATATCATGATCCAGAATGTGAGCATGTCGGTCCTAAAGTCACAACATCACACAATACCAATACCACAAAGGATGTCACAGAGATTTTTGATAGCTGATGATCTCAAATGATGGCTCAAAATTATTATCACATGGATCAGTAAAAGACCTCCACCTGAAGTAACCAAACATGCAATGTGAAGAATCAATGACTACGAGCTTAGGAACAAAGGACTACATCAAGAATGCAAGAACAATTTTTAATGTAATATCTATTTGTATTCAATGTAATTTTGGTACATGATTGAGGTGACCTCCCTTAGGGGGAGATTGTTAGGAATTAGAAATTCCAGGTATTAAAGAGTCGGTCACCTCAAGTATTTGTATTCGTTAGAAAGCTCGTAGTCGTAGTTATTTTAAGTTAAGTAGTATTTAGTTAAGTAACACCGTGGAGGACGGACGGGTCTTTACCCACTGTATGCCTGATCCACAGCTCGATGTGTGGCGTTTTATGTAAGACTATAAATACTCTCTACCTCCCAAGGTAGAGAGTTGGAGCTCATAATAATATCTTTCACTTTCTCTCACTAAGTTCCCTAAACCTCTAACTTTCTCTCTCTAGAATTCCATCTATACGCCACTTTGTGTTATGGTTTGATGTGTATGTGAAAACTAATATCTTACATCTTCTAAGCTGACGAGCTCAGAAGGATCTTCCTCAACATACTCGATGTCTCCACACGATAAGGAATCGTCAAATGACGTAAAGTCATTTTCAGACTCGGAGATCATCTCAACAGAATCATTAGGGGTGGGAGGAGAAGAATCATCATCAACCGGCTCATCACACATCATATCAGAGATACCCTCGCACTCACTTGGGGTTGGGACAAGGTTCTCAGCACAAGACGGTTCCGTTTCCGGAATGGTGCTAAGATGCTCATCCCCCATACTTAGAGAGTTAACGGGCTCTTCGGGTGTGGTTTCGGCCGACAAACTTTCATAATATTCCTTCATTTGAATGGAATCCTCATCATCTTCATCGTCAATGTAAGTCGCGAGCCATTGGGCACGTCTTGCAAGTGCTCGTTCCTCGATTCGTATTTCTTCAAGACATCTTTGAATCTTAGCGGCTCGTTCCTCTTCTTCAAGTAATTCTAGCATAGATTTTTCGTTGCGAGACGTTTGGTCTTCGGCAAGTTCTTCTAGCATACTTTTCTCATGAGGATGTTGATCAATGACGGGATATTGTTCAACGACGGGAAATTGTGGGGGTTGGAAATTATCAAAACTGGAAGTGTTATAACAAGGATCAGATCCATAGTAATTTTGATTCCATGATTGACATTGGTAATCATAATGAGGACCACCACAATTTGCACAATAAGGAATTTGAGGAGAGAAATTCTGAAATGAAGGATCATTGAAATCTTGATAGTACGGTTGTGGTTCGTATGAATTCTGTGGAGGGTAGTTGAAATCGTTTTGAGGATAATTGAAAGGATTTGGATTAGAATCACAAGTGAATGAATTCTCGGCACAAATCGAACAAAATCCATTAGTAAGATAATTTCCACACCACTCGCACATACATTTGAAACAACGAAAACCTTTCGGTAACACGTCTCCACAACCGTAGCAATAATCTTGATCGAAAGAAGATATCTCAGGCTCGGGAATAGGGATCGAGGGCTCAACAACATCACAAGTCGTATTTGTATTTCCCGAAGTTGAATCTTGACGAAGTTCATTTAAGAAGTTTTCAATCATGTTCACGATTTTGTTCAAAAAAGGTTTCGAAGATTCCGGAGGTGGGACAAGTGGTGTGCTCTCAGAGCTAGCAATTTCCACCACTTCCGTTTTGGTCTCCAGTTCTTGTTCTTTTCTCTTAACCGTAAATCGCGAAAGATTTTGATCAAATCTAGAAGATTTAGGCTTAGAAACAAGAGAACAAATCTCGGGTTGAGGTAGGAGGTCGGAAAAACTTGAAGAATCATCGAGAGAGTTTTTGTCAGATAATTCGCACCAATAGCAATATTTCCTTGCACCAGCTCTTCCACACCGCTCACATATACAATCACGATTGAGACAATAAAGCTGATCCTCTTCCATACGGCCTTTACAGTGAAAACAACGACGATAATCGATCGTCGCCATGAGAATTAAACTTCTAGAGGGTTAAAGAAATAGAATCAAATGGTCGAGAGGATAAGAAGGATAAAATTAAACGGCAAAAGAGGGTAAGAGAAATAGAATTATACGGATAAGAGGAATAAAGAAGAATGTTTTTGGGTTTTGATAAATAAAAAACATAAAAGGGAAAATAAATTTTGAAAAGGAAAATATTTTTGGGTTTTTGGGTTTTTAGAAAGAAAATAACTTCACGAGGAAGATTCTTTAAGTCACTAATCGTCAAACCTTAACGATATTGTCGCAACACAACCTCCCCGGCAGCGGCGCCAAATTTTGATTAGTCAAATATAATAGAAGAAAATATCAAATACGGAATAAACGCGAGAGAGAATTACAAATCAACCGTCTTAGGAAAAAGGTCGACACGCAAAACCCGCGAATACTCGATAAGTGATACCGGGCAAGTGATTACCCGGGTCGTTTCCCAACGAGGAGTGAATTGACTGTAACGTTTGAGGTTTGTTATTAAAATGCTTGAATTGTACGGGAATTTTCGTTTTTGGTTACGTTTTCTAAAAATTAAAGCACGGGAACGTAATTAAGGCATGAAACAAAGTAAATGACTAAATTAACTATTATTAAGCATAAGAAACAGTAAAACGAAGCTACACTACGTCCTAGGGAATTAAAACTAAAAAATACGAAAACCGGTAACGCACCGAGCCTAAAACGTGAAATTTTTGAAATTTAAGGCCTACGGATGCAAAACCAAATTTCCTATATTCTAAACGACTAAAAATAATTTTAGGAAAAAGCCGGGTATTTTTTCGACTTTTATTTTATTTATTACGAATTAAAAACTAAATAATACTAATTAATTAATAAAAAATATAAAATACTTTTAGAAAAATCTGCAAAAATTACATAAAATACTACGAGCTAAACTGATTTTAAGAAAAACATAAAAGAGGTACACTGCTTATATGATCAGCAGTTAAAAAGGCGTTAATGTTAATAAGCTTAAAACTGCAATGTGCATTCAAGTAATTAGGACAGCATTATCTAACACAAGACAGGTACTAGAGTAGATGGTAATGTGTGCTGTGTTGAGGTCGTGGGCTATGGGCAGCAGGTCACAGGTTCGAATCCTGTGGCATCCACTTTTTTTTTTGCACTTATTTCTTTTGTAAACTAAAATACTTAAAGATAAGACTTTTTATGAAAACAAACTTTTCAAAAGCTTAAAAATAAGATGCGTTAAGCAGCCTGAAACAGTAGAAGTGGCGAATAAGAGACAGAACCAAACACCCCTTTAACACTTTTTGGAACAAATTAAGCATATGAAAAGTATAAAAAAAACAGTAGATAAGCAAATGGAATGAACAAATAAGCTAATAATGAACTAAAATAAGCAAAAGGAAAATCAAATATGCTGAAAAACATCAACGGGATAAGCAGTTGGGATAAGAGGTACACTAGGGGAATCCTAAACTAAGAATAAGCACTAAAAGGCTACAACTAAACACCTAATAAGCACTAAAAAAAAACAGTGGAACAGCTGTTGTTGGGGGTCTGCTGTAGCAGTCCCAAAACAGTCCCATAAGGGACTTTTAAGCTTATCAATAAGCCACTAGAAGACTTCCTAAACCTACAAAAAGGTAAAATCAATACTGAGGGCTTTCTAAAAAAACTAAATTACAACTATTTTGTAACTAAAATGAAGCTAGAAAAGGTGCGGCTAAAGTGGGCAAATGGGACAGCTGGGTGCTGGTGCAAACAGGTAAAAAAAATGGGGGAGTAATGAGCTAAAAACTAAAGCACTAGAACACTTCTAATGACCAACTACACTTCACAAAGTCATTTTAGAAATCCAACATGGGTCAAAACCGAGTTTTGACCCATGAAACATGTAAATCCAAACAGCCCTTTACAGGGCAGAAATGGTGAAAACAGCTTTGAAAAATGGATTGAAACTTAGTAACTTAAAGAAAACTTATTTGATTCCTTACAAAAGCTATAGAATGCAATGTACAAATTCAAGAAAAAGTCAAAACTGCATAATCTTTAAATAAAACTGGATTTAAAAACAGAAATAAAATTGCATTGACATTAAAAATTACAAGAAATTTAAATGACATGAAAAGTAAAATGGTACTAGAATTTGAATTTCTAGACAAGTTTTTCACTATCACTAAAAGCCTATTTATACTAAAAAAATAAACTGAGTCTTCTTTTCTGCTTTGTCTTCATCTATTGTGTTTGTTGGTGTGAGAGATTGAGTGAAAGGTGAGTGTTTGTGCTTCTTTGCATTTCATCTCAGCCATTGAAATGCCTTGGTCCCCAATCTTGCAATCTCACCCATTGATTGGATTTTGTGCACCTAGGATTGCTGAGGTGGAGGGGGTGAGATGGGACATCATGTGAAGCATCTTGGACTCATCTGTGAGAGGGACAGGAGGAGGGAAGGGAAGGTTTTGCATTTGGCGCCAATTGGTTGTTCTGGGTTTGGGATTTTTGGGTAAAAACAGACTTGGGTGAGTGGGTAAAATGGGTAGAAAGGGAAGTGGGTAAAAGGGTTTATAGGAAGGGTTAATGAGTATTAATAAAAATGGGTTAAATGGAAAGGGTTTATAAAGGTTTGTATTTTTTTTTTGTTTTAACTTTTAAATAAAAATGTTTTTTTTTTTTTTTTTTTTTTTTTTTTTTTTTTTTTATTTATTTATAAAAACAATTGTTTTAAAAATAAAAATTGGTTTTAATTAAAAATAATTGTCTTTAAAATAAAAATTGGTTTTTAAATAAAAATAATTGTTTTTAAAAAAATGTTTATAAAAACGTAATTTGGTTTTCGGGTGAAGGGTAATTTGGGATTTAGGGTTAGGTTTTTCATCTGAGTCCCCAAGCTCACTCCCAAAAATGTATCCCGGGCTCTGAAAATGTAGAAAATCCGCTTCCGGCTCCATCTACAAAGCACGTTTTCCAATCCGAGCTTATCTCTGTCCGTTTTTGCCCTGTTTTCAATTCTTTGTACCTGAAACACATAAAAAAAACACATTCCAAGGATATCTGCAGAATAATTGGTTACATTTTAGTGTTTTTAGACGTTTTAGTGGTCTTAGATGGGTAAAAATGATGAGTGAATAAGCACTCATCAGTTCACAAAGATTTAATGAAGCATTAATTAAACAACGAATGACCTATCGCATTACTAGATCATTAACAATTAAGATAAGAGACAACCAATCAATATTCAATAATTAAGTTTCATATTCCCTAAGCAAACACACAAGTAAATTAGCCGGACATGGAGAACATGCTAGCGTACACACAAATAATTGAAGACATAATTGAATTAATGAAGTAAAACACTTATCTTGATGTAAGATAGGGTTTGGAACCCTAAAATACTGTACAAGACAGCCTTGGTTCGGTTTAGGTTTTTACTCCAAAAGACTACGCACTAAAACTGAAAAATTCGGATTCTATATATAAGATTACATTCGCGACGGCGTCACCTTATGATTTTTGACGCCGTCGGGTCGCCGTCATTAGGGTTTTGTCTTGGCCACGTTAGTCTTGCGACGGCATCACCTTGTGCTTGTGACGCCGTCCCCTTCAGTCTCTGACGCCGTCTGGATCAAATCTAGGCCATCTGAGTTGCGACGACCTACTCTTTTAAAGCCTGACGCCGTCACTTGTAAATAGGCAATTTGGTTACTGAGCCGTCGGAAAGTGCTCTGACGGCGTCGCAGTTAAGCAGTGACACTGTCCCCTTGTATTTCAGCAGCTTGAGTGTCTCGATTCTTGACTTTGGCCATTTTCTTCGTATATCCACGCCTTTTCGTCCAAATAAGTGCCATTACAACAATTTGCCTTCAAGAGACCTAAAAAGTGAAAAGGAACGATATTAAGTAATAACGGATACAAAAGTGATCAAATAAGGGCTTAAACGACCCCTCAAAAAGGTACATTTTAAAACCTTATCAAATATCCCTACACTTGGTATTTGCTTGTCCTCAAGCAAATGTGCTTTTAGCCAATTAATTTATAAGTTAGGAGTCATGAAGCATTAGTTAAAAACAATCCACAACACATATAAGCCCCGCAAAAGTCATAAAAAGCACGGAAATTACATACTAGCACCTCACATGGGGTGTTTGGATACTCACATCTCTCGGGTGTATATGAAATATAACAAGTTGGAAATGGAAGATAAACACTCATTAACCGGTCCTAGTACATAGATTACCATAGGCTTAAGAATAGATCAAACCTCCATCGCTTGAGAATAGGCTATTTAGTGGTGGCAAGTCAAAAAATCTCTATGTTACAAGCATACGAAGAATGGCGTTGCTAAGCCAAGACTCGAAACTCTAAACTCTAGATAACTGAAACAAACAAACATAAATTTAAAGGATAGACGTAGGATGGTAGCCCGTATGGTTTTTTTTTTTTTTTTTTTTTTTTTTTTGAACACTCTATTTTTTTTCTTTTCTCTTTTTCTATTTTTTTTCGATCTTTTTTTTCATACACTTTTACTCTACCATCCTGTACGGTAACATCAAAATGATAGGGATTTATAGGCAAATCCCTACACTTGAGTTTTTATTACTCTAACACTAATTTGACCCGAATTGAAAAGATCAAAACACTTGGAGTACATTATTAAGCAAATAAGGGAATTTGAATTAATGTTCCCTTCCAGTCATTTCATAAACTTTAACTTTTCCCATGAGTCCCAATCGTCCCAAAACTGTATACAAAAGATATGACTCGACTTAGCAACTTATGCAAGCAACTAGATAATTTAACTAAGGGTTTAGGGTGATAACAATAATGCACTAAAAGTGAGTGCATACAGGGTAGGCTAAGGCGATTTGGGTGTATATTTGGGGGTGGGGTGTAAACAATGCTCTTCATTGATATTCCGGAAAACCGAAACATCACGAGAACCGCGAAAAAGATATGCTCTGAGGGGTTAACTAGGGGTATCATGTACTAAAGATGAGTACAACGCAAAGGTGTGGGGGAATTACTCAACCGATGTGGAAGAAGTAATTATATTACGGTTATCAAACAAGGGTTATCCTAATGCCTCTTATCATTTAGTTATTCCTAACTACACAAGTGTAGTCTTACTAGCGATCTCGGAATGCATCACAAAACAAGTTCTAGAATCTATTATACTACCGGTTCACACTCTAAGCATTAAATATGAATGCTTTAATTCTACTAATCTAAGGGCGATCCTCACATTTTTGGTGGAATTTAGGTGGTAAAGGGTTTTTGTGCTAGTCATGCAACTTCCTATCCGTGAGACGCTTTTGTTAAGACTAATGGCCCACTCCTATATGTCATGAAATATTTTAAATTTGGTGCCAAAATTACCCTAACCGACATTTTCTCATGGTTTATTACACAAATACAATTGGACAAAACAAATAGTCAAGGATAAGCGTAGTTTCAAAGTTCCCGTTTTATTTTCCCTCCCTACACTTAAACTGAACACTGTCCCCAATGTTCCCCGAAAGTATCAAAGTTATGATAATAGAAGGTAATGAAAAACGAAAGAAACTAATACTCCCCTGATTAGCTCGGTAGGATCCGTGTGTGGAGTAGTGGTTAAATCCTTTCCAAGAAGAATGTATGCGTGAAAAGCTCCTTCCAACCTTATGTAACTTCTTCTTGATAAATTAAACCGGCCTGCACACTTGAAGAAAACAAATGAAACCTTTGCGTAAAATTGGCTGTAATAATATATATAAGACTCTACTAAACTAGGATATAATGCTTGTGGAATGGATGTTTACAGAATTTCTGGAAAATTAAGACCTGGAAAATTCCAAAAATTTATAAGTAGCTCAGTAAACAAGAAAAAAGTAATCTGTTGTTTTTACTCCTTCCTGACGCCGTCAGGTTGCGATCCTGACGCCGTCAGGTTATCCTGACAAAAACTGGTCTGCGATTTTCTGGAAAAAATTCTGGAAAATTTACATCTTTAGAATCTGGAAAAATTTCTGCAAAACATCCATTATGACTCGATACAAGCATTTGACTCGAACAAACACACATATATATCTTTTAATTAATTGCAATTCTCATGTTTACGTTTCTTTTGAAAACGTGTGTAATCCTCCCTACACTTATCCTTTATGTAAAATACCTTTATATGCAATTAAGACAAGGTTAAAAACAAAATAAAGAATTTTCACAAATTTAAACATGAGAATAAGCAATCAATAAAAGATGTATGACACTAACAAGCAAACAATTAAGCATGGGTTGCCTCCCACGAAGCACTTTTCTTTATTCATGAGTCTTGTAGCTAGACTCGTAGTCGTGCTCCTACGTACCGATATAAGTAAGCCTATCCTTAACAATGTCATAAAGATCAAACTTATCATTTAGGCGGTCTATTCCAATCCCACTTTTCTCCATCGGGATCATAGATTGGGGGTTGGTATTTCTACCGATTACTCTAATTACCTAATTATCTAATCTAAGGTGTATGTAGTCTATGTCTAATTATTGTGTGCTCGTATGATGGTTTAAAGATGTGTTCACTTAGGTTTTATTACTCCTTAATTATCTCTTATTGATGGTTGAATTGTCACGTCCTTATTCTTAATCGCGTTGTGTGTCTAAAGTCGTAGGGTATGCATTTGTCCCTAACTCTTTGAACTTACCAAAGGGTCTCATCTACAAAAACCTCTAGGAATTATAAACTCTAACTCTAAGGTACTCTTTGGATGGTTTAGCCTACAACTGCTCTAAGTGTTATAGCCCAAGGTTCATAAAGATTTAATCAAGCATTAATTACACAACGAATGACCTATCGCATTATTAGATCATTAACAATTAAGATAAGAGACAACCAATCAATATTCAATAATTAAGTTTCATATTCCCTAAGCAAACACACAAGTAAATTAGCCGGACATGGAGAACATGCAAGCATACACACAAATAATTGAAGACATAATTGAATTAATGAAGTAAAACACTTATCTTGATGTAAGATAGGGTTTGGAACCCTAAAATACTGTACAAGACAACCTTGGTTCGGTTTAGGTTTTTACTCCAAAAGACTACACACTAAAACTCAAAAAGTCGGATTCTATATATAAGATTACATTCGCGACGGCGTCAGCTTATGATTTGTGACGCCGTCGGGTCGCCGTCATTAGGGTTTCGTCTTGGCCACGTTAGTCTTACGACGGCGTCACCTTGTGCTTGTGACGCCGTCCCCTTCAGTCTCTGACGCCGTCTGGATCAAATCTAGGCCGTCTGAGTTGCGACGACCTACTCTTTTAAAGCCTGTCGCCGTCACTTGTAAATAGGCAATTTGGTTACTGAGCCGTCGCAAAGTGCTCTGACGGCGTCGCAGTTAAGCAGTGACGCCGTCCCCTTGTATTTCAGCAGCTTGAGTTTCTCAATTCTTGACTTTGGCCATTTTCTTCGTATATCCGCGCCTTTTCGTCCAAATAATTTCCATTACAGCAATTTGCCTTCAAAAGACCTAAAAAGTGAAAAGGAACGATATTAAGTAATAACGGATACAAAAGTGATCAAATAAGGGCTTAAACGACCCCTCAAAAAGGTACATTTTAAAACCTTATCATTAACGCTTCATCCTTCAAGGTATATGTTGCATTCTTAACCTTACAATCCTCCTCACAATTACTAACAGCAAACACAGATTCAGTTTTCTCCAACCACGTAGTTAGGTAAACTACTCCCTCAGTTCCTCCAAACTCAATGGGACCACAGAATCGGAACTCTTTGTAGGTATAACCTCGAGTTCGATTCAGCATTAGGGTTCCACTAGAGGTGTCAGAGAGATTAGTCTCAGCTAGCAGTTCAGCGACACGCTGTGTCACTAACTGGTCAACATGGGCTGGGTTCACAAGTGGAGGGTTTTGTGGAACAGGACCATTCTCAGCACGGTCGTTCACATTCGGGTTTTCTACAGCTGGGTTATCAGTATTTGGGTTCTCAACATGTGGTGTGGTCGGGGCCGGACGACGACCTCGACGACCAAGGGCAACAACAGCAGGAGGAGCTGCTCGGTTGTTCCTAAGTGGGTTTCGTCTTGTTGTCACCATTTTGGAGGCAAGAAGAACGGTTTCATAAGTTCACAATTCACGCTCTAAAGATAGAGTTGGGTTCCAAGGATCACCCAATAACGCCTGAATACATAATCAAGGCCCACAGGGATAACGCTATACCAAAGCGAAACAATCAAATACCGAATCATAACTAAGGATGCACGTTCCAATAACCATAACTCATAGGTTTCAAAATGGGAAATACATGGAAGGATAGGAAGAAATCAAAAATGATCCTAATGATGATACTAATAAGAAAACTAGGATAATCCTACATCTCGAACCAAGTACTATTTAGTTTCAAGATGGTATAAAACCATGAATCTAATACTATCTAGCCACGTCTACGAATACCACTAACCGATCTCCTAACATCGTCAACCTCTCTCCACAAAGATGCTAACTCAACACGTCGAGCGTCGCGATCACTCTTAAGCTCTGCGACCTCTCTCTCCAACTCACCAATCCTACGCCAAATCGCTCTATCAGCATCACGAGCTGTCGCGAACCCTCTCAACATGTCCCCAACCTGCTCCTGGAGCTCCGACATACCCTCACGTAAAACTTTAGTCCTCCTGACTACGGTACCCATATCAACTCTCAGATCCTCTATACTAGCCCTAGATACTCCAACCAACCGATCCGTCAACTGACTAAGCCTAGTACCCTGCGATGTAATCCTCTCCCACATCAGACCCGTCTCACCATACTCCTCGGGCTCAGAAACAATCTCCGATGGTATCTCAGATCCTAACGGGCTACCTATATTAGGTGAGTAAGGTGGTGAGTCGATGTCTAAAGGCTGTCTAGGGGACTCAGGCTCAGGCAAAGGAGAACCTGGTCATGGAGAATGTGTAGGACTCTGCAATGGAGGAGTACCCCCTTCTGGGATATCCTCATCATCCTCCTCCTGAGGATCCTTATCTTCATCAACATACTGCTCCTTAATCTCTTGCTCCTCCTCGACCTCATGCTCCTCCTCGCCCTTATCCATAGGGGGAGAGTTCATGAGTCAGAGTCTCTGTGCAGGTAAATCCTGAGGTGGTACATTGGGAGATCTAGGCCTCCTAAGACATGGTAATGCTGGTTGTGATGACAGAAGAGAGTGGGCTGCTAAACGGATAGTTGATGATGGTGGTCGTACGGACATGCGGGCAGTGCTATAAGCAAGCCTAGGAGTATGTGCTCTTGCTAAAACCTGATGCAAAGTGAGCTGCCTAGATGAGCTAGGACGATCTGATGATGAACTAGTGTGACGGGCAATCTCATAAGGATCACCCTTCGCAACCGTTATGAGAGTCAATGCTGGCGAACTAGCAACAACAAGGACCTCCTCAGACACATCAAAAGCTAGTGAGGGCATAGTCTGTGACAATGGCATAGGGTAGGTATAAGTGTTCGAAACAACTAGTTTTAATAAGCGCATCAACTTAACCCAAAACATATATCACATAATGAAAGCTTTTAAAGGTGTAGGTACCGCATTACTCAAAACATGCCTTTAAATAAAACACATAAGTTCCATTCCATCACATAATCCCATATCAAATCAATCGAGTTCAAAACTCCAAAATCACAATATATCGTTACCTCAAATCAAATTCCGTAGTATCTCAATAATCACATCTCATTTCCCAAATCATTAGTCATATCTCATTTCCTAAAATCAATAATCATCGTTTCCATAATCAGTTCATAATATCCCATAACAGATCATCTCATAATTCAAAACGTAGTTCATATCTTATTCAAATAAAAAGCTTCGGCTTGGCAAGCGGGCGTGCGTCGGTCGAGGATCAATTTTCTCAAAAGGTGGTTATAGTTTAGGGTTTATAAAATACCTAATTCTCTATAACCTTGGGCTCTGATACCAATCTGTAACACCCCCATATCTCGGTACAGCATAAGACTTAATCAAGTTTTCGGGGCGTTACTATTGGATTGGTATCGCACACAAGTATAGCAAAAAGATAGTCATTTAACATTCAAAACCAATCCCAAATTTAAGTATTCAAAATATTTAATCCAAAAGTATAATTATTAGGCCCAAAACATGGTTTAATAAAGTAGGTACCCAAAGTTTACCAAAGTCAGAAATGATCCTTGAACCCCGCCTTCTTGCCAAGCTTCCACAAACCACGTATTCCAAACATCTTTCAAATACCTGAGAAATCATGCTAAAAGGTCAGTTTACGCTGGTGAGTTCATAGGTTTGAGTTCAACAAAATCATAGTTAACCAGTAGGAGTTGATTTGCTATGCAAGACCTAAGATAGATAAATACCGATCCTACCCGGATCACCAACCATAACACATGTCCCGCATACAGGGACTACTCGGGCCCAACGACTCTAGTCCAACACTGTCGTGGCAAAATCTAGTTCAATTTCCTACCCTGGACTAGGTCGAGGTAGAAGTCTATTCTTAGCTAGGCAACAGTTATAGGAATTAGGATTGCTACCCTAGTCTAAGGCAACAACTACCGCACATCTATCTAAACAGTCAAGTATATAAGCAACAATAGTTTTCACAGTCCGAAAACAGTAGCATGATTCTCACCCCAATTTAGTTAAAAACGTAGATAAAAGTGGGGCTATGAAACTCACCTCAAGCAATCAACGCACAAATAAACACTAGCAGAAGATAACGGTAATCACGGCACAACAACTATCGACTCGGCACAACCTATTAATGTAGGCTGTGGAAAACTAGAAGGAGGGGTTGAATAGTTTTGCCAATTTTAAGTTGATTTCAAAAAACTTTAGATCCGATATTATGTGAAATCGTATGGATATTGAGAACGTATAGATCTAATGATAATTCAAGCAAATAAATAAAGATAAGGGATAGAAATGACACAACTGATTTATAGTGGTTCGGCTACAAGGACACCTTCCTTTCCCTACTCCACTCCCCGAGTCACCTGCTCGAGAGTTCAAGCACTATGTCAACAAACTCCTTCACTTGGCGGAGAAGCCTTCACAACGTTGCTTATACTTTATCCGGTACAAAGCTAGATACCGAGTCCGTAGCACGGTGGACCAAACCAATACAACTATTACACAACAAATATGCGAAATATCAAATACAAGATCTTCGATACAGAAATCTTGCGGAGTGACAAATCAATCAAGGACCCCTTGCTTGGATGACTTGTAGAATGCTCGTGATCTCGCCTTAGAGAAGGACCTATATGAGGATCACAAATAGAAAGAAAGAAGAATAACTCTCTAGATCAAGTGATCTATATGTTAGAAGAGAATGAGAGTGTATGAGAGATTTACTAAGAAGAGGGGTGAGTTAGAATGAAGAAATGGTTCTCTATTTATAGGCAAATTTCCTCACTGTTCCCCGGATCCCACGGATCCCTTCCACTTGGGATCCGGCTAGTGTAAACCTAGGGATCCGTGGAACGCTCCTCTTTGCCCATGGGTTTTTTGGTTATGGGTCATGGGTTATGGGTTGGTCCATGGGTTTTCTTTAGATTCAATGTATCTAAGTATACATTGTATCTAGTCTTTTTGGGTATGGGTTAAGATCCATGGGTTATGGTCTTTACCCATCCTAATAAACTATTACAACAAATGCTTAATTACTACATTTTTGTATTTAAAAGATTATATGTAAATGCTTTACAAAAATAACATGTATCCTTATAATTATACTTAAGACAACATTATATATGTTATCAACAAAACACAAAGAGATCGCAAAATATTAATAAACGTTTTTACGGCTTATTTATATTAACAATCTCCCCCTTTTTGTTGATGACAAAATATAATGTTATGATGAGTAAAACTTAAGAATAGATGTAAGTTTTGAAAGCCCCTAAGTTTTACTTCTTCTCCCCCTTTTCTCGAAACAAAAAGTTAACCCTCGGAGGAAAAAGTAGTCTACGTATTTCTTACTCCCCCTTGATGGTAGCTCCCCCTTGTTTGGGGCGTCAAGTGAAAAAAATCCTACAAAATGAATGGTTAGTAACATGCTTAAATGATCTTGTGGTTGTCGAGAATCAAGATAGGGAGCCAAGGTATGTAAACAAGGCCTTGTAATAAAACGACAAATTGTAGTGGTAGTTATGCCACTTACAAGCATGTAAAGATAAGAACAAGACTTGTTCTTGAAAATGACTTCAAAAGAAAATTAATATTAAAAGTAAAAAATAGTACTAGTGATTCCTTCCATGCTTACATAAGGTTATGGATGGAGGTTTTGATGAGTAATGGTATTGATGCGATCAAGGATGAGGTTGAGTATGAAACGCATTTGTTCCCTAACTTCTATTGCAATTTCCCTAGTGGATTGGCAATGTTCGCAATTTAAATGATGTGGGTAATGAGTGCGGAAGTTTTCCGGGTTGTTTTGATTTAAGTTATGCGGAAGTTGTGGTGGAAAAATAGGAAAATATTGATCAATATCTGGAATGTTTGTAAATGGTGGTGGAAAAGAACCTAGATGTTCTTGTAATGTGATGGGAGCTAGTGGTGGTGATGTTTCAAGATCTTGAAAAATAGTATTTGGTGATGTGGGGGGTGTTGAAAAGACTATTTCTTTTTCTTTAGGTTGGGTAGATCTTGTTGGAGTCTTAAGGAGTTCCAAAAGAGTGATTTTAGGTGGTGATGAAGTTGGTGTACTTGTTGGTGATGAGGGAGGTGCTATAATAGAAGCATCTTGTGGTGAGTTATTTGTTGAGGATGAATCATTTGAGGTTTGTTTTGCTAAACAACAAGATCGGATACTAATCCGTGCGGATATCCTAGATTTGGATTGTGGTATTTTGGATGGTGGTAGAACAAAGGTTTGGGTATCATGAAGATGATTGTTTGTACTAGGTGATTCATCTAGAGGGTTTTTGGATGACATGGTGTATTGTGTATGTGAGCATGAGATGGGTTATGCAAGCATTTTGGAGTTCTATATATAGAGAAAAACAAAGCATTGTAATGAATGCTTG
This sequence comes from Chrysanthemum seticuspe, assembly GCA_019973895.1. NCBI lineage: Eukaryota > Viridiplantae > Streptophyta > Magnoliopsida > Asterales > Asteraceae > Chrysanthemum > Chrysanthemum seticuspe. Next base: position 118,467,482 of record BPTQ01000001.1, on the reverse strand, counting down.
ACCCAAAATGTGGATTAAAATCTAATGATTAGATATGAATTCAAGGCATGTGATCATGAGAACACAAGCATTAAAGAGCATACTCCAAAAAAATGAACCAAATGTGGATTTTTCATCCAAAGTGAAAAAATAAGAAGGTAAAATTAGCTTCTGTTCCACGGTTCCTTCCCTTGAGGGATCCGTCAGCATGAAGGCTGGGATCCGTGGGTCTGGTGATTCAGGCAGCACAAAATTTTCCTTTTGGAAACATTTTTGTCTATTGTGTGCCTATATGCAAACTATTTGGAGTTGCGGTTATCTCGACCCCTAAAAAGAAATAGAAACTAAACTAGAAGTATAAAAAACATCCTATTGAGATAACCCGAAAACACATATTTAGTACATAAGTACGTAATTTTGTGTTGTCAATGCTCCTAATTCATTGTAGCTTAAATGAATGTACCCGAAAACACATATTAGTTATGTGTCCCCTTTAGCATTCAAAAGACATGAGATGCAATGAAAACGGGTTTTTACTTTGTATTAATAATGAAAAAGCGATTTGTCCTAGACGTGAGAAATTGCTTTTGTGAAATTGATATGGGAAGGTATCATCCTTTTAGAAAATATTGTGAAAGTAGGTTTTCTTTGAAAATGTGTATATGAAAAATAAGAAAGCTATAAGTGGAAAACTCATCTTGGGTTTTGAAAATTCCCGTATTGTTTGTGAGTTTGTGCGTGAAATAGAGATCCTAGACTCAGAAAGAAGAAGGTTAGTGTTTACATACCTTGTAGAGTCAAAATAAGTTACGACGTGTGTTCCATTAAACCAAGACCAAGACGAAGTTGGCTGAATTGTTCCCGCTTCAACGGTTTGGTGAGAACGTCGGCTATGTTATCTTCGGATGCTACCTTCTCAATAGAAATGTTCCCCTTTTGAACATTGTCTCTTAAGAAGTGGTGACGAATCTCTATATGCTTTGTGCGAGAATGCAATACCGGATTCTTGCTTAAGTCGATGGCACCTTTGTTGTCACATAGAATGGCTATGTCGCTTAGATGAATGTCGTAGTCTACTAACGCTTGTTTCATCCATAGTGCTTGTTGGCATGCTTTGCCGGCGGAGACGTACTCGACTTCGGTTGTTGATATTGCTAGAGCCGTTTGTTTCTTAGAAAACCATGATGTTAAACAACATCCCATGAATGTACACACCCCACTTGTACTTTTTCTATCAACGTAATCACCTGCATGGTCAGAATCTGCATATACAATTGTTTCTACTCCCGTGCCCTTAGGATACCATAATCCTAATTGTGTTGTACCCTTAATGTATCCAAATATTCTTTTTACGGCTTCTAGGTGTGATGTTTTGAGGTCTTCTTGAAACCTAGCACATAAGCAAACACTAAACATGATATCCGGCCTACTTGCCGTGAGGTAGAGGAGGCTACCTATCATGCCACGATATTTAGTATTATCTACGGAGTCGCCGTCTTGATCTTTTGTGAGTTTGGTGTCGGATGACATTGGTGTCCTAATTGGTTTCGACTCTTCTAGACCAAATTTCTTTAACATCTCCTTTATGTATTTAGATTGATTGAAGAAGATACCATCTTCTACTTGTTTAATTTGTAGACCAAGAAAGAAACTAAGTTCTCCCATCATACTCATCTCGAACTCGTCATGCATGATTTTAGAGAAATCATCACACATGTCTTGACAAGTGGATCCGAATATAATATCATCTACGTATATTTATACTATGATTATGTGTGACTCTCTTTTCTTAGTAAAAAGTGTGTTGTCAACTAACCCCATGGTATAGTTATGTTTAATTAAAAAGGACTTGAGTCTATCATACCAAGCTTTTGGAGCTTGTTTAAGACCATAAAGGGCTTTATTTAATTTATAAACGTGTTTGGGGTTTTTCAAAATCGATGAAGCCCGGAGGTTGAGCTACATATACTTCTTCATTGATGAAACAATTTAGAAAAGCACTTTTGACATCCATTTGATAAAGCTTTAGATAATTAGCACAAGCATACGCAAGAAGTATTCTTATAGACTCTAATGTAGCCATGGGGGCATAGGTCTCATCAAAGTCTATTCCTTCTTGTTGGTTATACCCTTGGGCAACGAGTCTAGCCTTGTTCCTAGACACTACTCCGTTTGCATCTAATTTGTTTTTATACACCCATTTTGTTCCTATTATGGTTTGATTACTAGGTGGAGGGACAAGCGTCCAAACATCATTTGAAACAAATTGATTTAATTCTTCTTGCATAGCCATTACCCAACTTTCATCTTTTATGGCTTCTTATGTGTTCTTAGGTTCTATGGTTGAAAAAAAACAAAATAAGCTACTTTGGTTTTGAACTTGAGACCTTAATGTTCGTTCGTTTAGCTTTCCTATGACCTTATCTATGGGGTGATCTTTGGACTCTTTAATGTTTATGATTTCACCATTTAAAGGTTCTTTTTCTTCATTTATCTTTTTCTTAATTACCATAGCTTCACTTTATATGATTTTGTCATCAACAAGAGGTGGAGAGGGTTTGGGTGGACTTTCATCAAATTTTATGTTTAATGACTCTTCTACCTTCATTGTTTCTTTGATTAATATGACGTAAGCTTTGCTATTTGGCGTGTAACCTAGAAAGATACCTTCGGTTGATTTAGGATCAAATTTTGTAAGGTAATCTTTGGTGTTAAGAATGAAGCATTTGCTTCCAAAGACTCTAAAGTGATTTAACGTAGGCTTTTTGCCTCGGAGTAACTCATATGGAGTTTTACTTAAGATTGGTCTAATTAAGACTCGATTGAGTATGTACGTTGAAGTATCAATGGCATTACACCAAAATTTTTGAGGTATGGATTGTTCATTAAGCATGGTGCTACTCATTTCTTGAAGGGTTCTATTCTTTCTTTCTACTACCCCATTCGATTGTGGAGTGCGTGGAGCCGAGAAGTTGTGAGTAATAGCATTAGCGTCACAAAAGGCTCCAAATTGCACTTCATTATCGAATTCCCTACCATGATCCGTCCTAATAGACACTATAGGACTTCCTAGTTGTCTTTGGATCTTTTTGCTTAATATTTCAAAGTAATTAAAGGTTTACGTTTTGTTCTTTAAAAATTTTGTCCATGTATACCTAGAGTAGTCATCCACTATTACCAAAGTGTAGTAGTTGCCTACATAACTTTGGATAGCGGATGGACCAAATAAATCCATATGTAGTAATTCTAGACACCTAGTTGTGGACACCATATTTTTAGCTTTATGACTCGAATGAGCTTGTTTACCTACATTACAAGCATCACAAAAATGATGTTCATATTTTAACTTAGGTAGATCTCTTACTAGATCTTTGGATGATAGCGATTGAAGAAGTCGCATGTTGGCGTGGCCCAGTCTTCGATGCCATAAGGTCGAAGTATCATCCATAGAGGTAAGACATATTTTATCTTTAGGTTCATTACCGATTTTAATGACATAGACTCCATGTTTCCTAATTCCTCTTCCTATGGTTATGCCATTTTTAAGTATCTTACTACCGGTTTCGGTAAAAAGTACATTGCACTTTTTATCACATATTTGTCCTATACTTAAGAGGTTAAAGTTTAGGTTTTCTACGTGACACACATCGTTAATGGTTAGAGATTTGTTAGAAACCGTACCTTTACCGATGATTCTACTTTTGCTATTTCCAAACACAACATTACCTTCATTTACGGATTCATATGTGGAGAATAGATCCCTATTGCCGGTCATGTGCCTCGTGCACCCGCTATCCTTGACCCATTCATCGGGGTCTAGGTCGACCTTTAAGCACGCCTAAAACAATAATAAACTCAAAAGTTTGGTCCCCATTTTTTCATGGGTCCATTAGTGTTAAACATTCCATTCATGTTAGACATGTATGGATAAGATGAGTATGCATTCCATGGAGCAAAGTTTTGAAAAGAAAAACCGTTTTGCATATTAGGATTCCATCCCATTTGATGGTTACTTCTTGGATAAACGTTATTAGGTCTCCTAGATGCATTATGTTTTTTGAAAAGATGGTGCTTTGTTTCTTGCAAAAGTTGGATTATATTTTGGAAGTGGATGTCTAGTGGTGGCATGAGTTGGTTTCTTCCTATTAACGATAACGAACTCAGTTCTAGATGAAGAGGTTATGTTATTACCACTAGTTGTCACAGCTGATCCACGGATCCCAGTTTGTACACTAGCCGGTTCCCTTTTTAGGGGACCCGTGGGATCCCCCACAACAGTGGCTGCTTTTTCTAGTTCTTTAACAAATTTTGTTTCTTTACTTTCACTAGTTGATGGATCAAGTTGTTGAATACCTAGACCCTTTTGGTTGTTGCCGGTTTTAACACCATCGAGTATTGTATCTAAGGTGTTCGTACTCATTCTAGCAATTTTAGAATCTAATGATCAACTAGTGTTTGAAGTTGAACACAAAGTTCACATTCACCACTTGCTATTTTACCCTTTTCTAAACGTTTTAGTTTTGCTTTTAATTCTATGACTTCTTTATCAAAACGTTGGTTTTGACTCTTTAAAAGCTTGTTTTTGTTAATTAGTTTTAAGCTAATATTCCATAGTTTATCATATTCATTGTGCAATGAGTCGTCATCAAGTGATGAACTACTATAGTATTCGTGACATACCTCGTCATTTGCCATGAGACAAATTTCTTCGTCCTCCTCGTCACTCATTCCCCACGTGCCGCTCACGAACGCCTTTTGATCATCCCGTTTGGGATACTTACTAATAAAGTGGTTTGGGTCCCCACATTTAAAGCAAGTACGATCATCCTTTGGCTTCTCGTCCTCTTTGATTTTTCGAAAGCCTTTCTTATCGTCATACGGTTGTTTGACGTATCTCCCTGTTAGCCTTAATAGTTTTTATTAGAAGTGATGGTCATTCACGTTTAGCAACTTTGTAACGTGTGTTAGATATCTTGATAGAATAGTCAACGGGCTCGTGGATTGGGCTAAGCTAATTGGTTAGAAGTTAAGTTAAGCTAGCCTTATATCAATCCATGTCCAATCCAATCCAAACGAGCCCATGCCAAGCCCATTAGGGCATCTTCTACTTGTACTATATAAACCCCTCAAAGTCTCATTTGAGGGGTGTGCTTGAAAGTGTGTGTGTGTGTGTTTTCTTTAAGGAATATACAACATCTTGTGTTCATCTTTATCTCCTCACATACATGATTTATATATCATCAAGTCACCATCTTTCCTTCTTCTCATTCTTGTACGCATAACGTTTGTGTTGGGTTTCACGAGTTCTACACGTAACTGTGGTTAACGTGGTAGTTTGTGATAAGGTTGATATATCGTGGTGGTCCTACAATTGGTATCAATCGCCTAACAATGGTTTAGGAGTGTTTGTGTTTGTTTTGAAGGGTTACGCGTACTGCTCATGTTATTCATTTTTTATACGCATAAAACTTTAATTTTTTCACTTAAAAATTCAAGATTCTTGTGGTTTAAGGTTTATTTGGTGCTAAAGTTTCAGTTTTTTGCAAAAAGTTCGAAGCTTTACGTGTTTTTCTTCATTTTTGAACTCGTATTTGGTTCGTTGGTCATTTCTACGCATAAGCTTTCTAAGCACTTTGGGTGAAAACGGTCAACACTTTTGTGTTATTCGAGTGTTTTTAAGGCTATCTGTGCAAGAGAAATTGTTTGAATCACTGGAAATTTTTTACGCGTAGGTCAAAACCCTAGTTCTACACGTAAGAAAAGTCAACACCCTATTTTCTACGCGTAAGTTTCTACGCATAAGCTTTTTGTGCAGATTCGTCGAGCTTCAACGGTTACTCAGTGCTTCCCTCACTTGGATAAGTTTGTGGAACACTTCGACTTTGGATATCTTTTACACTGTGATAGTGTAAAGGATTTTTGGGCAAAAAACCCTTGTTTTACGCGTAAGCCATTCCTACGCGTAAGATATTCCTACGCGTAAACTATTCCTACGCATAACTATCTTGTTACGCGTAAGTTTTGGTCTACGCATAAGTTTATCCTACGCATAAGGGTCTTTCTACGCATAAGCATTTCCTACGCCTAAGCACCAACTCTACTCGTAACTTCTTCTCTCTATGTCTACGCCTAAGCTCTTCAAAAAAAAAAAAAAAAAAATTAAAATTTTAAATTTTTGAGGAGACTAAACGTTCAATTTTTACGCGAGATTCAAATTTTGGTATAACTTGGAAAATTTTGGTCAAAAATTCAAATTTTTTTCGGTCAAATTTGGCATCAAAATTGTCAAAACTCAAATTTTTCATACATCCTTAGAATTGATTTTTATAGTGAATTTCAAATTTTGGGAGAGAAAATTTTTCGCCTCAGAACAAGCTTACGAGTAGGATTCACCGAAAAACATCAAACGTCCATAACTTATTCAACACAACTCCTTTATCGTTGAATTGATCCTACATCAACTTTATCATAACATACCTTCATCAATGGCAACTTAACAAGATATTCATGCAGCTGGTGCCGAAAACCGTCCTCCTATGTTGGAAAAAGGTGGTTATCTTAAATGGAGAAGTCGTATGCTTCGTTACATCAAGACCAAACCTAATGGAAAACTCATGATTCAATCCATTACAAATGGACCCTTTAAACCTCGACAAGTCCAAACCCTTGGAAATCCTGATGCAACACCTCCCGTCCCACCATCTTTTCATACTCAAACTGAATCAGAATACACTCAAGAAGATCAGAAGCAAGTCGACGCAGATGATATGGCAATTCATATTGTCCAAATGGGTTTACCAAGAGACATTTTTGCTGCTGTAGACAGCTGTGAAACTGCTTTTGATATGTGGGAACGTGTTAGACGGCTTTGTCTTGGAACATAAATTGGTCAACAAGACATGGAGAACAAGCTGCTAACTGAATGGGAGAAGTTTACATATACACCAGGAGAATCCATTGAATCCTACTATGGAAGGTTTTGCACTTTGATGAATGAGCTGATCAGAAACAAGCTAGCTCCCAGAACTATCGTTCAAAACATCAAATTTCTCAACAATCTTCTAGAAGAATGGGGACGATATGTCACTATTGTCAACCAAACAAAAGACTTACATCAGGTGAACTTTGATCAACTAAATGATTTTCTGAAACAAAACCAATCTGAAGCGAATGAAGTCAGGAAAGAAAGATTGGCAAAGAATCATGATCCATTGGCACTAATTGCAAAGACTCAAACTCCAGTTAATACACAACAACAAGCTTCATCATCTTCCACTAACAAAAACTTGCAGTGTAACACCCTCAAAATTTTCTCAGCGGAAGATTGTGTCATTGGGGTATTACTTCATAGTTCACAGCACAAGTTACAGAAAACGACTCTAAATGAGACGTTTTGAAATAAATTATCATTCGATTAAAATATCAGAGTTTACAAAGAGAGGTCCCACAAGTTTGTACAATCATTAAAAGTACAATATAAAAGTTGTAAAGATTTTCGAATGATAATATGTGTATCGTCTTCAAAATATTTTCCGTGTTCGACGCAAAATATTGGAAGTATGTTCCATAAGTCGCAAACCATTAGAATTTCAAGTTGGCAACAGGTTATGTTGAAAGTCTCGCCTTTGAAGGGCGTGATACGATTCAGAAAACGCGGGAAGTTAAACTCGAGGTACATTGGGTTATTTAAGATTCTGGATAGAGTATATCCCTTAGCATACAAACCTGATCTTTTGTCAAAACTCTCCATTAACACATTTCATGACTCAAATATCCTCACCTCTTCACCAATAACACCGTAGAAACCAACATGAACTGAATTCAGGGATTGAATTCCTTTTTGGATGGGCGAATGTGACAACTCGTAATTTCAGGTCATTTTACAAACTTTGAAAATTTCACTATTCATCTAAGAAAATCACTATTCATGATTCACTATTCATTATTTTTCATAAACTGGGTTACGAGTATCAAATAGCGTAACCTTGAGGGTTAAGCTGCGTATTCATGGAACATCATTGAGAACATTACACATAGACTAGAGTTAGTTTACATGTCATCAGTAACATCATTTTCATATTAGTTGATGCACGGGTTTGCATATTTTATTTAACGTTTATTTTCCTATTAAATAAACGCTATCGCATAATCATTTATTTTTAATATTTGATCCGACACTTCCGACAATTGTCCAGATATATTTTTATACTCATTTTAAGACTATAAAAATTACATTATTAGTTTACTCAATGCTTTGGATTTATTTTGTATATATTGTTGTATATATATATTTACGACGGTTTACGTAATTTCGATACAATAATTATATAACCACCCGTATTTTTACGACTATTAAATTATTATAAACTTTTATTTATTATCACCTTTACACACTTCGATAAACCCACGACTCATTTTAAATATTAAGATTGAGTATGTTGAAAATTTTTAACATTTTTATGAGCTTCACTTTACCCAATATTAAGTTTCACAACTTAAGGACTCACCGTTTGAAATTAACGGAATCAAACTGTAACCAAATACCCGCTATATCTCAAAACTTCATTGTTAAGACAAACAAATATCTTTTACTTTTATATACCCAAACCGCCTCATTATACATATTTTAATTTTATTTTTTTTATCAATCCGACACCAAATAATAATCTGTCTTTCTTTCTTTCGTATCAAACACACAACACATATCTTATCCATCTTTCCCTCCCACTCTCTTCTCCTCTCGCCTCACCAACAATCGGAGCTAACACCACCACCCGACCATCTCCTCACCTTTTTCCTCTTTTCGTTTTCCTGGTAAGTTGACACACAAAGAGCTATCTTTGTTAACCTTTTTATTCAAACCAACTATGAAAGCTTTGTTATAGATTTCATGGAATTAAAAACCGGATTAAAACATGTTTTTAACAATAAATCATGTGGTGGAATCAACAAAATTCGTGGGTAAGTATAATTTGATTTCGAGTCAGGTCTATGAAACCACAAGGGTTTTGAGTTCGACCTGATGGGGGTGACATTTTGGTATTCAATTTTGGTGTTAAACCCGTATAGGGTGCGAGTCATGACCCATATAGGGTCACGTGATGTGTTAAATTTGCTTACTCCTTGTTTTCTCTTGGT
>BPTQ01000001.1:118434492-118447038 GCA_019973895.1 Chrysanthemum seticuspe | reverse complement strand
TCGAAACAACTAGTTTTAATAAGCGCATCAACTTAACCCAAAACATATATCACATAATGAAAGCTTTTAAAAGTGTAGGTACCGCATTACTCAAAACATGCCTTTAAATAAAACATATAAGTTCCGTTCCATCACATAATCCCATATCAAATCAATCGAGTTCAAAACTCCAAAATCACAATATATCGTTTCCTCAAATCAAATTCCATAGTATCTCAATAATCACATCTCATTTCCCAAATCAATAATCATATCTCATTTCCCAAAATCAATAATCATACGTTTCCATAATCAGTTCATAATATCCCATAACAGATCATCTCACAATTCAAATCGCAGTTCATATCATATTCAAATAAGAAGCTTCGACTTGGCAAGCGGGCGTGCGTCGGTCGAGGATCAATTTTCTCAAAAGGTGGTTATAGTTTAGGGTTTATAAAATACCTAATTCTCTATAACCTTGGGCTTTGTTACCAATCTGTAACACCCCCAAATCTCGGTACAGCAGAAGACTTAATCAAGTTTTTGGGGCGTTATTATTGGATTGGTATCGCACACAAGTATAGCAAAAAGATAGTCATTTACAATTCAAAACCTATCCCAAATTTAAGTATTCAAAACATTTAATCCAAAAGTATAATTATTAGGCCAAAAACATGGTTTAATAAAGTAGGTCCCCAAAGTTTATCAGAGTCAGAAATGATCCTTGAACCCTGTCTTCTTGCCAAGCTTCCACAAACCACATATTCCAAACATCTTTCAAATACATGAGAAATCATGCTAAAAGGTCAGCTGACGCTGGTGAGTTCATAGGTTTAAATTAAACAAAATTATAGTGGACCAGTAGGAGTTGATTTGCTATGCAAGACCTAAGATAGATAAATACCGATCCTACCCGGATCACCAACCATAACACATGTCCCGCATCCAGGGACTACTCGGGCCCAACGACTCTAGTCCAGCACTGTCGTGGCAAACTCTAGAACAATTGCCAACCCCGGACTAGGTCGAGGTAGAAGTCTATTCTTAGCTAGGCAACAGTTATAGCAATTAGGATTGCTACCCTAGTCTAAGGCAACAACTACCGCACATCTATCTAAACAGTCAAGCATATAAGCAAATCCAAATAGTTTTCACGGTCCGAAAACAGTAGCATGATTCTCACCCCAATATAGTTAAAAACGTAGATAAAAGTGGGGCTATGAAACTCACCTCAAGCAATCAACACAAATAAACACTAGCAGAAGATAATGGTAATCACGGCACAACAACTATCGACTCGGCACCTTGGTTTAAAAATGCGCGCATCATTGCGCAAATTGCACGCATCCTTGCATTGCATTTGGAATTTCGCATCATGACACCTAATGCGAGGCCATTCCAGATTGCAATCGCAATTGACTGCAATTTATCGCATTTATGTCATTTGTGTAATGCTAGCAACAGTCGCAATTAGTGCAATTTAGAATTTAGGCTCATTTACGAAGCCCAACTATTTTAATAAGGACCTTAGTAAATGACGTCTATAAAAATACACATTGACAACCATAGTTTTTGCATTAGATCCAAATTACCCCCTTTTATTTCATTTAAGCTCCTGGTGGTGTGACTGATTCTACAAAGTGAGTAAATTTTTTAATTTACTTTAATGCATAATCGAATAGTTTTCTTCTTTCTGTTGTGTGATTCAAGTTGTAAAACTCATATGTTCTTCTTTGATTATAATAATCACATATGTTATTTTGTTAGGTAAAAGGAGTTAATTTATTTGATTTAACGCTAGAACTCATATATTGTTCAACTTTGACTAAACTTTATAATACTAACTTCTGCTATTGATTTAATTATGATTAATTATGATTCTTTGTTACTAATATAACTTGTATCTTGTAAGTATACTTTTGATATATTTTACCATCATGTCATCATCTACTTTTGAATATGTAAGTGATTTACTTATAAGTTTGTTGCATTTATTTGGTACTTGATAAAAATATAATATTTATAAATATTTTTTTCACCATTTTAATACTAATCGCATCGCGTCTAAATTGCGCTCGCATTCGCATCACGCATTACGCATCGGCCTTTGGGACCTTGAGCGCATCGGATCGCAAAACGCAGTTTTAAACCAAGCTCGGCACAACCTATTAATGTAGACCATATTTAATATATACATCTCTCGAAATCCACGTTATCTACCCCAATGTATTCCATTTCGTTACTTCCAAAAATGTCTCGTTTCACCATTTAATCCTAGTGTTTGGTATTCCTCGTGTGGGTGTATCGACTCAATATGATGCTATGAATGCACTCGATCAACCAATATATAACTCAAAGCGACACAATGAGACCTCTAAACGATAAGCTCCATAGTTCAATAAGTTTCGGAATAAATAGTAGACCTTATCGAATTCGTCAACTCGATAAACTCCTTTATTTATTCTGTTAGGAATTAGAAAATTCCATTATGAAGAGTCGGTCACCCCAAATATTATCTAGCATAAGTTAGCTCGTAGACTTGTCGTTATTTACGTTATTATGTAGTTAATTAGTTAGTCAGTAGCGTAAATTAGTTTAGTGCAACACCGTGGAGGAAGGACGGGTCTTTACCCACTGTATCCCTGATCCACAGGCCGATAGGAGGTCGCGTATTTGTAAGTATAAATACCCCTTCCATCCATGGAAGGGGTGGTGCTTTTTCAATCTAATATTCCATACTTTTTGTATACCAAGTCTCTAGCAAGAAAACACCCAACTCTCTACTTCTCTCTCTAATGGCAAACATGTATTTTGATCATCCAAGACCACCCGAATCATCAAACACAATAATATAACAATCCTACAATTGGTGCGAGAGCCTAGGTTATGTTGTTTTGATGATTCACATGGTTTCTTGTTGGCGGTTTGATGTGGTTGCTGTGATGTTTAATGCGTGTTAATGTGATGATGTTATTGTGTTACGGTCTTGATAGAATCTGGTTAATCAACATGGTCAAAACTGTTTTCTTTGTCCAAACTGTTTTTTGTTTCATGTATCATTACTGGTTTGAATATCTTAAAAAGATTGTTAAAACAATTTTATTAATACTTGTAGTGGTTTGAAACAGATGGTTAATACAAGTCCTGGTATTTAAATTGATTTTACCAAGTTTTTGTCAAGTTCTTATTAGCGAGTTGTTGTTTTCTTGTTTTGACTTTTGAGTCAAAAATGTCATATGCTTGCTGTCATGGTTTCTTGTCACTAAACAGTCTTGTTTACCTTCCTTTGTGACTTTGTTGAATCTTGTCCTAACTGTATTTCCATATACTGTTATTATATTGGTGAAAATGGGTCAAAGTGATGTATGTCTTATGCAGTTTTCTGGGGAAGAATGATGATAGTACGATAAAATGACTGGTATTTCCTGCTAGCGAGTTAGTCTTTTCTTCATGGCGACTTGTCTTGACAAGTCGTCCAGGTTCAATGTATCCACTGTCTTAGCGAGTTGTGGTAAAAAATGGTAGCGACTTGGTTATTCGTTGACTTTATTGAAAGTCAATAGCGAGTTATTTATAAAGCTAAGTAGCGACTTGACAATCTCTGCTAGCGACTTGACTCTATAAACTCGCTAGCGACTTGGTTCAAATCTTAAACCTAGCGACTTGTCACTGATTGGTAGCGACTTGAAGTAGCGACTTGGTTAAAAGATGGCCTGGCGACTTGTTATTTAACAAGTCGTAGCGACTTGCTTTGTATAAATGGCTAGCGACTTGACTCAACTTAGGCTAGCGACTTGGACAGAAAGGAATAAGGAGAAGTAAGACCTCGACCACATATACCACTAGACCACGACATCAACAACATAAACCATAACATCAAGATTCAAGACTCAAACACTATATTAAACCATTACAAGACTCATCACAAATCGTCCTTTTGGAACTCATAACTGTTGGTAATGCAAGATCTCATTTCTCATCAAGGGTTTGAAATATTTCTCAAGACCTTTATTAGATCCTTACAACCCTTATAATGATTTCATCACTGATCTTGACTCACTCATATTCAAAATCAGAAAAACAGAAAGATCTCAGTAACGAGTTCAAATTATTCAATAGATCTTTTTGTTGAACCCTTATCATCACAGATCCGTGCTTTAATGATAATATCCAAAAAACATTAAGGATAGTAGTATAACAAATCTGTTATATACTATACTTGGTTCGTGTATGACTCGACAACAAATGGGATCTCAGATTTGGTTCGAGGGGATTTACCACTACATCAAGGATGCAAGACCCACGAACATACATCTTCACTGATCGATTTAAACTCATAATTAAAATTAATGTGTTAAAGCCATACGTGTTCTTGATCTCAGTTTTATGACTCATGATTCTCAAATGCAACAACATGACTATCAAGAGACTATTACTGGAATCATTCCTTTCATCATTGATCAACACGTTTTTCTTTTTAACTATTCGAAGGTAATGAAATGATTTCAACAACCTTGTTGGATCAAATCGTTATTTCAGTAATAAGTTGAATGATAATCTAAACGAAAAACATGTAATATCACAATTAAAACCTACCTTGAAGCCGTTGTTTTGATCTCGTAACCATCCCTGTGGTTTTTAGGTCGTGCATAAGACCATAACATCATGCCATCCCTGTGGCCTTGCTCTCTTCTTTATTTATTTATCATTGTGTTCGAATAAAGAGTAGCAGATGTTCTGAAAAAGGAGGCGGATGGTAATTATTTTGGAGATGGAGTGTAACAAGAGAGGGGCGGATGTGTTTTATTTAGGGTTATGAGTTGCAGATTGGTTTTTAGACATGTGAAGATAAGGGGGAGGATGAATATTATGTGGGATTAGGGTTTCAAAGTGAGTTGTGGTTTTTTTATATCCGTGTATTTAGGGCTTGTGGTTTTTGTGATACTATTTTGTGTATGGGCTTGAAGCAGATATGGATTTCATTTCATTTATTGGACATGGGCTTCAATCAAACGAATATGGGAAGTTAATGGATCTTGCTAAAATCCGTCTAGTGGCCGAGACTTAAGTCACTTGGTCTAATAATTTTTAGACTTGAATGTGTTTTGTTATCCAAATATCTTTTAAGTAAAATCATATATTGGATACAAATCGCTAAGACTTGGTGTTATTAAGTATGGTATTTTGGTCTTACAATTTTACGGAGGATACATATTCACGGCCTGTGCTTAATTTTTGAGAAAAGAAATTTATCATAACGGGTGTATAAGTGATTGGATTTGAATGACGGTCAGATGGGCTTCTTAATATGAGATCGGATTTTTGTGATTTAAAAATGAGATTTAGTGACATGATGTAGAGTGATGATGAGATTTGATGAGCTATGTGGCTTGATAGTTTGGTTTATACATTTTCACGGAGTATATTTTGTCACGGCTTGAATTATAACAAATTCGACTACGGGGTTAATTGGACGGTATTTCTTATTTGAATATGAAGCAAGGTTTATCGGACACGTTTACTTATTTCGTCTTCTTTCTTTCTACCCTTCTCTCGAAGATGACTTGTTTGGGCATTTACAGAGTGTGATAAAGACTTGGATATTTAGTTACGTTTGTGCTTCTTTCTCACTTAACCCACAACGTAACTATCACTACAGTGCCTCACGCAGTTGAGGATATGTCAAGAGGTTTTGTACATTGGGTACACCGTTTCTTCTTTACAAGGATTAGTACAAGTTTAAGTAACAAATCTGGGGAATTTTACTTCATGATCAAGTTTGGCTTATCGGGTTTACTTCTCCATGTGGTCACTGTAACAGCTGACAGAATGCGTGAATGATGTGTTTACCAAAGTGTTTAGTGGATGGTTGATGTCATTGTTGATGTCGGATAATGAACCGTTGATGAACCACTGCATGTTCCCCTAAAACAGATATTCACCGAAACCAAAGATGTCATAACACGTTCAAGCTGACATTGTTTACAGTTGTGTCTTGATTTTGTAAAATCCCGCGAAAGAACCTATTTCTCGGTTTAAATCATAGACTTGTAAAATCCCGTAACAATGGAAACATCCTGATCATAGTAAAGTGCATTTCCGGATCTATCTTACGGTTTATTCTTAGTTTTGTAAAATCCCGCGAAAGAAACTATTTCTCGGTTTAAACTATAGAATTGTAAAATCCCGTGATGATGGAACCATCTCGGAGAATGGAAAGCGTATCTCGGGGTCTTCTGATGCTGGTGTTGCGGGTTCTGTTTCTAAGAAGGGATAAAAGGGTGTACTTTATGAAGTGGGTGTGTATTTGGGTTGTCTTCATGGCAGTTTGGGTGTTACATGGTTTTACGGGGTTTTGTGCTTTTAAACATGGTCGGGATGAAACCATTATCAAAGTTCGTTTAAATGTTAAAGAAGGCTAGATTTGAGCAGTTCAGAAGATGTGACAACGGCATTAATTCAGTATTATTCATTTGAGGTTGAAGTGAAATATTACGGGCGAGTGTACTTAGCATCTGAAGGTATCGGGGATGGTTGGATGAAGATTCTTCGAGATCCTTGTTCGAGCTTTTTCCAAAAACAAAGACTTGGAAATCTAGTTATTTTTGGGAGTTTTTTCTATTTTACCATGTGGGGGAATTGGGCTCTGTTTGCCACAAAAATAACTATCACTTTAAGGAGTTACGTTGTAGTGCTCAGTGTCACATTTAATTGTGGATTTTCAAGAGGTGATGTACGTCTTATACTTGATGGTTGGTTGGTTGAAGAGTATAGAGTACTTAGAGATTCAAATGGGCATGAAGTCTCGACACCGCTCTTTGTTACATATGTGCAACTTTAAGTCACGAGTTCAGGTTAGTTTACTTCAGGGTCAAATTCATCATATTGGGTTTTTTCCATCAGCTGTCACGAAAAAGGGCCTACTGAATGATAATGGGGTTGATTACATGTTTTGCTAAGAGAGTTGAAAAGAGAGAGATAATGACGTATGAACACATCAGTTCATGCCTCGTACTCCAAAGAAAAGAAATGTGTACGTTTCAGTGCGCATTATCTTCAAAAGAAGAGAAATCTTCTTATGACGTATGAACATATCAGTTCATGCCTCGTACCCTAAAGAAAAGAAAAGTGTACGTTTCAGTGCGCTTTATCTTCTGAAGAAGAGAAATCTTCTCAATTATGACCATTCTCATCAACATGCTTCATACTTTTTCCATGCGCTTCAGTCTTCAAGTGAACCAGGCTACCACTGATTGTTTTCTCATTCCACTTGCTCGATTATAATGAAGATGGCGAAATCATGTGCTTATTTTGCGGAAGAGAAGTGTGAATAGAACATTCGGATGATTTTCACTTACTTAATCTAGAATGGCAACTCCGTTTAAGAAGTGTGAAATTATTGCATGGTTGATTAATATTTGAGAATAAATGGTCAAACGGCTCCTAACTCATGTTAGAACCGAGCTTCTTCTTATCGGGTCATCTTTACATGGAGTTTCTTCTAAGAGTCGTTGGTTGACATCTTCACTCGGATTGATGAGTTTATCGACAAAGTGCTTCTGGTTAATGCTTCACGGATACATCAACATGATGATTTCGAACAATCTCTCTGTTCTTGTTTGATGTGATTGGTAGTTTGGTGTTACCATCTTGTGTGTTCATTGCGGCCTAATTGCTGATTTCCTTGATGAACATTTTTCTGTTCTTGTTTGATTGGGAGAGATTTTAGTTAAGGGGATTTGCAAGATGTAAGTTAATCTGGATGCTTTTTAGTGATGTTCTTATTTTTTGGAGTGTTGAAGATGTTAACAATCTATTCCCCATTCGGACAATCTTGAAGAAGGTCGAGTCTTCAGTCGGTTCTACATTTTCTGCTATATGCTAGAAGACTAAAGACGAGTTGCATTTAATTATCTAAAGACTTCTTCTTAATCTGAGCATTTATCAAACAGATTGTCGGTTTAGGGGAGAGCACTAATTGGGGGAGTGTGAAAAGTCGAATTTAATCCCCAATTAGACTTGCTCACATTCTGCAGCAAGTTGATTCCCACAAGATTACAAGTGTTTTTCTCAACAAATTTCTAGTATACGGGCTTATAATTTGTTGCTGATTCTGAAGTATCAAAACCAGAAAGGGGCAAGGAGACACACATCTAAACACAAAGCGAGTAAACTTGATGAACTTAATACTTCTAAGTAACTGAAGATATCCCGGGAAGGCAAATGTTATTACCGCAGAGAAACTCAAGGTTTGACTCATGGCGAGTTAACTTGATGAGCTTAATTCTTCTAAGTGATTGAAGATATCCCGGGAAAACAAATGTCATGACCGCAGAGAAACTCAAGGTTTTACTCATCAAGGTTTTTTTGTGTTAGTATTCCAACTATGTGGGGGAAGAGATGTAAGGGTTAGTTTCTAAAGATAAAAGAGGTACACAAGTGTGTGGTGACTTCGATGGTATCGCAATGATCAGGGGAGAGAGATTGTGTACATTGGGGATGCTCAGCTGTTTCACTTGAGTTCTTAATCAGTGATTCTGAGATATAATCACTTATTCCGGAGTTGACATCCACAGAGATTGTCGCCCGCAGAGATAATCAGTGACTTGGCCTGCTTCTTCAATGTTATCAGTTATTCATTCCTTGGGTATTGGTATACTTCGGATACTTGAGCTTCATACACGATCATCAGGGAAGAAAAATGTGAACATGGGGAGGTGTTTTCATTCCCCTCATGAAGTGTATTCAGGAGAGCTCTTGGATATTGGTGTACTTCGGGTTCTTGAGCTTCATACACTGTCATCAGGGACGAAAGATGTGAACATTAGGGAGATGTTCTTCATTACCCTCATGATGTGTATTCGGGAGAGTTCTTGAGCATTATACAAAGAGACTCACTGCATCAATTCAACTACTTGGGGGAATTGTTCTTGTAAGATATAACTTTTCACATACACATCAAACCATAACACAAAGTAGCATATAGATGGAATTATAGAGAGAGAAAGTTAGAGGTTTAGGGAACTTAGTGAGAGAAAGTGAATTATATTATTATGAGCTCCAACTCTCTACCTTGGGAGGTAGAGAGTATTTATAGTCTTACATAAAACGCCACACATCGGGCTGTGGATCAGGCATACAGTGGGTAAAGACTCGTCCGTCCTCCACGGTGTTACTTAACTAAATACTACTTAACTTAAAATAACTACGACTACGAGCTTTCTAACGAATACAAATACTTGAGGTGACCGACTCTTTACTACCGGGAATTTCTAATTCCTAACAATCTCCCCCTAAGGGAGGTCACCTCAATCATGTACCAAAATTACATTGAATACAAATAGATAATACATTAACGATTGATCTTTCATTCTTGATGTAGTCCTTTGCTTCTAAGCTCGTAGTCATTGATTGCATGTTTGGATACTCCAAGTGGAGGTCTTTTACTGATCCACGTGATAATAATTTTGAGCCATCATTTGAGATCATCAGCAATCAAAAATAATCTCTGTGACATCCTTTGTGGTGTTGGTGTTTTGTGATGTTGTGACATTTGGACCGACATGCTCACATTCTGGATCATGATATCTTCACATCAGAGTTGCGGAAGCTTTAGTTGATTCATGATATTGGCAGCAGCGTAGCAGAAGCATGGAGTGTAAATATCAGAGTCATTGATGCACTAATCATGATTTCTTTTGAGATGAATGTGTTAAGTGAGCATGTGGCTGTGGATTGACCGCTTCATTCTGAACAGCTGCAAACGTCGGGCGTACCTACATACAACAGTTAGCAATAAATCGCACGAAAGTGTCTTTGATCACTTTCGTTGAATTGAGGTACACGGCCCACGGTTCCCCGTTGATCAGTACAAGTACTGCCTGTGATCAGGTAGGATTCCTAAGAATCTCCTTGACAGGTTTCGCAGCAGCTCTAGCTGTTCTCAAACCGGAACGTCTCAAAGAAGACAACACGGAGTGATGTGAACCAGCGAATTTTAAGTCCACTGATTGATGAAAAGATATTTGAAAAACAATCGTGTATTGCTCAATAGAAATTGTTTTTGCAATAACGAAGTTTTTTTTGAAGCTTTAGTTGATTCATGATATTGGCAGCAGCGTAGCAGAAGCATGGAGTGTAAATATCAGAGTCATTGATGCACTAATCATGATTTCTTTTGAGATGAATGTGTTAAGTGAGCATGTGGCTGTGGATTGACCGCTTCATTCTGAACAGCTGCAAACGTCGGGCGTACCTACATACAACAGTTAGCAATAAATCGCACGAAAGTGTCTTTGATCACTTTCGTTGAATTGAGGTACACGGCCCACGGTTCCCCGTTGATCAGTACAAGTACTGCCTGTGATCAGGTAGGATTCCTAAGAATCTCCTTGACAGGGTTTCGCAGCAGCTCTAGCTGTTCTCAAACCGGAACATTTCAAAGAAGACAACACGGAGTGAGTGAACCAGCGAATTTTAAGTCCACTGATTGATGAAAAGATATTTGAAAAACAATCGTGTATTGCTCAATAGAAATTGTTTTTGCAATACAACGAGGGTTTTATTGAAAATCAATTATCAATCATAAAAACACCTTTTGGTTTGAAAAATGAGTACACGGTCGACGTGCTAAAGAAAAGAGTTTTTAAGCACACATACCGGTTTTTCAAAGGTATCCGTCAATCCCTAACCTGAACCAGGATTGATTCAAGAAATTGAATCTCCCCATTGTTTCTGTTCAGTTGTCACATGGTTGATCCATATAATAAATCTCACATGCCACCTACCAGGAGCTTGTTTGATGTTGGCTCCAGAAGGCTTTCCATCTTCATTGTGAGTGTGTAAACACATCACTCAGATGTTCTGGCAATACCACAAGGATAATGCGTAGGACTCAAGATGTAATCTCTCTTTCCACATTGTGTGAAGCAGAGAGTCTTCATTGAAAGTGTCCTAATGAGATTTATTGATGATCTCGTGGCTCTAGACTCAATTTGTGCATATTTGGATCCTATGCCGGAGACTAGGGAGAGGGTCTCCTTCTTCAATATCAACAATCTCTAAGAGAAAGTCGATAGATAATGTCGGTTCCCCGTGAGAATGAAACAAGTCCTTTTAAGAGGAACTTGAGTGGTTTGGAAAGTTGAAGTGCGGTGCGTCACTGGGTCCATGACGTCTTTTCTTCAATACCGATGTTACCATCAGTAGCATATGAAGTGAACCCGGTTTCTGCCCTAAAGTTGAATAAATGGAGGGCTATTTGTTTTCACCCTTTTCTCATTCAATTCTTTTTAATTCTTCAACCACTTCAGTGCTTACCGAGACTTCATAACTAGAACCTTGTTGGGTTTTTTCCAGTACTAGCTCAGTCTTAGTCCGCACTCTTCCCTTATCTCATTTTTCTCCTTTTATCATCATACCTAAGGACTTCTACACTAACTAGTGGATTGTCCCTGGGTAGATCCCTCCGGTTCTGGCGGATCATGGGAACCAATACCTAACCTTATCATCCTTATATCACCGTACATAAAGTAAAGTTGGTCGGTCTATTTGGTATTGTTCATCTGCCATTGGATCCAATTGAAAACCATTTGAAAATCAATTCTGGTACTTGTGATATATTATCAAAGCATTTTGTACCTGAATTGTTTTTGATATTTTTAGAACGAGAACTCCCCCTCAACATGTGCATCAAGTATTTGAAAAATGTTTTGCACACGGAGGCAAGAGAAAGAATTACCTTCTTTGGTTACCATCTTCTAAAACATATCAACATCACTTCCCACATTAAATCAAGTAGAAATAGCATTTCCGGGAAGGATGAGGTTTCCATAAATTTGCTCCCCCTCAATATGTGCCTCAAGATTAGAAAAGAGTTTTGCACATACCAGAGGGAACCTGCACATTGGGATAAATGATCACGTTTCAAATCATAGGTTTAAGATAGGTGCTCCTCCTCAACATGTGCATTGAAAAATTGAAATCGTTTGTCACATGTGAGAAGGACAGCATGTACATCCTTATAAAACCATTTACCGAATTATCAGTTTAAATCCAACATTCTCCCACGATCACAATTATCAAATCATTTGAGATTTGTGATCTCTTATAGATTTAAATTGATTTTGAAAGCTTTTAAGGAGAAATGTGACTTGATTATGAAAGCTTCTTAACTGATAATGATCGGATTTTAAGACTTTAAACTCCATTGATAAAACATGCATGAACATCTTTTGAAAACAATTTAATGCCAAATAACTTTTTAATTTAATTGAAATCATTCTCCCCCTCAATCAATGACATAGGTTGTTGATTGAGAGATAGAGATTTTGACAAATACGTCCTGATGATTATCAAAAATAGAGATCGAGTTATTTTTTAAAGCATTTAGTTTTCAGCAGATAAATGTTTATTAGTCAATTCTTCGAAAGTATTAGTTCAGTGTAAAGAGGAATTTTCGAAAGTTTTAGTTAAATTTAGATATTCTCTAGTGTTTAGAGTTTACTAAACTATTAACACTAGCACCCTCTTACAACCTAAATTTGACTATTAAGCCATTTACCA
>BPTQ01000001.1:118405368-118429991 GCA_019973895.1 Chrysanthemum seticuspe | reverse complement strand
CACAAGTATCTAGAAGATAAAATACTAAATCGCTAGAAGATAATGCACTAAGTCGCTAACCCTTAATACGCTACACCCCTAAGTCGCTAGAGTCCCAAGTCGCTAACAGAAAAACAAGTCGCTAAGTAGTAACTCGCTACAGACCAAGTCGCTAACCAAATTTTGGCAGCAATTCGCTACACAAGTCGCTAGAGACACAAGTCGCTAAAGAGCAACTCGCTACTGACCAAGTCGCTACCACAAGTCGCTACCCGTAGTGGAGAGTCCACTACTTGTACTTTAACTCGCTAGATCTAACTCGCTAGCTCCAACACTGTAAGTCGCTACAAAAATGTGAAGCAAGTCGCTACCAAGAAAATATTCCGTGAACTAAGTCGCTAGCTTGAAAAACCATATAAACATCACTTTTCAATCCAAAAACAACCCAACCAAGATGATTCAAGCTTACCAAATGAAAACCTAAACACTTTTGATGATTCTAAACATAAAAGTACCAACAAAATTCAAACTTTAACACAAGAAATCAACCAAATGATGCAAAAACCACTAAACTTTTTCAAACTCAAAAACCACCTAAAAACCACTATAAATCCAAAGATGTGCAAGATATGATCTAACCATGGCTCTTGATACCAATTGTAAGATATAACTTTTCACATACACATCAAACCATAACACAAAGTAGCATATAGATGGAATTCTAGAGAGAGAAAGTTAGAGGTTTAGGGAACTTAGTGAGAGAAAGTGAATTATATTATTATGAGCTCCAACTCTCTACCTTGGGAGGTAGAGAGTATTTATAGTCTCACATAAAACGCCACACATCGGGCTGTGGATCAGGCATACAGTGGGTAAAGACCCGTCCGTCCTCCACGGTGTTACTTAACTAAATACTACTTAACTTAAAATAACTACGACTACGAGCTTTCTAACGAATACAAATACTTGAGGTGACCGACTCTTTAATACCGGGAATTTCTAATTCCTAACAGTTCTCTTGACACCTTTTGGAATGGATTGCTTCAGACTTCAGTAGAATGAAATTTGAGAAGAGTTATTTATGTGTGGGATGATACGTTGCTGTTCTTCTGCTTGATGATATAACCCCGAATGGAGATCCTCGATTATCGTTCTTAAAAGGAGCAGCGGGATTTATGATAATGGTGTGCTTCTATGTGCACCTGGCTAAAGCAAGCTTGAAATAGAGCTTCGAAACTGCTCAGCTAAAGGTTTTTCGGTTTGGGGGGAAGCTGCCAAAGTCTCACTTTCAGATGGTTCAATTTCTTTCTTCGATTCAAGAGCCCTTGGAAGCTTTGGTGGTGGAGGTTTAAGAGATGACAAATTCTATCTTCTACGACGTGCTGCTCGATATCCTTATCTCGGTACTCGTATCATCATCCTCTTTAACTATATCATCTATTCTATCTTTGTATATATTTATTAAAAAACCAAATACAAAAATATAAAACCAGCAAAACAAAATACAAAAATTTAAAACCAACAAAAAGAAAATAGAAAAATATAAAATCTTCAAAAATCCAAAAAAAAAAAAAAAAAAAAATCAGAAAATTTGAAAAAGACCAAAAATATGTTTTCTCAACACATTTCTTCTGGTATCGATAACATCTACGGTTTTAGAAATGTCATTCAATAATGGCACAGGACTTTAGATGAAGTTCGAGCAGGAGGTGTAAATATTTCTTTTTAAACATGTCTCAAAAATATGGCTTACAGTTTCTTCAGACTGTAACCCTGGCTTCAAAAATGGCTTACAGTTACTTCAGACTGTAACCCGGGCTTCAAAAATTGCTTGCAGTTACTTCAGACTATAACCCGTGCTTAAACTATGGCTTGCTATTATTTCAGATAGCAACCCGTTCTTTAAAGGAAGGAAAGTACTGCGCTAAATCTATTTTCAAAATATTTCGTGCACTTATCCTAAAAACAAAACAAGGAAAACATGTCGTCAAAAAGACTGCTGTTCCTACACAAACGTTTTTCCGTCTAAAATTCTTCAGAAAAATATTTGTTATGTTTTCAAAAATGGTGGAAAATGAGTTGCTTAAAATCAATCAGATTCAGAGTTTTTATAAAATTTGGAAACTCAATCAATGACTTCAGCACTTTTAAAATCTTTTATAAAATGAGTTATTGGTTGAGGGGGAAAATGTTTTCAAATCTATATCTTCTAACGAGCTTTCTTAATTATCCTAATATGCTTAATTAAAAATGATGTTAACCTATGTTGAAGGACTAGGTGCCAAGGATATGATTGCTAGGATTAGATAATTAGAGTTTGTTGAACACATTTTTCCCATACATTTAAATGATCTGATTGATATGTTGCA
This sequence comes from Chrysanthemum seticuspe, assembly GCA_019973895.1. Taxonomy (NCBI): domain Eukaryota; kingdom Viridiplantae; phylum Streptophyta; class Magnoliopsida; order Asterales; family Asteraceae; genus Chrysanthemum; species Chrysanthemum seticuspe. The sequence goes on along the minus strand of BPTQ01000001.1, from coordinate 118,427,643 downwards.
TAGACTTTTATTAGTCGATTACTGTTTGGGTGATGTCGACCACCATATATCTGTATGTGTGTTCACTAACGTATGCAGGTATATTGGTTATAAGAATGTTCCTGATCCGGATCCCACAGATTAATATGATTGGATGCCGAAAGGAAAGGGTAACTATTTCTTGGGTTGACAGATGAAGAAACGGAGCTTAATTGGACTTCTATGGAGAGTTGGCATAAATGCAACGTAAGAGGTCTCACTGCATCAGCAGATGGTTTTCTTCTAATTGGTTGAAGAAACAGAGCTTAATTTGACCTCAGTTGGCATTCAAAATGCAACGTAAGAAGAAGTCTCACTGCATCAGCAGACGGTTTTTCTTCCAAGCCCTACAGCAACAACATAAGCTTCTCAAACACCTAACGTATCTTTGTGCAGGGATAATAGTGATAATACCATTTTTCTAAAACTTTGAAATATTGTTTTTGAAAATGGAAAAATGTTGTTTTGAAAATAAATCGGATTCAAGGTTTTGAAATCAACCAGACTTTATTTTGTCAAATCTCAAGTGATTTCAAATTAAATATTTTCAAACGATATTTTATCTATCAAGTCCGTTTGTATGAAAATATGTGGTGATCTAAAGATTTAATGTTATGTCATGGTATGATTTTTTCTTATGAATCAAGGTCTTTCAAAATGAAATCTTTTCTGTTCTTGTTTGATTGTGAAATTATTTTATTTTACTTAAAAGATCTCTTAAAAACAATCATACCTGACACTAACAATCTTTAATGTCTTAAAATGGTCCTTATCTGTCATTTTTGAAAATCAAATCTTGCCACGTCTTTCCCTAAAATTTTCTAAATGATTTAAATCTTTTGGGATCTCAAATCTCAATTGGTTTGAAAGTTTTGATCGGGGGAGAGATAGTGATTTAAATCTCTTATCTGTTTAAATGGAATTGGTTTTAGTCCTTTATAGGCACTCCTGCCTCCATGTGCCAAACGATTTCATATATACAATGCACTTGTTGAGGAGGAGGATTTTTCTAAAAACAAGATGAGTATTTAAACCTGGCCACATATTCTCCCATGTTTTCCAAACCTAATTAAATCACTTGGGATCCAAAATCTCAAAGGGTTTGATATTTTTGATCGGGGGAGAATTTGTGATTTAATAATAAAATTTGATAAAAGGTGATCGTTTTGATTTAATTGTGCACGCTGCTCGCTCATATGTGCTAAACGCTTTCGAATCTTGAAGCACATATTGAGGGGGAGCAAATAAACTATCGAGGTACGTAAGCTTTTTTAAGTGATTTATAAAGTACCTTGATTGAGTTTTTAAATGGTTTCTTAATGGCTTGTGTGATCGTAAATGTGCTTCAAAAGAACTCTTGCCTCTATGTGATAAAATGATTTCAAAATTTATACGCACATATTGAGGGGGAGAATTTTACCATGAAAATCAAATGGCTTTTTCGTATGAAAATTGTGATCAAAGAAAATATTTCAAAGTCCTCTTGCCTCCTTGTGCTAAACAATTTCTAAATCATACGCACATGTTGAGGGGGAGGTTTTCTAAATGATCAAAACTATTAAGGTACAAAATGCTTTGATCTCGTATCACAAGTACCTTGATTGGTTTTCCAAATGATTTTTCAATTGGTTTCGAGAAGGAATGAACAATACCAAAAGACCGACCAAATTTACTTTATGCATGGTGTTATAAGGATGGTTAGGTTAGGTATTTGTTCCCACGATCCGCCAGAACCGGAGGGATCTACCCAGGGACAATCCACTAGATAGTATAGAGTCCGTAGGTATATTGAAAAAAGGAGAAAAGTGAGATATGGGAAGAGTGCGGACTGAGACTGAGCTAGTACTGGTATAAACCCAACAAGGTACTAGTAATGAAGTCTCGGTAAGCACTGAAGGGGTTGAAGAATGAAAAAGAAATGAAATGAGAAAAGGGTGAAAAGAAATAGCCCTCCATCAATTCAACCTTAGGGCAGAAACCGGGTTCAATTCATATGCTACTGGTGGTTACTAAGGTAACACTAGTATTGAAGACAAGACATCATGGACCCAGTGATGCACTATACTAAACTTCCCAAACCACCCAAGTTCCTCTTAAAAGGGCTTGTTTCATTCTCACGGGGAACCTACATAATCTATCGACTTTCTCTTAGAGATTGTTGATATTGAAGAAGGAGACCCTCTCCCTAGTCTCCGGCAAAGGAACCAAATATGCACTATTGAGTCTAGAGCCAAGAGATCATCCACAATATCTCGTTAGGACACTAAATTCTTGAAGACTTGCTTTTTCACACAATGTGGAAAGTAAGTATATATTAAGAGTCCTACGCATTATCCTTGTGGTATTGCCAGAACATTCGAGTGATATGTAAAAATATTCACAATGAAGATGGAAATCCTTCTAGAGCCAACATCTAACAAGCTCTTGGTGGGTGACATGTGAAATCTTGCAAAAGATCAAGCTTGTGACAACTGGATAGAAACGATGGGGAGATTCATTCTTGAATCAACCTTGGTCCAGGAATGGAATTGACGAATACTTTTGGAAAAACCGTTCGATGTGCAAACCTTCTTCTCTCTAGCACGTCGAATGTGTATTCATTTCAAATTCAAAAAGTATATCTGATTGAAAAATACTTTTAGAAAAACCGTTCGATGTGCGAATCTCTTCTTTTCGCTAGCACGTTGAATGTGTACTCATTCTCTAATACAAAAAGTATTTTGTTTGAAAATTGATCTTTCTCATAAAACCTTCGTCGTATTGCAAAAACTCTTTCTTCAAGCAATACGCGATTGTTTTTCAAATCATTTTTCATCAATCAGTGAATCTCAATTCGCTGGTTCACTCACTCCGTGTTGTCTTCTTTGAAATGTTCCGGTTTGAGAACAGCTAGAACAATTGCGAAACCCTGTCAAGGAGATTCTTAGGAATCCTACCTGATCACAGGCAGTACTTGTACTGATCAACGGGGAACCATGGGCCGTGTACCTCAATTCAACGAAAGTGATCAAAGACACTTTCGTGTGTTTTATTGCTAACTGTTGTTTGCAGGTACATTTGGACGGTTGCAGCTGATCAGAATTGAGCGGTCAATCCAAAGCCGCATGCTCACAGCATCCACACTTAATTTGAAGAAATCATGACTGGTGCATATCTACATAACCTGGTTTTGATATTTTTATATTATGCTTCTGCTTCGCTGCTGCAAATATCATGAACCAGTAAGGCTTCCGCTACTCTGATGGAAAGATGTCATGATTCAAAAGTGTGATCATGTCGGTCCAAAAGTCACAACTTCACATGATGGCAACACAATAAAGGGTGATCCAGAGATTTAACGTGGCTGATGATCTCAATGAAAGCTCGAAGATCATCAAAGATGTGGATCAGTTAAAGGCCTCCACTAAGTATAAATACCCCCTTCCATCCATGGAAGGGGTGGTGCTTTTTCAATCTAATATTCCATACTTTTTGTATACCAAGTCTCTAGCAAGAAAACACCCAACTCTCTACTTCTCTCTCTAATGGCAAACATGTATTTTGATCATCCAAGACCACCCGAATCATCAAACACAATAATATAAAGATCCTACATATTCGTGTCGCTTATTATCCTATAAATCAATCGTATCCTAAAGAGTCATAAGGATAATTCACCCAATAATAAGGTTACCCAACGTACCTAGCGGGCTCTTATTAGATTCGTCAACCTAATAAGTCCACTACCCACGTGGATCAACACTATTAACGTTAGGTTATCCGTAACCCATGCACATAACGTAAGTAAATAAATACTTAACTAGTATTAAATGTCCACAATTGACATTTATTGAAAAACGTGTACTCGAAATATTAATTACTTATTTATTACAAAACATTTCCAATTCAGTCGTTAGTTTCCATTTAAAAATAGTAAATAAAAAGATAAAACTTGTTATCAACATTTTTGGTACAAAAGCCCATTTATTATTTATATTTCATAGTCTATTAGCATTTTCATGAATATATATATATTTCGTCAAATTCCAATATTAATCTAATATCGTTATTCGTTTCGAGTCCACAAGCACGAGTCATAACTTCTCGGCATTTAATCAATCGATAGTCCAAATTATACTAAAGTCCATGTTACGGCTTTGTCGGAGTCAACTATTGACTAAAAAGTCAAAGTAACGCCGACGTAGCTCAAAGTCAACAATATATATATCAAGTTCAATTTAAAAGTCATAATATCGCAATTCAATCCCAAACCAACTCAAAACAATCTCGCCAACAAATCAATCAACCAAATATACTCGAAACCAATGTTATGACCCTATGGTCATGACACGGTCGCGGTTAAGACCACGTGAACCAAACAAGCTCTAGAAGCTTTTCGGCTCCACGTGTCTCATCCAAACCTCAACTACATCAACCAACAAGCTACCAAAACGACCCGACCCGGACCCGTGGCCCAAGTGGGTCACGTACACCAACCATGAGCTACGTACGTGGCCTTGGTGGCTCGTACGCCCCATATCTCACAACCAAACACAACCAAATCACTTCCACAACATCCCAATTCAATCATTCAAGCTCCAATCAATAACCAAACACAAAACCCATCATCTATTCTAACCAAAAAGATGAAACTAAACCTAAAATGCATAAACCCATCAAATTGATACACCACACACTTACCAAACACTAATTACTTGTTTATTTAGAAACTATTTAGACTAAATTTCATGTTCCACCCTGTTGGGTTAAATAAATACCCAAAATCCTTGATCTTGGATTTGAATAGAAAATATCCTAAGTGTTTAATCCATTAAACACAATCATGTCACTGAGAGCATAGCCACTCAGTGAGCCATCTTCAGGACACTTAGTATGAGGCAAAGAAGGAGCCTCTCCACTCCGCAAGGCGGGACTTAAATGGTGAAGACTAAGTCAAGAAGAAGATGGTGGATTCAGTGAGTGATGACAACAACTCACTGAATCCCTACGACTCCTCTCCAACTGTTAAACACTGAAGAGAAACGAAGGAAGAGACTAAAGGCTTTGAAGACTGAAGAATGAGCTGGATAAAGCGGGAAAGTTTTACCCAGATAAAACTAAGTCCCTCAAGTGTTTATCCAGTCTATGCATGGTCACAATCTTCTAAGATCATATATTTCCATTTATAGTAAGCGGCAATTCTTTGTCAAAGGAAATAGTCTCGCCGCCTACTATAAATAGAAAGGTAAACAGTAACTGAATCCTTCAAGATTCATGTTTGCTGAGATCTATGTTTTTGTCTTCTAGGTTAAAGTTGAATATCATACTTGTATAAATAGCATAAGAAGAAGAGTGAAAAGTTTAAGCTTGTGAATTGTAAAAAAAAAAACACACATACACACAAGCCAACTTTTCACTCCTCCAAATACAACTTTATCCTTGAGCTAGCTCAGTGGGTTCTAAGAGTTGTGCTCAGACTTAGCCTGAGCTTAGAGCGGAGTCACCCCAAACCGTGTCAATTCAATCCCAAGTACTATTCCACAAGTACTTGGGTAACGTATTCTTTTGATTTATATCTAATAAGAATATGATGTTGAAAATTACTTTGTGTGTTTTACTTATGTTAATTTCAGTCATTATTCACTGTTAAATTGTTTTACGTACTTAATTGCTTTTAAACAATAGTGAATAGGGAACAACAAGTGGTATCAGAGCAAGGCTGATTATAAAACCTTTTATAAAACTTAGCCGCTCTAAATCGTTTTTAAATCAGGATCTCTATGGCTAAAATGGATATACCCCAACTAGTCGATAAAAAGGGTGGAGCTTTTTCAGCTGTTGCCCCTAGACTTGAAGTTGGAAAATTTAACAAATGGAAAAAGCGTATGCTTTGCTATTTGATTGGAATGGAACCTTATTATATCAAGTGTATAAATGAAGGTCCATTTGTCCCAAAGACTGCTGAAGGGTTGCCCAAACCTGAAGCTCAGTGGACCCAGGATGAAAGGAGAGTGGTCAACCAGGACCAAAGACTTAAAAGTATCATCATATCATGTCTTCCTGATGATATAATGGAGTCAGTTATAAGCTGCAATACAGCTAAACAAACCTGGGATGACCTAGTTCATAGCCATGAAGGTCCATCTGATACCAAGGAAAACAGGATAATGGACCTGAAACTTGAGTACAACATCTTCAGGGCTAGGGACTCAGAAACTCTCTCTCAAACTTACACCAGATACAAAACCATTTTAAATGAACTGGCTAATGATGGTGTTAAGTTTTCTAAACATGAGATTAATGTTGGTTTTGTCAACTGTCTCCCTGAGAAGTGGTTGAATTTCTCTCAGGGACTTAGAAATGCAAATCATATCCAAAATCTTGATCTTCCTGAAATTTATGGGAAATTTGTCTATGAGGAAAACCTCATCAACAGACGATACCCTGACTTAAAGAAGTCTCAGGAAGTCAAGAAGTCCCTAACCAACACCTCACCTATGTCAACTGCTTTCTTTTCAAACAATGTGGTTCAAGATTTTCAAGAAAACTCTGACGATGAGCCTGATGAGAGATCTAGTGAGGAGTACCTAAATGACCTGAACACTGAATTTCAGGAAAGGGCACTCCTTGCAAACTCTCGGAGGTTTATTAAAAGAAATAAATGTTTTTCAACTGCTAAAGCTAATGAGGACACTGAGTGCTTTAAGTGTCACAAAAGAGGTCATTTTGCAAAGGACTGTTTTTCAAAAACAATTTCTGAACCCTCTTACAGACCATCAAGCTCTAATCAGTCCTCAGGCTTTAGCAAATTTCAACCTAAAATCTATCAGTCTCATCAAAACTTTCAAAATAGATCTGACCAGAACAAAACAACTGATTTTGAAGCAAAGTATAGGAAAATCAAAGCTAAGCTTGCACTGCTTGAGGCCAGTCCCTCATAACCAAAAAGTGTTCAATCTGTGCAGGGTAAAAACAAAGGTCTTGTTGCTGAAACCTTTGACTGGGATGAAGAGCCAGTCTCATCAGATGATGAAATGGTGCATGTCAGCGCACTGATGGCCCTCTCAGAAGAAGACAAGCTAGCTGTTGGAAAGAATCATTCCAGAAATGGAGAATGGGTCAACATCACAATGAAGAAGGTAAACATTCTACTTTCTATGGATGATGACTCTGATTGGCAGTCTTATATGAACTATATCAATGTTGACCTTAGGTTTGTAGAGGAGCAGAGATTAAATCTTTTTTCTAAGTACAACAAGTTAGTTTTTGAATTGAATAAGTGTAGAGAAGAATTACTTCTGTTTAAACAAGCTAAACTTGAAGCTGTCACCTTACAAATTCAAAACACTGAACTAGTAAAAAGAAATCAGGCTCTTCAAGATAAACTAAAAAGGGAAAAAGATATCATTAAAGGTTGGACTGCTAAGAATCCAAAGGTCTTTGATGCTGTGGGTGCCCCCAGTAGCAAAAAGAGAGTCATAGGTGAAAACCATCTCACTGACTCTCGCAACAAAGACCAGAGTCCCAAACCATTTATGTCTGGTGGCATGATTACCAGTATGTTGACTATTCCCAAGCCCAGTGATTGGATTGAAAGAGTTAATCCTGAGAGTAAGCTTCCCAACTTCGACTCTGGTAAAATTCTAGAGCCTGAAAGTTAAGCTCTAAAGAGCATACTTGGACTCCCTGATGTGTCTAGTAGTACTGAACACAACTCTGAGTCTGAAGAAGAATCTCAAGCACCTCTTCCACCTTTGGAACCTCTTCAGGGTGCTGATCCTAGCTCTGAGCTTACTCAATTACAATACAATCCTCACTCTCCCAAAGAAAGGTCTGGACTTGGTAGAACAATCTTGAAAAGACAATCAAAACCAACTCAACAAGAATCTACCCCCACTGAAACTTCCACATCCTCAGTCCCCAATAAATCTGACCATATTCAGCAACTGACTGAACTTGTGAGGAAGCTAACTGACAAAATGGAATCCATTGAAAAGGTTCCTGAATCAATCAAGGAGACAAAGTCAGCTTCCTCCAGTTCCTCAAAGTCAAAAGCCTCCACCAAAAACAAGCAGAAATGTGATATGTGCCACTATACCAGTCATACCACTGATAACTGTTATAGAGTCCTTTTTTTGTATGATCTGCAAAAAGGATGATCACAGAACTGCTGACCACTTACAATATGTAAGTTCTCCCAAAGCAAACTATACCAATGTTGGTCATCAGTATGCCTCCACATCCAAGCCTGCTCAAAAGCAAAGAGCAAAACCTTTTCCTAACTGCCCACACTGTGGCTTTAACGATCATCGTCCTGATGACTGTCTTATGAACACATGCTGTGATATTTGCGGTAACACAGCTCATAAGACATCCCAGCATGACAGTGTCATCCATGCAAGGAGAAGTTCAATGCAACCCAAATCCACTGAGTCATCCTCAGTCTCCAAATGCAAAACCTGTGGTAGCACAATGCAAAACCTGCTCAGTTCAAAGAGACCATGAGAACCAAGCCCAAGTGGGTCATGAAGAGAAACTAATTCAGTTTACTACTTGTGCAGAGACATGCCAGGGAACCTATCTGGCATCTTGACAGTGGATGCTCAAGAAGCATGACTGGAGTTAAAGAATATCTGCACAAGTATGTAAAGGAACCAGGAACCAAGGTAGTGTTTGGTGATAACTCATCATGTCCCACTGAGGGTTATGGTTCAATAAACTGTAATGGAATAGTTTTCTATAGAATTGCTTATGTAAATGGTCTCAAATACAATCTCATCAGTGTCAGTCAACTATGTGATGCTAAGTTCATTGCGCAATTCAATGACAAACAAGGAACCATTTTTAATGTCAACAAGGAAGTTGTGTTAATTGCTCCTAGGAGAGATGATGTTTATGTCTTAGACATGTCTACTCTCTCTAAAGATGGAACATGTCTCTTTGCCAAAGCCACTGAAACTATCAACTGGCTGTGGCACAAGAGACTCTCACACTTAAACTTCAAAAACATCAATAACTTGTCTAAACAAAACAAGGTCCTTGGCTTACCATCACTGGTTTTTGCAAAAGATAAACCATGCGCAGCCTGTGAAAAAGGCAAACATCAAAGAGCATCCTTCAAAACCAAACAAAACTTCTCCATCAAAAGCTGCCTTCACCTCTTGCATATGGATCTCTTTGGACCTGTCAGTCCTAGATCAATCCAGCATGAGAAGTATACACTTGTCATTGTCGATGAGTTTTCAAGGTACACTTGGGTATACTTTCTCTCCAAAAAGAGTCAGGCAGCTGATACTATAATGTCATTCATAAGGAACATTGAAAACCAGAATGACATTACAGTTAAACAAATCAGGACTGACAATGGTACTGAATTTAGAAATGCTAAGCTTGAGAGTTTTTGTGATGAAAAGGGAATTTCCCAAAATTTCTCATCTCCTTATACCCCTGAAAAAAATGGGGTAGCTGAAAGGAAAAACAGAACTCTCATTGAGGCTGCAAGAACCATGTTAAATGGCTCAGCCCTCTCAAAGCATTTCTGGACTGAAGCAGTGAAAACTGCCTGTTATACTCAAAACAGGTCAATCATTGTCAAAAGACATAATAAAACCCCTTATGAGATATTCAAAGGTAGACTTCCTAATATCAGCTACTTTCATGTATTTGGATGTCCTGTGTTTATTCACAATCACAAGGATCATCTAGGCAAGTTTGATGCTAAAGCTGATGATGGATACTTTCTAGGGTACTCACTGATCTCCAAAGCCTTCAGGGTGTTTAACACAAGGAGACAACAAGTTGAGGAAACCTTTCATGTCACCTTTGATGAAAGTGTCGAAAGCATTAGGTTCTCCAACACCTCAGTTGAGGAAATAGGAATTGATAACTCTTCAAGATATCCTCCTGATGAGTATAACACTGAAATCAATTCCTCATACCAAGCAAATGCTGACATCTCATATTATGTCTTACCTCATAATCTGTCACAACCAACCATCAGTGAATTCATTGATAACCAATCAGTCCCTAATGGGATAGGTAACATTGAACCAAATGTTCAGGACCCTGTGATTCATGAAACCCAGCCTGAACAAGACATCTCTACAGATGCTCTTGATGATACTATGTGTAACACCCCAACCCGATAAGGGTAGAAGTATCACAGTAATGCTGTCATATCAAAGCACACATAATGAACATAATAAAGCAGCGGAAGTCTTATATAAATAACCAAAGGAATATCCAGCCAACACGGCTTAACATTACATAAGTTCAACGAAAGAAAGGGAATAATCCCAAGACATAAATAAGCATAATCCGAGTCTAAGTAAACTGCCGAACATAATCAAACAGAAACTAAGATGACTAGAGTCATAAATCCCCATATCCGCTCATCACTCAAACCCATAGCTAAGATCCCAGCTTCTAGCTTAATTACCTGCCGCATGAAAAGAAAACGCGGCTGAGCTTAAAAAGCCCAGTGAACAGATATATATAACAAAATGAAATAATCGAAAGATAAGTAGCGAGGATAACATAATCATAAGGTGCAATGAGAAATATCATAAGGTATGAACAATGGATAATGAATAGAAAGAGAAAGAGAAGTCAGTCATCTACCACGAGCCCATATCATATCATACACTATATCATATCATAGTAACAGTTGTATTCGGAGGGGTGACCTCGGAATACCATATATAGTAGGAGGGGAGACCTCAAGTGAGAGTGGAGTGATCAGCTCCCGGAATGTGAAGACTGCGTATTGCACACGACATCATTCACCATACAAATCAAATCATATCATATCATAGCATATCGTATCATAACATATCTAGGATGCATCCATACGCCCCCCGGAAACATAGTGGCCAAATCATATACATATAGTGAGCTCATAATCATATCATAATGGGGACGGTGTGCAACATCGCTCGTACACACTGGAGTCATGCCATTGGTGCATCAATGACACGGTCATGTTACCTTCATGACTAGGAACACATATTTGGCTCGGGTATCAAACTGAGGGTCAAAGCATAATCGTATCATAAGGGTCCATATCAAAGTTCATATCAAAGTTCATATCAAAGGTTCATATCAAAGTTCATATCAAAGGTTCATATCAAAGGGAGCATAGCAAAGTCATAGGGAAGCCCTAATAAGAAGGCTTAGAGTAAAGCATAACAGTTCAAGCTAATATCTAAAGATGTATACGAATCATGAGAAACCTTAAGAGGTAATGTCAGAATATATGTACCTTATTCTGAGTCAAATCACAATGAAAGTAAAATCAAGAAGGAAGATCAATCCCTTCGCCCGAACCTATATGAATTAGATAACGTTCTATGAGAATCAGATTACTTGTTTAAGACGACTTTCCATTTTTAGCAGGTTTCCACTTTTAGTAATCTTTCCATTTTAAGAACTTCTATTTTAGGTAACTTTCTATTTTAGGCAGGTTTCTATCTTTAGTAACTTTCCAGAAATAGCAGGTTTCCATATTTAGTAACTATCTATAAATAGCAGGTTTCCATATTTAGTAACTTTAGTTACTTATCTAAAGTTAAATAATGAAAATGAGTGTTATTATGATTTAAGGATCATTTATGACAAGTTACAAAAGTTTAGGGTTTAAAATGTCAATAATGCAAAGTATAGGGTTAAAAGTGTAAATATAGCAAGTTTCCTCATTTTACGCATTTAATCCATTTAGTTAACATATTAACAAGTTAGTCACCAAGTTTCATAATTTACAAAATAACCCCTTAACTTCATTAAATCATGAAATACAAAACCCTAGTTTTTGATTATGATTAACGTATAGGTTTTAACACATTTTGACTCGATTATCATATATTACACAACTCATTAAGCAATACTCCTATTAGGTCGTGACATCCCTTCCCCAAAAACACATTTATACGCCCCATAAGATAACCAAAACGAGCTCGTAAATCATTCGTTATCGATTCAATTTATCACATACGTATTCGCATAGTTTCATAAGCTCATTTAACCTTTTAATACAATACATATATATCAACATATTGAGAGACCCAAAATCATATTTGTATGGATATAAACATGCCACATATCATTAGAATCATATATGTTAAGAGTCATGATTTTATGTAATCAATTCCATCATTTTATGTGACAACATATTCATTATTTTATGTGTTCCATTTTCATATTACAAGCCCTAAAATGATCTCCATGGCCACGACATGATCAAGAAAACAAAGAGAAAAAAGACGTGAGATGATGATACGTTACCCTAGTAGCGTGTACGTGACAAGGAAACAAGAAATAAACCACCACGATCAAAACCAAGCCTCCCTTGGCTATTACAACCCCACGACCCAAAACAATAACCCACGAGCAAGCTTTATTTTGAACCAAACACGATCACAATGCCCACCAATCAATCACACACGATCATGAGCCTCCTTGGAACACTTTGTTTGTTTGATTTTCGGATGGAAATGGAGAATTTTGAAGGGTAGCCGCCACTTAGGTGTAGGAGAGAGTTAGGGTTTTCTTTGTGTGTTTTTGAAATGAAAGGATATGTGTAAATGTGAGTTAATGAAATTGATTTGGATAATAATGGGGAGAGGTGTCATGGCCGGCCATCAAGGGGGAGGGAGGACCAAAATATTGACTTTCCAACTTTATCATTTTACTATGAATGTAGTCCCCTTTGTAGTCTAAGTGAATTGTGTACATTGCAACATTATTTGGTACCTTAGAGTTTATTTATTTGTGTACATTTACTTAATAACATAAGTTAAATACTTTCATTATTTGTGTATATTATTGTTGAGATAAGTTGTTAAACGTTGTTGACGTATTTTTCGAGTTTACATAATTATCAAGTTTGAGGGCAAAAGTGTCTTTTAACTCGTTTGAGATTTTAGGGTTTTACACTATGGCTCAAATACCTGAACTCACCCCTGTGTCTCCAGTGACCTCATCAAGCTCAGATCATAGACCACAAAGTAAGTGGACAAGATCTCAGGACATTGAGCTTGTAAACATCATTGGTGAACCCACTGAGGGCATGCTCACAAGAAGCATGGCAGCTGGATTAACTGCTGCTTCAGGCAATGAATGTCTATATGCTGATTACCTATCAGATATAGAACCCAAAAGTGTCACTGAGGCTCTAAAGCACCCAAGCTGGGTTCAGGCCATGCAAGAAGAATTGCAACAGTGTGACAAAAACAAGGTCATGACCTTGATCAAATGTCCTCAGGATGTCATAGTCATAGGAATGAAGTGGGTTTTCAGAAACAAAACTGATGAAAATAGCACTGTCATTAAAAACAAAGCCAGACTTGTAGCCAAAGGTTATTGTCAACAAGAAGGCATTGACTATGATGAGACATTTGCTCCTGTTGCAAGAATGGAAGCCATCAGGATCTTCCTTGCATATGCTTCCTACATGAACTTCAAAGTTTATCAAATGGATGTAAAAAGTGCATTCCTAAATGGTGAACTCAAGGAAGAAGTTTATGCTCAACAACCACCAGGCTTTGAGAGTAGTGAATTCCCTGACTATGTCTGTAAGCTTGATAAAGCCCTTTATGGACTGAAACAAGCTCCCAAGGCATGGTATGAAACTTTCTCAGCCTTCCTGATCCAAAACAAGTTTGTCAGATGAAAGATAGACAACACACTGTTTATCTATAGAACAAAACAGGATGTGATACTGGTCCAAGTGTATGTTGATGACATCATCTTTGGCTCTACAAACTACACACTTTGCAAATAGTTTGAAAAACTGATGACAAAGAAGTTTGAAATGAGCATGATGGGTGAACTCACTTATTTCCTTGGACTACAAATTAGGCAAACTGATAAAGGAATCTCCATCTGTCAAGAGAAATACACAAGAAATCTCTTGAAGAAATATGAGATATCTGACTGTGCCTCAGTGAAGACACCAATGGTCCCTCCTAACAATCTTGGACCTGATCTCTCTGGCAAATCAGTCAATCAAACCCATTTCAGAGGGATTGTTAGCTCTTTGATGTATCTTACTGCTTCCAGACCAGACATACAATTCTCAGTCTGTCTCATAGCTAGATATCAGTCCAATCCCAAAGAATCCCACCTCACTGCAGCCAAAAGAATACTCAGGTACCTGAAAGGAACTCCAAACCTTGGACTTTATTATCCAAAGTGCTCAGGGTTTGATCTCAAAGGGTACTCTGATTCTGATTATGCTGGCTGCAACATGGACATAAAAAGTACTTCAGGGTCCTGTCAATTCCTTGGAGGAAAACTGGTTTGTTGGAGTGCTAAAAAGCAACAATCAGTGGCTATGTCTTCAGACGAAGCTGAATATGTGGCTGCTGCAGGATGTTGTGGCAATGCACTATGGATGAAAAGTCAACTCAGTGACTATGACATCCATTTCAAAATGGTACCCATCTTTTGTGATAACACCAGTGCCATTGCAATCTCCAATAACCCTGTCCTTTATCAAAGAACCAAACACATTGATATCAGATATCATTTCATCAGGTATCACATAATGAAAGGAGATATAGAACTTCATTTCATCCCTACTGAATATCAACTTGCTGATATCTTCACAAAACCTTTGGATGAGCCTACCTTCAGGAGACTGAAAGCTGAATTGGGAATGCTTGACATTGAAAGTCAGGCATCTGAAAACCAATCTCAGTAAGTTCTGTGAACTGGTTCGTCTCCCTGAACATCCAAAATCAACCCCTCCCTGAATGAGTAAGACTCACTCAGGGTCCCTTACACTAAGCATTGAATGAGTAACTAAATGTTCCAAGTATTAGTTACTTTAATGTCCTAGGTTGGTAATCCCACCAATTTAATATAGGAATATATGTCTTACTGTCAGGGGTCTCATCACATACCCACTTGGTATTTAATGCCTTCTTACACATAAAATATCCTATGGATATTTTAATGTTGCAAAAGTGCACTTTTACTGTGCATCACAACGGTTTCCCTTGAAAGACGGGTTTTTACTGCGTGATGGGGTGGGTGACATTAAATGTGGAATATCAAGCGATTTCAAAAATTGGTCTCTACATATCCACGTTTATACAAAAACCACCCCTCTCACCACTCTATAAATACCCTCTTCAAAACCACAAAACACACACAAATTACTTTCTGCAACAAAACTCTGTCAAAATCCTTTTTCAAATCCAGAAAAATTTGTGTGTTCTCAAAACATCTTTAAACCCTTTGTTTGAAAAACCATTCTTGTAAACATTTACAAAAGTTTTTCATCTCGAACTTGAGAGATCTAAAAACCTTGATTGTTCTAGTCAAAACTCTTTTTCAAACCCTAAATCTTTCTTATTGGAAATGGCTAGAACACAAGCTCTCCAGTTTGCTTCTCAGTGGGTAGGGGATCTTACTAACGTTTAATTTAAAACAAACAATGTCATAGGAAATTTTGATTACCCTGAAAATGTTCCAACCTATAAAGACATTGTAAAATTTTTATTCAACTGCCCACTCAAAACGGCCATTGTAAAATGTCCCTCAGTGGTGTACCCAAACTACCTCAGGGAGTTTTGGGCAACTGCTAAAGCCTTTGACCCGACACCTTCAACTGATGAGCATAACCTTAGACCACTCAGGGAGTGTCTCACCAGGTTCAGTCTTAATGGGGGGCAACAATACACCCTGGATTACAAAACTTTTTGCACTTCAACAGGGTTAGATTACAACAAAGGTGTTTATGTTGCCCATCCTGAACCTTCCACAGTGAAGGATGGGTTAAAACAAATTGTTTTAGATCCAACATTTTTGGACAAGACCCCAGTCACTAAAAGTTCGTTCCCTGTGGCTTGGAGGATCCTATTCACTTTCGTGATTCAGGTCCTCGGCGGGAACCACTCATCCACTGAACAAGTTAACTCTATTCAGTTGATGATGGCATACTGCCTGATGAATGGGGTCACTGTCGACATAGGGGAGATCATTTACAGTGATCTTGTAACAAAGCTACAGAGCAAAACTAGGACGAAGTATATTTCGTATCCTAGGTTTGTCTCTTGTGCTTTACAATCGTTACTGGGTGCCAATTATACTCAGGATGAAAAATTTGGAAATTTACCTGGCATCCTGAGTCCTTCAAACTTTCAAAAGAACCCATCCCTTGTCACACCTATTGAATTGACGGCCCATATGGTTGCTGTAAACAACCAGGAGGGATCAGTGTCTCCAAACCCTGCTCCTAAAAAGAGAAAGAGGAAGGCTCAGACTGGGACTAAGACTAAACCAAAGTCTCAGGGCCTTGAGGCTTCAGGAGCACCGCCTAAGAGGCATAAAAAGCCTGAGATCAAAAAGACACCCACTGACCAGGCAACAACCACCCCCGTGACAACGAAGGACACTGGTACATCACAGTCAGTGCCCTTCGTCACAAATACTACTCCCCAAGATCCAGAGGGAAACAAACAACCCGCTGGTAGGGGAGCGCCTTCCATAGTGCCTGATGATGACATTAACAAATCCAAGTCTTTGTCTGAGGGCACACTGATCGATTCCAAAGACTCAGGGGGAAACAAACAACCCACTGATAGGGATACAACATTCACTGACTCTGCTAAAGGAACTGGGAAAAACCCATCAGTGTCTCAGGGGTCACTGGGGGACAAAGACTCGGAGGGAAAGAAACACCCCGCCGATATGGAACCCAAAACCAATCCTGACTCCCGAGAAGACGCTGGGAAACTCCCACCAGTGTCCGAGGGGTCCAAGGGGGACACAGACTCAGAGGGATCAAAACCACCTACTGATATGGAACCCACTCCCACTCCCTTGTTAACTATTGCAGAGGTTGCTGAGCTATTACAGTCTGATGATGAACCTGCTGAAAGTGATGAAATAATTTTATCAGCAGGTGAAGAAGTGGACGCTGAGGTTCAAACTGAACAAGAGCCTCAGCCTGATCCACAGGAGCAGACTGAGTCACCCTTTCAAACTGAAGACAATGACTCAACCTCCTCCTCCAGCTCTGGTGAATTTAAACGTTATGACAATATTCTTCCACTCACTGAAAGACAACTGGTTAAGTGGATCACTAGGGCTACAAGAAAGTTGTTTTCTGGGGTTACTGAACAGTTTTGGGATCAACACACTGAAGCTGCTGCCAGTTACGCTGACCTTAGATCTGATGTGCTCACCTTCAATGAAAATGTTCACGAGCACAGAGATCTTATGTACCAACATCTTGTCAACCTAGATGAACACATGGTTAAGTTTCTCAAGCATCTTCAGACTATTTGGGGTTAAAATTGATGAAATCAGGGATGCTGTCAAAGATCACCCATCACTCAACGCCAAAGTGTTGGAAGCCACTGAGGCGTATGCGAAAAATTCATCCAGGTTGACTGACCTCATAGAGATGCTCAAGTCTGCAAATGTTCAGGGTCTTCAAACTTCAGTTCAGACTCTTCAGATCACCCTGGACTCACTGAACACTCAGGTAGCTGCCTTGACTCAGGCCTCGTCTTCCATGGCCTGGAATCTTGGTCCACGCATGACTACCTTGGAACTATCTCATGCTACCTTGGATGCAAAGGTCACTGGTATTCAGGCAGATACTTCAGAGATAAAGGCCATGATGACTGAAATCTATCAGGCCTTCAAAGGTCAAGCTGCTCAGTCCCCCTCAGTACCAACACCAACTCTTACCCTCACTGACGCTCCAGCAACAGTTGAGGGGGAGAATACTGCTGAAGAAACTCCTCTTCACACTGAGGGGGAGCAAACACAACCAGTCTCAGCAGCACAAACATCATCTGCTCCAGTCTCAGCAATACCTATCTCATCATTACCTCCACAAACATCAACAACAACAACAACAACAACAACACTAACAGTCACAACACCAATAATGACAACAACACCACCCTTGGTTGCATCTTCTTCCTCAGGCCAGGACAAAGTCACAGGCATTTTGACAACAACTGAGCCTGAGAAGATTCCCTAAAAAATCGGTGACACTGAATACCTCTTCACTCCTGAATAGCTAACCAAACACCTTACTAAAGAAGAAAGGAGATTGAAACAAGGTGAGGATGACAAGAAGACAAAAGAAGCACTGGCAAAAGTCGTCGCCGAAGAAGCTGAGAACATGGGATTAGATGCAAGAAAACTCCAAAAGGGTCAGGCAGGACAGAAGTTCAAGGAAGCTCAGGCTGCTCAAATGGCTGCAATGAGAAAGCAGTATGAAGAAAAGAGAAAGAAAGCTGAAGTTCTCAGGCATAGCAGAATTAAGGAATACAACTGGACAATGACCAGCCGAAGGCATCCTGAAAAATCATTGATGTCAAGATCATTCCCAACACCAAACCCTTGGCTATGAATGTTTACAGAGGAGATGACAAAAGACACTTTGAGGTTAATGATCCCTTAAAATTCAGTGACTTTGGGATCACTGAACTTGATGAACTTGGTCCGATCATTGGAAAGAAGCAAAATAAGGTGGTCAAGGAGCTGATGAAGATGCTCAGCAAGAGATATGAAAGGCTGAGGGATGCACTAACCCAACTGGGAATTCAGCCTGCCTTGACTGCACCTCAAGGATCTCAACCACAAGCTTCCACTGGCAAAAGGAAAAGATTTGACTTCCAACATGAGATCAAAGTGCCTGGCCTTGAATGCAATAGATAGCTGCCTAAGGGTGTAAATTTTGTGAACTGCTTAGTGATTGAAGAGCCTGAAAGAGGGCTATTCCACATTGATGTCTATGGGAACCCTGCATTTCAAAGATGGAGTGACATTGATCAGGCTGGTGTGGCTGCAATGATCAGCTATATTCCAGTGGCCTCTCAGATCCAATCCCCAGCAAACATCAGGTTTTGTCAAGACCTGAATGCAAAGATAAGAGACCATCGTGACAGAGAAACACTCATCACCAAGAAAATGAAGCTTGAAGCACTGGGTATCCATCTGGACTGACATCAAATTATCTTGTACTAGTGATAGGAATTATGTAATCTGATCAATAAAAGATGTATGTTTTTGTTAGACTACTCACAGTTCCTTACTGTATTCATTAGTACATTCAGTGTAAGAAGAAGCTATTTGCTCACTTACACTGATCAAACACTTAGGCTATTTGTATATCCAAATAGGGGGAGACTGTTGGGTTCAATAAATACCCAAACCCCTTGATCTTGGATTTGAATAAAAAATATCCTAAGTGTTTAATCCATTAAACACAATCAGGTCACTGAGCGCATAGCCACTCAGTGAGCCATCTTCAGGACACTAAGTATGAGGCAAAGAATGAGCCTCTCCACTCCGCAAGGCGGGACTTAAAGGGTGAAGACTAAGTCAAGAAGAAGATGGTGGATTCAGTGAGTGATGACAACAACTAACTGAATCCCTACGACTCCTCTCCAACTGTTAAACACTGAAGACAAACGAAGGAAGAGACTGAAGGCTTTGAAGACTGAAGAATGAGCTGGATAAAGCGGGAAAGTTTTACCCAGATAAAACTAAGTCCCTCAAGTGTTTATCCAGTCTATGCATGGTCACAATCTTCTAAGATCATATCTTTCCATTTATAGTAAGCGGCGATTCTCTGTCAAAGGAAATAGTCTCACCGCCTACTATAAATAGAAAGGTAAACAGTAACTGAATCCTTCAAGATTCATGTTTGCTGAGATCTATGTTTTTGTCTTCTAGGTTAAAGTTAAATATCATACTTGTATAAATAGCATAAGAAGAAGAGTGAAAAGTTTAAGCTTGTGAATTGTAAAAAAAAAACACACATACACACAAGCCAACTTTTCACTCCTCCAAATACAACTTTATCCTTGAGCTAGCTCAGTGGGTTCTAAGAGTTGTGCTCAGACTTAGCCTGAGCTTAGAGAGGAGTCACCCCAAACCTTGTCAATTCAATCCCAAGTACTATTCCGCAAGTACTTGGGTAACGTAATCTTTTGATTTATTTCTAATAAGAATATGATGTTGAAAATTACTTTGTGTGTTTTACTTATGTTAATTTCAGTCATTATTCACTGTTAAATTGTTTTACGTACTTAATTGCTTTTAAACAATAGTGAATAGGGAACAACACACCCAAAAGCCCCAAATTTTATCATAGGGTCAAAACCCTAGAATGCCATTCGTGGCTTACAATAGCTCAAACAAGCTCTAATCTTGTTTCATTTACCTTATTCAATCACCAATTGCAAAACCCACTTGAAACCCTAAAAATCTGAATCTTAATGTTTAAATTTGAGGGTGTTAATGAAGGTTTTAGTATGAGTATTATATATGGATGGAAAGAGGATGAAAAGATATTTGATTTGGTGGTGGAGGTGAGTGGTCACGCGCCAGTGGAGGATGAAAAGATATTTGATTTAGTATGAGTATTATTAGGGTTAGGGTTTTGTTGAGGAGAGAGAGTGTAGAGAGAGAAAGTGTGTTATGTGTGTTTTTAGTGAGAGAAAGTAATGGGTGAAATGAGGAGGTGAGGGCAAACCGTCAAGTCAAACAGACTTAAAACAGCTTAAACACAAATACAATTAAGATCAGAGAATACAGGGGATTCCCGGGTCGTTATGTCCCACGGAGACTCAATGGTGTGTTAGACACTTGATCAGATGATAGATTGATCACTAATGATAGCGATCAGAAAGGATTAGGATTGAATACTATACTACTGAAAAAGATTATAAATCAAAGCGACTTAAATGCAAATTAAGAAAATTAAAAAGATAAAAGATATTAAATAAACGCTATCACTATATTTAAAGTGATGAACGTTTAAAACTTAAAACGTACGTTTAAATAAAAATTACGTTAACGTACAAAATAAAACGTGAAAATAAAGATGGAAAATACCTATGAATATAGAAAATACATTTTTACAATCCTAATTATATAAGAAAATTATTAGAAAAATAAAATTATTTTTATAACTATTTAATTAATTATTATTAATTAAAAACTATTTTTAACTATTTAATAATACTCTAAAATAGAAGAAAATATGAAATAAGTCTAGAAAAATAAAATTAAAACTTAGAAAAATCTAAAATATGATAAAACTAATTTTAAAACTGAAAATATATTTTTTTTAGACTTTTTATATATTTATTACTAATTTAAAACTATTTAAAACTAATTAAAATGCTAGAAAATACTTTTTAAGCTAAGAAAATTATAGAAAAATACTTTTTAAGCTTTTTACATTTAACTAAACTTAAGAAAATTGAAAAATTATTTTTTGGAACTTTTTCTTAATTTTTTGTATTTAAAGCTAATTAAAAATACTTAAAAACTAAATTAAATCAAGAAAAAAAGCAAAACACCTTAGAAAAATCTGAAAATTTAAGGAAAACTCTAAAATTATATTTAGAAGCTAGGAAAAATAGAAAAACCAGGGCTTATATGGAGGAATATGCAACTGAAGTGGAAGTGCTTATTGAAATAAGCACTTTATTAAGCAAAATGAAGTCCAAAGTCTACCAAACCAAAACAGAAGCCTAAGTATGCTAAAGTAACTAGAATTCAACAAGAATCAACTAGCCTAGACCTCTGAAACAACAAGCTCAACAGATTGATGAGTTTGAGATTTAAGCTAAAGAACAGATTCTGGGGCCAACTTAGAGCTTAAAAATAAGCCACACAATAAACTTGAAACTAAAAAACAACCATGGGAACCTCACAAGGACCTGGCTAACTACACATGAGCCAAATTGCAGACTTTGATAAGCTAAAACAAACCCTGTGCAAGGGCTTCAAACTCCCTGTGCAGACTCAGTATTAACTGAGTCTATGCACAGGGCAGTTAAGCTCATTTTGAAAAGCTAATATGAAGCTTATAAAAATTTAACAAAATTTCACAAAAATGACAATAACAAAATAGACCAAGAGCAGTTTCCAAAACCATAGGATTCACATGATTTGGACCAGAAATGAGTAAAGGAAAATTCACACCAGTTGGCCAATTTAAAACAATTTAAAAATATTCGAAGTATAATCGAAAAGTTTTACTCGAATTGACGGGACACGTATCTGAGTCAATTATGACTCAGACGTGTCCCTCAAACTTCGGGAACGTGTCCCAAACAAAATCGAATAGTTTCAGACGTTAAACCGAGTACACATCAATCGGTCCAGGAACACTCCAAGGGTACCAACAAAAAATCAAAGTTCAAATAACACACCGAATAAAAATTCGAGATTCAACCGGGGTCTTAGACAAGAAATCGAATTTAGAGTTTGAGTAGTTAGACAACTCGAACAACAAAG
>BPTQ01000001.1:118341567-118396161 GCA_019973895.1 Chrysanthemum seticuspe | reverse complement strand
TATAAAACAAAATTTAGTGAGAGGGGGAGTTAGCTACTGGCATCAGCTACTAACTCACCGAATTCAAAAACTATTTAACTTCTGGCCACTAAAAGTTTTAATTCAGGTTATATAAAAGTTTTGGTTATAAAAAGGTAAAAAGTTTTGTTATAATATACTTTTAACATAGCTCACGGCTTTGTTTTTGTGGCCTCATTTGAAGACTTCCCGGCAGGTCACCCAAGCCAGTACTACTCTCACATGAGCACGCTTAACTGCCAGTTCCTAAGAACTCCACCTGCAGTAGACCACAAAACGCGTTGTGTCATTGTAAGGCGAATGTTATCTTATGAGCCCAGCATCTCTCCAGGCCACAGCCGATGTGGGATTTGCATAGGGTGTTACAATACCATTTTTTAAATACAATTTTCATATAATATTGTTTTGAAAAATGGAAAAATATTGGTTTTGAAAATATATTGGACTTAATTTTGAAAATCACCGGTCTTCAATTTATCAAAAACTTAAGCCACTCAATCATCGACTACGGTCATCGATTGAGGGGGAGAGTGATTTAAAACAAAATATTTCCAACCGATATTTCTTCATAAAAGGTCCGATTGTACAAAATAAGTGATGATCTAAATATTTAATGTCATGTCATGGTATGAATTTTCATTAAGAATCAAGGTCTTTCAAAATGAAATTTTTTCTGTTCTTGTCTGATTGTGAAATTGTTTTATTTTACTTAAGGATCTCTTAAAAACTATCATACCTGACACTAACAATTTTTAATGTCTTAAAATGGTCCTTATCTGTCATTTTTCAAAATCAAATCTTGCCACGTCTTTCCCCAAAATTTTCTTAATGATTTAAATCAATTGGGATCACAAATCTCAATTGGTTTGAAATTTTTGATCGGGGGAGAGATCGTGATTTAAATCTCTTATCTGTTTAAATGGAATTGGTTTTAGTCCTTTAAAGGCACTCCTGCCTCCATGTGCCAAACGATTTCAAATACACAATGCACATGTTGAGGAGGAGGATTTATCCAAAAACATGATGAGTATTTAAACCTGGCCACATATTCTCCCATGTTTTCCAAACCTGATTAAATCACTTAAGATCCAAAATCTCAAAGGGTTTGATATTTTTGATCGGGGGAGAATTTGTGATTTAATTATGAAATTTGATAAAAGGTGATCATTTGATTCAATTGTGCAGGCTGCTCTCTCATATATGCTAAACGCTTTCGAATCTCGAAGCACATATTGAGGGGGAGCATTTCAAAAGAAAACAAACTATCGAGGTACAAAATCTTTTATGTTTTAAACATAAGTACCTTGATTGATTTTCTAAATGATTTCTTAATGGCTTTTATAATCGTGGATGTACTTCAAAAGAACTCTTCCCTCTATGTGATAAAATGATTTCAAATATCCTATGCACATATTGAGGGAGAGAATTTACCAAAGAAAATCAAATGGCTTTTTCCATGAAAATTGTGATCAAAGAAAATATTTCAAAGTCCTCTTGCCTCCATGTGCTAAACAATTTCTAAATCATATGCACATGTTGAGGGGGAGGTTTTCTAAATGATCAAAACTATCAAGGTACAAAATGCGTTGATCTTGTATCACAAGTACCTTGATTGTTTTTCCAAATGATTTTTCAATTGGTTTCAAGGAAGAATGAACTGTACCAAAAGACTGACCATTTTACTTTATGTATGGAGTTATAAGGATGGTGAGGTTAGGTATTACTTCCCACGATCCGCCAGAGCCGGAGGGATCTACCCAGGGACAATCCACTAGATAGTGTAGAGTCCTTAGGTATATTGAAAAAAGGAGAAAAATGAGAATATGGGAAGAGTGCCGACTGAGACAGAGCTAGTACTGTGTTGGGTTTTAGGTTCTTTGAATAATGAATTACTCTAAGTACTGGAACCACGGACAAGCTTGATGTAACCACGGACTGAAGAGTGTAACCACGGATGAAGATAACCGCGGCTAGTAGTATTTTGTAACCGCTAATAGTATGTAGTAAGCACTGCTAGTCTAGTATAGTCGGTTAGTTTATTGTATTTGATAAATATGGTAAAGATACTTATCTTGTAGGTTACGTATTGTATATTGTATAGGACTCCTTAGCCTATAAAAGGAGGTCCTAGGTTAGGTTAGATATACGTATGTTTTATATCTAAGGTCGATACACTTCAAGGTTGCAAAACCCTAATACTGTAAGAGTATTCGTATTAATAAATAATATTGAGGTGTTGAATGTTAATTGTTCTTCTTCTTAAGATCAAGTATTAAATTCCGCGTAATACTTGATAAGCTTTTATTTCAAGTCAGTTTCTATATTAGATCGTTTGCTCAACTGGGATCAACAAGTGGTATCAGAGCTTGTGATCTAGAAACTGTTATCAAGAAGAAGTCTGTTAATCAATACTCAAGTAAGTTAAGATGTCTAAAGAAACTCATATGGTGACTGCTTCAAAGGTGCCCATGCTCAAACATGGTGAATATCAAATCTGGAGGATGCGAATGAGGCAATACATTCGCATGATTGATTATGCTCTATGGGATGTTGTTGAAAAGGGAGACACTATTCCTTTGAAGGGTGAGGATGGTAAGGAGATTACTATTGTTAGTGAACCTGATAAAGCTAAGAGGAAGATGGAGATCAAAGCTCACAGTATTCTCTCCATGGGAATACCTAATGAGTTTGCATTAGACTTTGATCAGTATGAGTCGGCTAAAGAACTATTGGATGCTCTTGAATTAAGGTTTGCTGGTAATGAAGCTACCAAGAAGTCAAGGATGAACATGCTTAAGCATCAGTTTGAAACCTTCACTGCTCAAAGTGGAGAAAAGATTGATGGTACATACAATAGGCTTCAAAAACTCATCAGTCAACTGAAGGCAGTGGGTTACAAGTTCCTTCAAGAAGATATTAATTTGAAGTTCATAAGGAGCTTATCATCTGATTGGGCTATTCATACCATTGTGTGGAGAAACAAGACGGACTTTGCTACAATGACTCTAGACAATCTCTTCAATAACTTGAAGGTCTATGAGTCTGAGAATACCTTTTCTAACTCGTCTTCTTCTAATCAAAACATTGCTTTTGTCTCCACTAATCACAAAAGCCCACAAGATGTATCCACTGCTGCTTATGGAATAACCATGGCTATTGCCAACAATACCACTGTTAGTGATAATGTCAGTGATGGTGCAATCTGTGCTTTTCTGGCTGATTTAACTACCAGTGTTACTGTGCTGAATCAAGATCTGGATGAAATTGATCCTGATGATCTTGAAGAGATTAATCTTCAATGGCAAATGGCAATGTTGACTCTCCAAGCAAGGAAGTTTCTGAGGAGGACTGGAAGACAGGTTAAGTATGATGGTCAAAGGAGGGCTGGATTCGACAAAAGCAAGATGGAGTGCTTTAACTGCAAGAAGAAAGGTCACTTTGCAAGGTAATGTCGAGCTCCTAAAAGACTTGAAGGCATTAAGAAGACAACAGAAGAGCCTACTATTTCTTCAGCTTTGGTTGCTCAGGATGGACTTGGTGATTATGATTGGAGTGATCAGATTGAAGAAGGTCCAAATGCAGCTTTTCTTGCTAGTGAAGCTTCAAAAGAGCATAACTTTGCTCTAATGGCCTATGCTTCATCTTCTGGTTCAGATTCTGAGGTATCTAATGATTCTAAAACATCTACTTGTTCTTTTAAATCATGTTCTGATAACTTAGAGTCTCAAAAGGCTATCACTGAGAGTATGAGAAAAGAAGTAGAGAGATTGACTCTAGATAACTTAGGATATAGAGTTGGTTTAGAGGGTGTGGAAGAGAAGCTAAAATTCTGTATTAAATGTGAGTTTGAGTATGTAGAAAAGATCAATATACTAGGTGGTGAAATTGATCTTAAAAACAGAGAGATTGAAATGCTTAAAGATAAACTAGCAGAGGCAGAAAGTGCAAAACTACAAGCCCTAGAGGAAAAAGAAAAACATGTAGTTAGGATTGCTAAAACACAGTATGCTTCTGATCTTGTTCAGAAACCAATAGGTCAAAAACTGTTCAAAGATGGTATTGGTTTAGGATACAATGATATGCCACCACCCCCTTGATGAAACATGCACCACCTGCTAAAGAACTGTCATTTAGTAGTGAATTCAGTTTTAATAAACCTGTTGAAGAAGTAAATAAGACTGAAACACCTAAGATAAGTTCTGAAAAGTTATCTGGTGCTCCCATAATTGAAGATTGGGAATCAGATTCTGAGGATGATAGAACTGAATCAACTAAGTCTAAAAAGGTAGAGCCAGTTAAGAAAGTTGATTCTAAGCAAGTCAAACTTGTACCTAGATTTAGAGCTAAAGTTACCAAGAAAGTTGTAGAGTACAGGGAAATTCCTAGGGAACAGATGAAACAATATAAACCTAGGGGTAATCAAAGAAGCTTAAATGGTCTAATTTCTAACAGATTAGGTGATGAGTTTCAATGTGTTAATAAGGCTTGTTTTGTGCGTGGTAGTTTTGAACACTTACAGAGAAATTGTCATAAAAACAGACCACAAGTTTGGAATCATTGGAGGAGGGTAAATCATAAAAACTTTTCAAGAAAAACAAACCCTCATCCTAACAGTAACATGATTCCAAGAGCAGTGCTGATGAGGAATGGGAATACATAATCTATTGTCACTGCTTCACCTAAATGGGTTCCAACCACTGCTAAGCAAAATGTAAACACGGCTAAGCAGTGTCTAACCACTGATAAGCCAAATATCACCACTGATTCAAAAGAAGTTTTAAAAATTCCAAAGGTGATAACTGATACAGTGGTTGGAAATCATTTTTATGCTGTTAAGGCCTCAGCAAGTTGGCAATGGAAGCCTAAGACAAAGGTTTTACCATATGTCAACTGTGCATCAATGGATCTAACGAAATTTGAATATTTTGATGCACAGGGCAGACCCAAGTCAGTACTGACTTGGGTCCACAAAAGGAACTAACTTGTATAATCTTATGTGCAGGGCAATCTTCAAACTGAGCTAAAAGATAAAGGAGTTTTTGATAGTGGTTGCTCTGGGCACATGACTTGGGATGGAAGCAATTTGGAAGATTTTGAAGCTTATGATGGAGGATATGTGGCATTTGGCAATGATCCAAAGGGAGGAAAGATACTTGGCAGAGGCACAATCAGAACAGGGAAACTAGACTTTGAAAAGGTCTATTTGGTACAGGGACTTAAATACAATTTATTCAGTGTTTCTCAAATGTGTGATAAGAAAAACTGGGTACTTTTTGGGGAAACTGAGTGTGTGGTGTTATCTCCTGAGTTTAAGATGCCTGATGAGAAGTTTATACAACTTAGGGTACCTAGGAAGGAAAATATATATTGTTTTGATCTTAAAAATGTTCTTCCTAATAGGTCCTTATGTTTGTTTGCTAAAGCATCTGTAGATGAGTCAATATTTTGGCATAGAAGGCAAGGTCATCTCAATTACAAAACAATCAATAAACTGGTAAAAGGAAACTTAGTGAGAGGGTTACCTTCAAAGGTTTTTGAGTGTAAGGAACTGTGTGTGGCTTGTCAAAAAGGAAAACAACATAGAGCTTCTTGTAAGACCAAAACTGTAAACACCATAACACAACCACTATTTATGCTTCATATAGACTTATTTGGACCAACCTTTGTTAGAGGCTTGAACCATAAGCAGTATTGGCTAGTTATCACTGATGATTATAGTAGATTTTCTTGGGAATACTTTTTGGCTGCTAAGAGTGAAACTAGTGAGATTCTTAAGAGTTTCATTACTAAGATAGAAAATCTAGTAAGTCATAAGGTCAAAGTAATCAGATGTGATAATGGAACTGAGTTTAAGAATGATGTGATGAATCAGTTCTGTGTAGCTAAAGGTATTGAAAGACAGTTTAGTGTTGCTAGAACACCACAACAGAATGGTGTAGCTGAGAGGAAACATAGAACACTAATTGAGGCTGCTAGGACTATGTTTTCAGAGTCTAAGTTACCAACTACCTTTTGGGCTGAAGCTGTAGGAATTGCATGTCATGTGCAAAACAGAAGTAAGGTAGTGAAGCCTCATAACAAGACCCCCTATGAGCTGTTACATGGTAGGAAGCCAATGATTGCATTCCTAAAACCTTTTGGGTGTCCTGTTACCATTTTGAATACCATAGACAACCTAGGAAAGTTTCAAGAAAAAGCTGATGGTGGATACTTTTTAGGCTATTCTACAAATAGTAAAGCCTTTAAAGTATACAATAAGAGGACTAGAATTGTTGAAGAGAACCTACATGTTCAATTCAGTGAAAAGACTCCTAGTGTTGAGACCAAAGGACCAGACTGGCTGTTTAACATTGATATGCTAACCAAATCTATGAATTATGAGCCTATCATTGCAGGAACTTCCACTAATGCTGATACAGGTATACAAAAGGATTCTGAAGTAGATCAATCTTCAAAGGAAGCTGATTCTCCAACAGAGTTCTATTTGGTTGAAAAGTGGAAAGCTGGTTCTGTTCCTTCCATCATACACAAGCAAGGTCCCTCTGGTGATGATGTACAGAATTCTGGAGGCAAAGTTGATCATCATCAAGATAAGGATGAGTTGTTGCAAGATAACTCAGTGTCAGTAGAAGAAATTGAAAAGAAGAAAAAACAGTCTGCAAGCACTGCTAAGCCTACTGAAAGTGCTGATAGGCCATCTGTAAACGCTGACAAGCCATCTACTACCACTGATAGTTCAAGTGAAATTCCGGCAACAAGTACTGGTGATAGTACTTTCTTTGGACCTTATCCAAAGCCACTATTTGGTGATGAGGAGTATCCACATGATCCTAATATGCCTGAATTAATAGAGATTGATACTCCTACTGATGATGAAGACATGGATGAATTCTTCAATGCTAATTTGACTAATTTGGACACTGTTATTAATGAAAGTCCAATTACTTCTACCAGAATTCACAAGATTCATCCCAAGGAACAGATTCTTGGAAATTTGAATACTCCAGTTCAAACAAGAAGCAGGGTAAAGAACACAGAACCCTTTCCTGAACATGGGTTCTTTGCAAGATCTCTTTACAAAAGAAACAGTCATAAAGATCTGCAAAAATTGCTTGTTTGCTTGTTTTCTGTCTCAAAAGGAGCCTAAGAGAATAGAAGAAGCTTTAACAGAATAAGGATGGGTAGAATCAATGCAAGAGGAGCTTCTTCAGTTCAAACTTCAAGAGGTTTGGACATTGGTTGATCTTCCAAATGGGAAGAGGGCTATTGGGACTAAATGGGTGTTCAGAAACAAGAGGGATGAAAGAGGAATTGTAGTGAGGAACAAGTCAAGATTGGTTGCTCAAGGATACACACAAACTGAAGGTTTGGACTATGATGAAGTATTTGCACCAGTTGCAAGGATAGAGGCTATTAGATTGTTTTTGGCTTATGCTTCATTCAAGAATTTTATTGTGTATCAGATGGATGTTAAAAGTGCATTTTTATATGGCACTATTGATGAGGAGGTTTATGTTTGTCAACCTCCTGGTTTTGAAGATCCTGGTCATCCTGACAAGGTTTACAGGGTGAGGAAGGCTATGTATGGACTGCATCAGGCTCCTAGGGCATGGTATGAATGCCTATCTACTTATTTGATGGACAATAGGTTTAAAAGAGGACTGATTGATAACACTTTGTTCATTAGAAAGCACAAAGATGATATTTTACTGGTTAAGGTTTATGTAGATGACATCATCTTTGGGTCTACTAACAAGGAGCTATGCAGAGATTTTAAGAAACTTATGCATGATAAGTTTCAGATGAGTTCTATGGGAGAACTCACTTTCTTTTTGGGGCTACAGGTTCAACAAAGGACTGATGGTATTTTCATTAGTCAAGACAAGTATGTAGCAGATGTGTTGAAGAAATTTGGGTTTCAAGATGTAAAAAGTGCAAGTACACCTATGGAGACTCAAAAACCTATGCTACCAGATGATGGAAGTCCCAAAGTTGATTTGAAGTTGTACAGATCCATGATTGGATCTTTGATGTATCTTACTGCATCTAGGCCAGATATTATGTTCTCAGTATGTGTGTGTGCAAGATTTCAAGTAACACCAAATACCTCCCACATGAATGCTGTTAAAAGGATCTTTAGATATTTGAAAGGTCATCCTAAATTGGGCCTTTGGTACTCTAAGGATTCTCCTTTTGATTTGGTGGCCTACACTGACAGTGACTACGCTGGAGCTAGTCTGGATAGGAAGTCTACCACTGGAGGATGTCAGTTCTTGGGAAGCAGATTAATTTCTTGGCAGTGTAAGAAGCAAACTATTGTGGCTAATTCTACAACTGAGGCTGAATATGTTGCTGCTGCTAGTTGCTGTGGTCAAGTTCTATGGATTCAGAATCAATTGCTGGATTTTGGGTACAATTTTATGCATACTAAGATTTACATTGATAATAACAGTACAATTTGCATTATCAAAAATCCTGTTTTACATTCTAGAACTAAACATATTGAGATAAGACATCACTTTATTAGAGATTGTAATGAGAAAAGGTTGATTCAAATGGTAAAAATCCATACTGATTTCAATGTTGCTGATCTTCTCACAAAAGCTTTTGATGTGGGGAGGTTTCAGTATCTTGTTGTTAGTATTGGAATGATTAATCTCTAAAATTCTCAAAATTGTTTTGTATAAGTTTGTAAAAGTATTGGACTGTTATTATGTAATCTTAGTATTGCTATTTCTTCTTATATCCATTGATAGTGTTGTTTCTAACCACTGATAGAGTTGATCTATCCACTGCTAGTTGTTCTGTGTTTCCACTAACCATTGTGCAGGAACATACTAAATCATTATAGAGATGCAAGAAGTACTGAAGTTACATTGTTCATTCAACAAAACAGTTTACAGCTTACAGCTTACAATGAAACTTCAAGTGCTAAATAAAGACTACATCTATACATGATTTCTACTACTACTATCCTTGCCTATATCATTTGAATGCTGGATATGCATTTATCATATGCAAACGAAGCAGCTAAGGATCAAAATGGAAAGGATGGATTGATGCAAACGAAGAAGCTAAAGCTGATTGTGGCAGATAGATGGATGATATGATATTCTTCTTGTGCTTCATCTTCTCTTACCACCATTCAGCAACTTACTCCATCTTCCCTTTTCCCTTCCTGGTTACGATATGTGAAGAAGCACCATGACTTGGTGCACTAAGACCAAGAACCACCTCTCTATCACTAGGGAGTGGTGGGTTTCTTGCTCGTGGTCTTGGTTGGGGGTTAGATGATGAAGGTTTGGGGTTTGAAGTTCTCTTCTTAGAAGAGTCATCAGAGTCTTCAGAGGCATCACTTGGATTCACCACACTATCATCTTCAGATGATGGGAGAAATGGAGATTTTCTTGGTCTTGGTTCTAGTGGAGGCAAATAGGTTAGCCATGGGTTTCCATCTTCACTTGATGATGAAGATGATGAAGAGGATGAGGAGGAGGTTAGATTCACAACTTCTGGTTTGTTCCAACTAGGGTTCCACATTTTGATTGATTGGGGATTTTGGAGCAATTAGGGGTTTTTTTTTATCTCTTGATTGGTTTGGGCGTTATATGATATTTGGGTTCTTTTTATAAGGGATGTTTAGGGTTATTGAAGTAATTATGGGGCAGGTTAAATGTGGTTGGAGAGTTAATGAAGATCTTGGGGATTGGACTGAAATATGTTCTAGAAGTTGACTATGTTGACTTTCCTGTTTTAACCCCGGATAGGTTGTTTGTAACCACTTCTGGCTATTTCTAACCACTGACAACTATAATCTTTGTCTCTGTGTTTGCTTTGTGTTTGTCTTGCAGGAAAGAAGGACTTGTGTGCATAAGGAGCTAATATGATTGCTGTAAGATCATTTTTCAGTTGGCACAGTTTTGCTTGCTCTATTTTGGACAGTTGGGAGGAGTACTCACTTGTATCCACTGATGGTTTGTTAAAACTGCGGACAGTTGTTTTGTAACTGCGGATAGTATGCTACTCTGTTTTGATACTTCAGGGGTTATTTTGACACTTTGGCAAAAGTATATAACTCTCCCCAAACTCACGGATAGATCACTTTCTTTGATCTATTAACTGCATCCCTGGGCAATATATTTAAACCCTAATCACTTTTGTTGATTTTTTCACAAAACCCACTTCATTTTCATCATTAATCACAATGGCTGAGACGTACTCCACTTCACATAATCTTGTTGCTATTCTCACCAAAGATGCTCGCTCTAAAGGGTTTCATCAAATGATTGATTTCCTGGTGCATAGTCCCATTCACTATGCTTTAACTGTTAAACCCACCATTCTTAAATCTTACATTCATCAATTCTGGAAGAATGCTACAATTGAGAAGGTTGAAGGCATGGAGGTGTTTAGTACTGTTGTAGATGAGCAGGCTATTTCTGTTTCTGAGGAGCTCATTAGAGAGGTTTTGAGGCTTGATGATGCTGATGGTGTTGATAATCTTTCTGATGTTGAGATTGTTGCAGGTTTAGAGAGATTAGGATACACACACAGAGGTGAAAAGGTACAGTTTTTTAAGGGTTTGTTTTCACAGCAATGGAAGTTTTTGATTCATACTTTGTTGATGTGTATGAGTAACAAGACTACAGGATTTAATGACTTTCCTTCAAAAATTGCTACTGCTATTATTTGTTTTTCTGATGGAAGGAAATTTAACTGGTCTCGGATGATTTATGAGGGGTTAGTTCAGAATATTAGGAAGAAGGGTAAATATTATTTGTATCCTAGGTTTGTTCAATTGCTTGTGGAACATCAAATCAAGGAGCCTATTGAACATGCTAGAGAGTATGAAGTACATCATATGCTTCCTAGAGTTTTTGCTCATATGAGGAATCAGCCACAGAATGTTGTCATTAGAGATGTTCCTTTATTTCCTCATATGCTTAATTTGCCTACTGATTCAGAGTTTAATGAAGGTCTTGCATCATGGACTAGGCGAACACAGGGCACTCAGCTTCCTCAGGCTAGTGCTAGTGGTATGGTTAATGAGGCTGTCACAAGGAGTGGAGGTGACATGATTGGAAGGGCTTTCACTACTGATTCATGCTTTGAGGCTGGTCAGGCTAGTGGAAACATCAATAAGACCCAACCTTTGGCAACTCCTAATGTGGAAAGTTCTTTGGAGCTTAACACAGGTGGAGGTATCCCTAGCCAACTGGCTGCTACAGGGTACATAGATGATCAGGCTCGGTCTGGTGCTATGTTTTCTATATCCAAGGATTCACCGATCGGAGCAGTTAACACAGCTCGAAGTGATGAGGATAGATTGGAACCTGACATTGAATTGACGGTTAATGACTTTGTACATGATGACTTTTCCAATGAACCACCTCTCGGACCAGTTCACACAGGTCGAAGTGGGGAGGATATTCTTGAACGTTTAAATGAATTGACGGTTAAGTGTGCTAAACTGGAGGGCACTGTTTTTGGTCTACAGGCGTTATATGTGCTTCAGGGTAAGGATATTCGGAGGTTGAAGCATAGAGTCTTGGTTTTGGAGAAAGTGAAAAGACTTGGAGTTGCTGTTTTGAAAGCTCTGCGACGAAAGAAAAAGAAGGTGAACTCCTCTGCTGCTCTGAATGTGAATGATGTATCCAAACAGGGGAGGAGTGATGGTATGAATTCAGGGGAGGCTGTGGATGTATCTGTTGGTGTCACTATGGAGGAAG
The DNA here is from genome assembly GCA_019973895.1 of Chrysanthemum seticuspe. Classification (NCBI taxonomy): domain Eukaryota; kingdom Viridiplantae; phylum Streptophyta; class Magnoliopsida; order Asterales; family Asteraceae; genus Chrysanthemum; species Chrysanthemum seticuspe. Next base: position 118,384,414 of record BPTQ01000001.1, on the reverse strand, counting down.
AGGTTGACAGTGGAGATCAAGATTTTTTGGTTTCTGATAAAGATGGGAATGCAGTTGTTCTTGAAGAATTGAAGAATGTTGACGTAGTGCAGAACACAACAACTGATAGTATATTTGAAACCATGGTTAGTACTTTTGTAACCACTGATGTAGTTTTAGACTTGGCTATTGTTTCTACTACTGTCATACCCACTGCTATCACAACTACTTCTACTGTTGTTACAACTCTTTCTAAATTACCATCTAAGCCTAAAGAAGTAGAGAAAGAGGCTGCGAGTACATTGATTAATCTGAGCAAAACATCATCTATACCTACATCAATCAGTGCACCTGTTTTATCTGTTCAGTCTACTGCTACTAAACCAAAAGGTAAAAGTTTGGTTATTGGTGAACCTTTGAAAAAGAAAGTGGTTAAATCTAATGTTGGAAAAGGTAAAGAGGTAGTGCTGAAGTTCAAAAATAAAACAGAACAAGAAGCTTATGATGAAGAGTATGCTAGAAGTTTAGAAGCTGAGGATAAAGCAGTTTTAGTGAAGAGAAAGCAAGATGAAGAAGAAGCTAGTCAGAAATTATTAGCTACATGGTATGAATCCCAAAACTATCTTGAAGCTTCTGAATTAATAAATGATGAGTATACAGTACAAGAATGGGGTTTGTTTGATGATGATGAAAAAGCTAGACTTCTGGGTACATTGGCAAAGAAGGTTAGTAAAGAAAAGAAGCAAATTGTAAGAAAGAAACCTCCTACTATTGCTCAGTTGAGGAATGTTTTGATGAAGATTATCAAGAATTCTGGCATACATGTTTCTGAAAATCTTAGTATGTGTTCATTTAAAAGAATCTTGGAAATCTATGAGAGATGTATGAAAATTAATCATGATGATTTCTGTCCGATGAATTCTCAAAAGGAAAAAGAGTGGATTAAAGAACATGATGAATGGATGCAAAGTAAACGAAAAAGAACATCTGAGGTTCAGGTGACATATGATACTAAGAGATTGAAAGTTGTTGAAGATGTAAATCAAATCATTTCTTATGAGTTTAACCTTTTAGATGGAAGTGAAGGAGTTTGGAAAATTCAAAGACTCAATAATGAAGTTTCTGAGTATAATAAATTTTCTCAAATGCTTCAATATTTTGATAGAGATGATTTGATGAATCTTTGGATACTTTACAAGAATAACTTTGGTGAAGTACATCCAAATGATTATCATGAGAGGCTGGTGTATCATAATTTGCAGATTCTATTTGAACCTACTCATGTTGAACCTGAATGGCAGGGACTCTACAATGGTCAAGTTACTAGATGGTTTTTATATCAAACCTGTGGAGTTCATGTTCTAACTGTTTCTGGACAGATTATTCATATGCTTGTAGAAGGTGATTATCCTAAATTGAATAAGCATCCAGGAATAATTGCTCAGATGTTGAAGCCTGGTTGTTTCAAGATGTTATTATCCTATGATGGTCAAGCTTATGATTTGTTGAAGAAGTATGAGAAGATACTTAAAGCTAGTAAGTGTTTGGCTACATCCTCCACATCAGATGTTTTGAGCTTAAAAGAAACTTGAGAATTCTGTTAGAATTTATCAAGTTTAGGGGAGGATTGTTGGGTTTTAGGTTCTTTGAATAATGAATTACTCTAAGTACTGGAACCACGGACAAGCTTGATGTAACCACGAACTGAAGAGTGTAACCACGGATGAAGATAACCACGACTAGTAGTATTGTGTAACCGCTGATAGTATGTAGTAAGCACTGCTAGTCTTGTATAGTCGGTTAGTTTATTGTATTTGATAAATATGGTAAAGATACTTATCTTGTAGGTTACGTATTGTATATTGTATAGGACTCCTTAGCCTATAAAAGGAGGTCCTAGGTTAGGTTAGATATACGTATGTTTTATATCTAAGGTCGATACACTTCAAGGTTGCAAAACCCTAATACTGTAAGAGTATTCGTATTAATAAATAATATTAAGGTGTTGAATGTTAATTGTTCTTCTTCTTAAGATCAAGTATTAAATTCCGCGTAATACTTGATAAGCTTTTGTTTCAAGTCAGTTTCTATATTAGATCGTTTGCTCAACTGGGATCAACATACTGGAATAAACCCAACAAGGTTCTAGTTATGAAGTCTCGGTAAGCACTGAAGGGGTTGAAGAATGAAAAAGAATTGGAATGTGAAAAGGGTGAAAAGAAATAGCCCTCCAATAATTCAACCTTAGGGCAGAAACCGGGTTCAATACATATGCTACTGGTGTGTACTAAGGTAACACTGGTATTGAAGACAAGACGTCATAGACCCAGTGACGCATTGCACTACAACTTCCCAAGCTACTCAAGTTCCTCTTAAAAGGGCTTGTTTCATTCTCACGGGGAACCGACATTATCTATCGACTTTCTCTTAGAGATTGTTGATATTGAAGAAGGAGACCCTCTCTGATGCGCGCAAAACCGTCAAGTTCTCTCACGCAAGCGCAAGAAAACCTAAAACAGCTTAAGCACGAAATCAATGAAGATCTGAGGAGTATAGAGTCTCCCCGGGTCGTTATGTCCCAGCGAGCTATGCAATGATTTATCAAACGTATAGTGATCGAGGAGTTTGAACGGAAAAAAGGATATTGGTATGATTATAACTACGGAATAAGCCAACAAATTAAAACGGCTTAAATGCAAATTAAAGAAAGTTAAAAAGATAAAATCTATTAAATAAACGCTATCACTGAAATTAAAATGATGTTTTTGTTCTTTTTGTTTTAATAAAACTAAATTAAAATCTACGCGACGTACAAATTAAAAAGTGAAACTAAAGCAATATTAACCCTAAAAATATGAAAATGATATTTTTATAAACCTAATGATAAAAGAAACTTTTTAGAAAAAGAAAACTATTTTTATCACTAATTATCTAATTATTATTAATTAAAAACTAATTTTAACTATTTAATAATTAACCAAAATGCAAGAAATTAGGAAACAAAGCTAGAAAAATAAAATTATGAAATGGAAAAGTCTAAAATATCAAACTAGAATTTTCAAAACTATTTTTGTATTTTTCTGATTATTTTTCTATTTTTTATGAATTTTAAACTATTAAAAACTAATTAAATTACTAAAAATTACCAAATAAACTATGAAAAATCTAGAAAATTACTTTTTTCACTTTTTATATTTATCTAAACCTAAGAAAATTGAAAAATTATTTTTTTGAACCTTTTCTGAATTTTTTATATTAAAAGCTAATTAAAAATGATTAAAAACTAATTTAAAATAAGAAAAATAGCTAAACAACTTGGAAAAATCTGAAAATTTTAGGAAAAGTCTAAAATGATGCTAGGAATATGAGAAAAATGGAAAAGCAGGCACTTGTTTGGAGAAATATGAAGCTGCTTAATCAAGTGCTTATTAATAAGCACTAAAATAAGCCAACAGTGACACAACAAGCACCAATCTATTACAGAAGCTCAAATATGCAAAATGTACCCTAATTCAACTAAAAACAACAAGTGATAACCACTGATTAACAAACTACAAGGATTTGATGCCTATGAGATTAAGTCCAAATCAGAATCTGAGTGGCAACTTTAAGCTCATGCACAAGCCTGAAAATAAGCTCAAATGGAAAACTACCAATTGGGACTCAAAGAAGACCTGTTTGAGATCAAGTGTTCCAAAGATAAGATTATAATAAGCTCTTATGAGCTCTGTGTATCTGCTATAAGAACTGGAAAAAAAAACTCAGTACCAACTGTAACAGTGAGCAGGGCAAATTTGTCCTGAAAGATGAGTTGATTTGAAGCTTTTGCAAAAATAGAAAAATTCCACAAAAATACTGATAAGAAAGAGGACCAGGTGAGCTTTTTGAAACACCAAGATTCACTGATTAAGTCCCAGAAATGAGCTCAAAACAATTCTCTCTAACTGAGCCCAAAACAGACTTTAACCACTTTTGACTTTTGAAGTAATGAAGAACTTTGACTTAAGTGAACTTTGGATCCAATTTTAAGAGTGATGTTGATGAACTTTGTTGCAATAAACTTGTTGTAAGCAATATTTGAAGATTCTAAACGCAATTCAATGGTCTGCACTTCCAAAAACTCCAACAGTGGACAGTAAGAAAGATTTTAAGACATTTTGACTTTTTGAACTTAGCAGGCACAAAGTTTTGAATCAATTGAGCATACTTAGACTATTCAAACATGAAACCACAAACATAAACCCCTAAACAAACCTTTAGAGCAGTTTTAGGCTATGAACCAAACACCCCTTTAGGTCACTAATTAACAAGTTGAGACAAATCCAAACACAGAACCAACCTATTATATGATCAAATTGACTTAATATAACTAAACTGCTACTAATAGAACAGGTACTAACAGATTTTAACTACAAATTCAGATTATGCACAAGATCTTGAAATTCACTTACAATTTGTCCAAGCCACTATGGCATGCAAATTGAGAACCAAGAACCTCTAACTAATACAACCAACCCAATAAGCTATAATTCACCCCATTCCATGTCTGCAACAACCCATTTCCAATTCTGCTTCAATTTTGTACCCGTTTTGACTTTTGTTGACCAAGGTTCACAAGTGCCTAAAACTTGAACATAAGCTTATAAAAAGCTATTATAAGCTTAAATAAGCTTATATGAGATTGATAGTGACTGCTTAAAGCTTTGACAAATGAGTTTGCAAATTAAAATTTCAACAGTTTACACATAATATGGAGATTTAAATTGAACTAAAATTGATGTTTAAAACAAGTTGAAATACACTTAGAAACTATTGTTTGATACAAATGAACTCTAAAATACAATTACAAACTAGTTAAGACTTGGTAATAAACAAAACGACATACATTTTATGAAAAACTAAAACTGATTCTCTCCTTGTTGCATCTCTTGGCTTTTTATACATCCCAAGCTTCTTCTCTCTCCTCTATGAGTAGTTCCCAGCAATAAAAAACGACCCTTGGATCACTCAAGATGATCTTGGCCGTTTAAACCAATTTTGGCGCCAATTTCCTTTTAACAGCTGGAGGTTGAGATAATGCATTTAATGCTCCTTTGGCTCTATCTGTTTGGAGGGGGGAGGGTATAGGGATGATGATGGTGAGATGGAGTGTATCAGGTGAGTTGCAGGGGGGGAAATGATGGGGTGTTAGTGTTACCCGTGAATGAGAGAGGGAAGGGGTGGGTCAAACAAGTTTGACCGGGTTTTATTAAATACCAGGTGTGGGTTGGATTCGGGTTATATGTTGGGCCAGGGTATTGGTTTGGGCCAAAAGTGATAAAAGGGTCCAATTGGCTAAGTTAAAAACACAAGGACTAATTGTGCAATTCCAACAAAACAAGGGACCAATCCTGAAATTTTGCAAAGGTGCTTCAGGGACTGAAATTGACAAGAGTTGATATTACAAGGACCAAATTTGCCCTTTTCAATTTTTCCAGGGGTCATTTCTGCCAATTTGCAAACTTGAAGGACCATTTTTGTAAATTTCTCAAACTTTTCACATTTTTCACCAAAGGATTAAATTTGACAACTTTTGATTTTAAAAGGACCTTTGGTGACTTTACTTTTGAAAATATGACTCAGGGACTATTTTTGACAATTTTTGAAACTTGGGGGACTAAAACTGCAATTTTTGCAAATTTGATATGTTTTTCATCTGATTTTGATCTTTTTGCATTTAAAACACATAAAACACTGATTTGTGATATTTTGATCATTTTGATGTGTTTCTGAGTGTTTTCAGATGATTTTGCAGTTTATATTATACAAAAATGATGAGTATTTACACACTCATCAATCCCCCACACTGAGATATTGCTAGTCCCTAGCAATGATTTGAGAAAAACTAATGGATTTGAATCTCTTTACCAAAAGCCATTACCTCTGGAGTAGCCAAATGTTTCAGTTCAAGTAAGAACCATGGTACACCGATAACCATGTGATTTTGAGCAAACCACCAGCTTTCAACGGATTTGATTTTGTCTTTACCAGAAGCCGTACCCTTCTGGACTAGCCAACTCTTAGATAAATTATCAATATTATCTTTGGTGAGCTGATTACCAATTATGGTTTTTCCACTGCCTTTACCACAAGCCATAATCTTGCGGGCTAGCCAACTCTTCACTTTTTAGGATATGGTGAGCTGAAAACCATACAATTTTGGGCAAATTGCAAGCCGTCAACGGATTTGAGAAATCTTTACCAAGAGCCGTTTGCTCCTGGATTAGCCAATCCTTTTGTCTTACAGACATGGCGGACTGATAACCAGATGAGAAAGTGTAGAACACTTACTCCAAAAAAAAAAAAATTTGGCCAAAAACGGGGGAATTGGTATGATTATATGATAAAATTCGTGAGAATTCCCCCCCCCACACTTAGAAATGAATATTGCCCTCAATATTCTAAGTACCGGCGGTTATGCCGAAACAAAGAACGTAAAAGGGAAATACTACGGCCATTATTTAGAAAGAAGATTTTTTTTTTTTTTTTTTTTTTTTTTTTTTTTTTTTTTGAAACATGTGGGCAACCCCCCCACACTAGGGTGGTAGAAAGAGGTAAGAAGACAGAAATATGGGTGAAAACCCATATGGCATGCTACTGTTTTTGATTACCGAGTCGCTAGCTTGACTCGATCCCCGCATTCATTGGTTCATGGGGAAAGTTTGTAAATCTGGGACAACCATGGATGGAATGTCCTCTCCAAAGTAATGCTTCACTCGATGACCATTCACTTTAAAATTAGGACCATCGGGTTGAGATAACTCAATGGTACCATAAGGATAAACCTTAGCGATAGTGAATGGACCAGACCAACGGGACTTGAGCTTTCCCGAGAAAATCTTCAATCTTGAATTGAAAAGAAGGACTCTATCACCAACGTTGAAAACGCGGTTCTTGATTTTTGAGTCATGAATCTTCTTTGTCTTTTGTTTGTAGATCAAAGAGTTTTCGTAAGCTTGATCACGGAGTTCATTTAGTTCATTCATTTGAACTTTCCGATGATCACCCGCTGTCTGAATATCAAAGTTAGCATGCTTCAAGGCCCAGTATGCCTTGTGCTCGAGCTCAACTGGAAGATGACATGCCTTCCCGTACACCAGCTTGTATGGAGTGCACCCGATGGGTGTTTTGTAGGCTGTACGGAAAGCCCAGAGTGCGTCATCTAACCTATCCGACCAAGAGGCACGGTTTTCACCAACCGTCCTCTCAAGAATTCTTTTGATCCCCCGGTTAGAAACTTCCACTTGCCCACTTGTTTGTGGGTGATACGCAGTAGAGGTACGGTGAGTTACACCATACTTTTGCATGACTCTTGCAAATTGGTCATTGCAGAAATGCGTACCACGATCACTGATGATGGCTCGTGGAGTTCCAAACCTGGCAAAGAGAGATTTCAAGAATTTCACCACAACTCGGGCATCGTTGGTGGGTAAAGCTTTAGCTTCAACCCATTTTGACAAGTAGTCAACGGCCACGAGTATGTACTTATTTCCGTGAGAAGAAGGAAATGGCCCCATAAAGTCAATGCCCCAGATGTCAAAGATCTCACACACTTGAATGGCGTTTTGAGGCATTTCATTCCTTTGTGAGATATTCCCGTGACGTTGACAAGCGTCACAGGTTTTGACGAATTCATGGGCATCCTTATAGATCGTGGGCCAATAGAATCCCGAATCAAACACCTTCTTGGCGGTGTAGTTGGGGCTATGATGTCCCCCAGTAGGTCCAGAATGGCAAGCTTTGAGAATGTCAATAGCTTCCTGACCATGCACACATCGCCGGATGACTTGATCCGCACAGATTTTAAACAAGTAGGGGTCGTCCCAGAAATAATGTTTCACATCTTTGAAGAATTTATTTTTCTGCTGGGACGACATCCCTTTCACCACAAAGTTACCCGCATGGTAATTTGCAAAGTCGGCAAACCATGGGGTAGAAGAATCTCCACGAAAAGAAACCACATTGAGTGTTTCGAGAGGAAATGTTTCATTAATTTCCTTTTTCTCGAACACATTTTGGTGAGGGTTCTCTAATCGGGAAAGATGATCAGCAGCCAGGTTCTCAGCTCCTTTTTTATCACGAATAATGATATCAAATTCTTGTAGGAGGAGAACCCAACGGAGCAATCTCGGCTTTGCATCTTGTTTCGCAAAGAGATATTTGAGTGCCGAGTGATCCGTATACACCACGCATTTAGTCAAGATGAGATATGGCCGAAACTTCTCAAACGCATACACCACAGCTAATAATTCTTTTTCTGTAGTGGTGTAATGGGTCTGAGCTTCAGTCATAGTTTTGCTCGCGTAGTGGATCGGCTGGAAATGCTTGGTTTTTCGTTGCCCCAAGACTGCACCGATTGCAAAATCACTTGCATCGCACATTAGCTCGAAGGGTAAATCCCAGTCGGGGGCAACTAGAATGGGTGCTTCCGTAAGCTTTTTCTTAAGTGTTTCAAAAGCTTCGACGCACTCAGGAGAAAAGATAAAAGGAGCATCTTTTTCGAGAAGATGGGTCATTGGTCGGGCGATTTTAGAGAAATCTTGAATAAATCTACGATAAAACCCGGCATGACCTAGAAAACTCCTAATACCTTTGACGGTAGTAGGGTGAGGTAGTTTAGCGATAACATCAACTTTTGCTCTATCTACCTCAATCCCATTCTTAGAAATCTTATGGCCAAGGACTATGCCTTCTTTGACCATAAAGTGGCTCTTCTCCCAGTTTAGACATAGATTGGTGTCTTCACACCTTTTTAGCATTTTGTCTAAGTGGGAGAGACATGTCTGAAACGAGTCCCCAATGACCGAGAAGTCATCCATAAACACCTCCATAGTTTCCCCGATCATGTCGTGGAAAATTGCCATCATACATCTTTGGAACGTGCCAGGAGCATTGCATAAGCCAAAAGGCATACGTCTATAGGCAAACGTCCCGTATGGGCAGGTGAATGTGGTTTTCTCTTGATCCAGAGGATCAATGGGGATCTGAAAGTAACCCGAGAAACCATCAAGGAAACAATAGTATTCGTTCCCTGCTAGTCTCTCAAGCATCTGGTCCATGAAGGGTAGAGGAAAATGGTCTTTACGGGTGGCTTCGTTTAACTTTCGATAGTCAATACACACACGCCATCCCGTAACCAATCGAGTTGGAATCAACTCGTTTTCTTCATTCGTGACAACAGTTATGCCACCCTTTTTTGGAACGCAATGGATTGGGCTAACCCAAGGACTGTCAGAGATCGGGTAAATCAGACCGGCATCAAGAAGTTTGAGAACCTCTTGTTTGATAACCTCGTGAATCTTAGGATTCACCCTTCTCTGACTTTGGACTGCTGGTTTGAAGTCATCCTCCATTAAGATTTTGTGAGTACAAAACTCAGGGTTGATACCCTTTATATCGGAGAGTTTCCAAGCAATTGCTTGCTTGTGTGACTTCAAGACCTTTATAAGAGCAGTTTTCTCCTCCTCAGTCAAGTCTTTAGCAATTATGACGGGTAATTTATCATCACCCTCCAAGAATGCATACTCTAGATGAGGAGGTAGGTCCTTTAGTTCAACCTCGGGAAATTCTTCAGTGGAAGATTGCACTGATTTGATTTCCTCCTTAGTGATCTCTTTCGGAGGGAGTGAAGGTAATGGATCTTCATTAAGCAATTGCTCAAGATAGAGAATATCCCCCTCCGAATCATACACACCATCAATTCCAGGCGGAATTGATTCATCAGTAGCCAGAAATTCATCGATCTCTTCCAAAAGGAAGTCACCTCCCTCAAACGGAGTGAGAGAGGGGGAAGAGTCGGCAATGATAGGTTGAGACGATGTGGTGGAATTGGAATTTCCACTCACAGAATTATGAAGATAACCAAGAAACTCTTGAGAATACTCCTCTGAAGCAATGTCAATTAAATCGACTCGATTAATTGATTCAGTATCATAATTTGAGGAGTACCTCGAAGTCTGATCGAGGTTAAAGGTAACAGCTTCATTACCCACACGTAGAGTGATCTCTTGCTCAAATACATCTATGAGAGCACGGCCCGTCCTCAGAAATCCCCGCCCAACAATGAGGGGAACTCGAGGATCAGCATCGAAATCAACGACCACAAAATCAGCTGGGAAATGGAACTTTCCTACTTTGACAAATACATCCTCGGCGATGCCAAGAGGACGCGAGATAGATCGATCTGCAAGCTCAAGAGTCATGCAGGTAGGAATAAGTTCCGGAAGAGACAGTTTCTTCCACACTGAATACGGCATCAGATTGATGCTTGCACCAAGATCAGCAAGGGCAAAGCATTCAATCATCCCGGGAAAAACACAAGGAAGAAGAAATTTTCCGGGATCTCCTAGCTTCTCGGGAAGCTTCTTTAACAATACTGCTGAGCAATTTTCATTCAAAGGCGTCTTAGCCATTTCAAATAGCTTTTCTTTGTTGCTCAGCATGTGTTTCAGAGTAGATGCAAACTTGGGCATCAACATGATGGCATCCGCGAAGCTTATGTCAAAGTGAAGCTCTTGGAAAATTTGAAAGAACTTTTCCATCTGATGACTAGCTTTCTCGCGGAGCTTTTGCTCATGTAACCGTGAAGGATAAGGAATAGAAGTTTTGGATTTAGGGTCAATAACTGGAGGTTCAAAAACAACTCCAGGTTTGGGTTTGGGGACAACCTGAGGATGGACATTGTTGTTACTCCCGTTATTAGTAGGAAGTTCCTTGTCCTTCGTCGCCTCAGGTTCGCTTTCCACTACCTTAGGGAGAGAGGAAGAAGAGGTAGTAGGAACAGCGGGTCCAGAATAAGAAGCACCACTACGGGTTGTGATCGCTTTAGCATCGCCCCTCGGATTAGCGATCGTGTTGCTAGGTAAAGTACCTGAGCCCGAGGGTCGATCATTTAAAGACTTCTTGATCTCAGAAATCTGGCTGACCAACAACCGATTCATTTCCTCTTGGGATTTCATGAATTGTTTCAACAACTCATCAGATGATGGGCCAGTTGGAACAATGGCTTGATTTTGCACAGGGAAATTCTGGCCTCTATTGTTAGGATTAGGGCCTTGATTCTGAAAATTCCCTTGGTTATTTCCATGAAAGTACCCTGGGTTGAAATTTCCCTGACCTGGGTTTCTATTGTAATTTCCTTGAGGTTGGAAATTTTGATTTTGATTTTGAAAACCGTTGTTTTGATTGAAATGACCTTGGTTTTGAAAACCTTGGTTCGGTCTATTCTGATTCTGGTTACGGTTTTGATTCTGATTGAAACCGGGAGGTCCAGAGTAGTGGTTAGGACGGTGGTTCGGGTCTATAGGAGCACGATATTGATTGCCTCCTTGATTAGACATCCCGCCCACAGCATTGGCTTCAAAAGGGTTACTGTCGGTGGCCATACAGTTATAGTAAGCATGGGGGCCACCACAGGTAACACAGACTTCCACTTTCTTAACTTCAGCAGGAGGTGAAGTTTGTGGAAAGGAAACTTTCTTCTGGTTGGAAAGAACCAAAGCTTGAATAGCTTCCGTGAGTTTATCAATCTTAGCATCGGTGCTAGACTGACTCACGGGCGATGAAGAAGAAGAAGGACCAACACTGACTTGGGAAACAACCGGCTTGCTTCGTGCAGTGCGGACCTTGGACTTGTTTTCGATTATCGCCAAAGCTTCCTTGACAGTTTTGCTTAGGAAATTTCCTCCCGCGGAGGAATTGAGAGAATCTTGATCAGATTGACTCACTCCATTGTAGAAAGTGTCGAGTTGCATCAACTCGGAGAAACCGTGGTGAGGACATTTGCGAAGCAATTCCTTGAAACGATCCCACGATTCACTGAAGGATTCATCAAACTTCTGAGTGAACTTGATGATTTCATTTTTAAGACTCGTGGTCTTGGAAGGTGGATAGAATTCATTCACAAATTTCTTCACCAGATCTTCCCATGTCTCTATAGACTGAGGGGGTTGTTTTTCAAGCCAAATCCGGGCTTGCCCCTCAAGAGAAAATGGGAACAGAAGGAGCTTAACAGCATCAGAAGGGACATTCTTATACTTGATGGTAGATGCAATCTTGTTAAACCATCTTATATGAGCATGAGGATCATCCCGCTCAAAACCGTAGAACTGATTTGAAGTTACAAGATTCAGTAACCCGGTCTTGAGTTCAAAGTTTTCAGCCACGATGGCTGGCACAACGATAGCATCTCCATACCCGTCGATGGGTGCCTGGAGAAGCTCGCACATAGGAATCTCATCCGCCATGATAACGGGAGGAGTGCGAACAGTCCGGATCTCAGATCCGACTGATGGAGCAGAAAGTCTGCGAACACGCCTTCTTGGAATCTTGACAAGCTCACGAAATGGGCTTACAGATCTAGAAGAGCGAGTGCGCATACACTAGAGTTAACTCTAAGGAAACTCAGAGTTAAGGAGAGAAATGGAATTATGAAAATCTTTCACATGAGAATGAGAATTATGAAGACGTTTTGTAAAAATCAGGTGAGAAGAATCTTTATGGGTTTTCTGGTTCTGAAACGTCGATATCACAACAAAATCAATTAACACAAAATCGAGGCAAAACAACAGTGAACTTAACCAATAATCCAAGATGAATGGCTTCTTTGAAAAAGGTACACCAATCACAATGGACACAAAGGCAAGTTTTAAATCTTTAGTTCGGGAACTTATTATGGTCGCACCCCCAGTTAGGTAGTGCACTGCCTTGGTTTGCGGTGGTAATCTTTTAAGTTGTTTATTATTAAGAAAACGACGATTCTTTTTGTATTTTTATTATTTGATACATATATAGAAACAAAAGAGAAAATATTTTTGTGTTTTATACGTTTTTGCTTGTTTTTGGGTTTTTGGATTTTTTAGAAGAAAATATGGATATATATATATACAAAGATGGATGATATAAACAAATGAGTGAGGATTCAAACAACTAATCTGCTAAACGTAGGACAATTAGCACAGCTCCCCGGCAGCGGCGCCAAAAATTTGATGCGCGCAAAACCGTCAAGTTCTCTCACGCAAGCGCAAGAAAACCTAAAACAGCTTAAGCACGAAATCAATGAAGATCTGAGGAGTATAGAGTCTCCCCGGGTCGTTATGTCCCAGCGAGCTATGCAATGATTTATCAAACGTATAGTGATCGAGGAGTTTGAACGGAAAAAAGGATATTGGTATGATTATAACTACGGAATAAGCCAACAAATTAAAACGGCTTAAATGCAAATTAAAGAAAGTTAAAAAGATAAAATCTATTAAATAAACGCTATCACTGAAATTAAAATGATGTTTTTGTTCTTTTTGTTTTAATAAAACTAAATTAAAATCTACGCGACGTACAAATTAAAAAGTGAAACTAAAGCAATATTAACCCTAAAAATATGAAAATAATATTTTTATAAACCTAATGATAAAAGAAACTTTTTAGAAAAAGAAAACTATTTTTATCACTAATTATCTAATTATTATTAATTAAAAACTAATTTTAACTATTTAATAATTAACCCAAATCTAAGAAATTAGGAAACAAAGCTAGAAAAATAAAATTATGAAATGGAAAAGTCTAAAATATCAAACTAGAATTTTCAAAACTATTTTTGTATTTTTCTGATTATTTTTCTATTTTTTATGAATTTTAAACTATTAAAAACTAATTAAATTACTAAAAATTACCAAATAAACTATGAAAAATCTAGAAAATTACTTTTTTCACTTTTTATATTTATCTAAACCTAAGAAAATTGAAAAATTATTTTTTTGAACCTTTTCTGAATTTTTTATATTAAAAGCTAATTAAAAATGATTAAAAACTAATTTAAAATAAGAAAAATAGCTAAACAACTTGGAAAAATCTGAAAATTTTAGGAAAAGTCTAAAATGATGCTAGGAATATGAGAAAAATGGAAAAGCAGGCACTTGTTTGGAGAAATATGAAGCTGCTTAATCAAGTGCTTATTAATAAGCACTAAAATAAGCCAACAGTGACACAACAAGCACCAATCTATTACAGAAGCTCAAATATGCAAAATGTACCCTAATTCAACTAAAAACAACAAGTGATAACCACTGATTAACAAACTACAAGGATTTGATGCCTATGAGATTAAGTCCAAATCAGAATCTGAGTGGCAACTTTAAGCTCATGCACAAGCCTGAAAATAAGCTCAAATGGAAAACTACCAATTGGGACTCAAAGAAGACCTGTTTGAGATCAAGTGTTCCAAAGATAAGATTATAATAAGCTCTTATGAGCTCTGTGTATCTGCTATAAGAACTGGAAAAAAAAACTCAGTACCAACTGTAACAGTGAGCAGGGCAAATTTGTCCTGAAAGATGAGTTGATTTGAAGCTTTTGCAAAAATAGAAAAATTCCACAAAAATACTGATAAGAAAGAGGACCAGGTGAGCTTTTTGAAACACCAAGATTCACTGATTAAGTCCCAGAAATGAGCTCAAAACAATTCTCTCTAACTGAGCCCAAAACAGACTTTAACCACTTTTGACTTTTGAAGTAATGAAGAACTTTGACTTAAGTGAACTTTGGATCCAATTTTAAGAGTGATGTTGATGAACTTTGTTGCAATAAACTTGTTGTAAGCAATATTTGAAGATTCTAAACGCAATTCAATGGTCTGCACTTCCAAAAACTCCAACAGTGGACAGTAGGAAAGATTTTAAGACATTTTGACTTTTTGAACTTAGCAGGCACAAAGTTTTGAATCAATTGAGCATACTTAGACTATTCAAACATGAAACCACAAACATAAACCCCTAAACAAACCTTTAGAGCAGTTTTAGGCTATGAACCAAACACCCCTTTAGGTCACTAATTAACAAGTTGAGACAAATCCAAACACAGAACCAACCTATTATATGATCAAATTGACTTAATATAACTAAACTGCTACTAATAGAATAGGTACTAACAGATTTTAACTACAAATTCAGATTATGCACAAGATCTTGAAATTCACTTACAATTTGTCCAAGCCACTATGGCATGCAAATTGAGAACCAAGAACCTCTAACTAATACAACCAACCCAATAAGCTATAATTCACCCCATTCCATGTCTGCAACAACCCATTTCCAATTCTGCTTCAATTTTGTACCCGTTTTGACTTTTGTTGACCAAGGTTCACAAGTGCCTAAAACTTGAACATAAGCTTATAAAAAGCTATTATAAGCTTAAATAAGCTTATATGAGATTGATAGTGACTGCTTAAAGCTTTGACAAATGAGTTTGCAAATTAAAATTTCAACAGTTTACACATAATATGGAGATTTAAATTGAACTAAAATTGATGTTTAAAACAAGTTGAAATACACTTAGAAACTATTGTTTGATACAAATGAACTCTAAAATACAATTACAAACTAGTTAAGACTTGGTAATAAACAAAACGACATACATTTTATGAAAAACTAAAACTGATTCTCTCCTTGTTGCATCTCTTGGCTTTTTATACATCCCAAGCTTCTTCTCTCTCCTCTATGAGTAGTTCCCAGCAATAAAAAACGACCCTTGGATCACTCAAGATGATCTTGGCCGTTTAAACCAATTTTGGCGCCAATTTCCTTTTAACAGCTGGAGGTTGAGATAATGCATTTAATGCTCCTTTGGCTCTATCTGTTTGGAGGGGGGAGGGTATAGGGATGATGATGGTGAGATGGAGTGTATCAGGTGAGTTGCAGGGGGGGGGGAAATGATGGGGTGTTAGTGTTACCCATGAATGAGAGAGGGAAGGGGTGGGTCAAACAAGTTTGACCGGGTTTTATTAAATACCAGGTGTGGGTTGGATTCGGGTTATATGTTGGGCCAGGGTATTGGTTTGGGCCAAAAGTGATAAAAGGGTCCAATTGGCTAAGTTAAAAACACAAGGACTAATTGTGCAATTCCAACAAAACAAGGGACCAATCCTGAAATTTTGCAAAGGTGCTTCAGGGACTGAAATTGACAAGATTTGATATTACAAGGACCAAATTTGCCCTTTTCAATTTTTCCAGGGGTCATTTCTGCCAATTTGCAAACTTGAAGGACCATTTTTGTAAATTTCTCAAACTTTTCACATTTTTCACCAAAGGATTAAATTTGACAACTTTTGATTTTAAAAGGACCTTTGGTGACTTTACTTTT
This sequence comes from Chrysanthemum seticuspe, assembly GCA_019973895.1. Lineage (NCBI taxonomy): Eukaryota > Viridiplantae > Streptophyta > Magnoliopsida > Asterales > Asteraceae > Chrysanthemum > Chrysanthemum seticuspe. The sequence continues at coordinate 118,368,265 of BPTQ01000001.1, read as the reverse complement.
GAAAATATGACTCAGGGACTATTTTTGACAATTTTTGAAACTTGGGGGACTAAAACTGCAATTTTTGCAAATTTGATATGTTTTTCATCTGATTTTGATCTTTTTGCATTTAAAACACATAAAACACTGATTTGTGATATTTTGATCATTTTGATGTGTTTCTGAGTGTTTTCAGATGATTTTGCAGTTTATATTATACAAAAATGATGAGTATTTACACACTCATCACTCTCCCTAGTCTCCGGCATAGGAACCAAATGTGCACTATCAAGTCTAGAGCCAAGAGATCATCCACAATATCTCATTAGGACACAAAATTAATGAAGACTTGCTGTTTCACACAATATGAAAAGTAAGTATATATTGAGAGTCCTTCGCATTATCCTTGTGGTATTGCCAGAACATCCGAGTGATATGTAAAAATATTCACGATGAAGATGGAAATCCTTCTAGAGCCAACATCAAACAAGCTCTTGGTGGGTGACATGTGAGATTTTCTCGTAAGATCAAGCTAGTGACAACTGGATAGAAACGATGGGGCGATTCATTCTTAAATCAACCTTGGTCCAGGATAAGGATTGACGGATACCTTTGAAAAACCGGTCATTGTGGTTAAAAGTTCTTTTCTATAGCACATCGACTGTGTATTAATGTTTCAAAATTAAAGGGTATTTATGATTGATAATTGATCTTTATTATAAAACCTTCATCGTATTGCAAAACTCTTTCTTCAAGCAATACGCGATTGTTTTCAAATCATTTTCTATCAATCAGTAAATATCAAATTGCTGGTTCACTCACTCCGTGTTGTCTTCTTTGGGACGTTCCAGTTTGAGAACGGCTAGAACAGCTGCGAAACCCTGTCAAGGAGATTCTTAGGAATTCTACCTGAGCACAGGCAGTACTTGTACTGATCAACGGGGAACCGTGGGCCGTGTACCTCAATTCAACGAAAGTGATCAAAGACACTTTCGTGTACTTTATTGCTAACTGTTGTTTGCAGGTACATTTGGACGGTTGCAGCTGATCAGAATTGAGGAGTCAAGCCAAAGCCGCATGCTCACAGCATCTACACTTAATTGAAGATATCATGAATTGTGCATATCTACAGAACCTGGCTCCAATATTTTTTATACTATGCTTCTGCTACACTGCTACAAATATCTTGAACCAGTAAAAGCTTCCGCTACTCTGATGAAAAGATTTCATGATCCATAAGTGTGAGCATGTCAGTCCGAGTGTCACAACTTCACATGATGACAACACAATAAAGGGTGATCCAGAGATTTACTGTGGCTGATGATCTCAATGAAAGCTCGAAGATCATCAAATATGTGGATCAGTTCAAAGACCTCCACTGAAAGTACAAAGCACTCGGACTATGAAGAGTCACTGTTAAAGCACAAAGATGCAGAAGTTGAAGAAACAAAAGTCAAAAATAGAATGCTAGGATTCGAAATGTAAATCATGGGGTGACCTCCCTTAGGGGGAGATTGTTAGGAATTGGAAATTCCATGTTAAAGTGTCGGTCACCCCAATTATGGTCTAGCATATGTTAGCTCGTAGACGTGTCGATATTTACGTTATTTAGTAGTTGGTTAGTTAATTATTAGCATAGTTTAGTTTAGTGCAACACCGTGGAGGAAGGACGGGTCTTTACCCACTGTATACCTGATCCACAGGCCGATAGGAGGTCGTTATGTTTGTAAGTATAAATACCCCTTCCATCCTTGGAAGGGATGGTGCTTTTCATAATCTAACCTTACATATGTGAAGCAAGTCTCTACCAAGAAAACACCCTCTCATATCTTTCTCTCTCAAATGGCTAATATGTATTTCCATCATCCAAGACCACCCGAATCATTTGGTTCCTATGTCGGAGACTAGGGAGAGGGTATCCTTCTTCAATATCAACAATCTCTAAGAGAAAGTCGATAGATAATGTAGGTTCCCCGTGAGAATGAAACAAGTCCTTTTAAGAGGAACTTGAGTAGCTTGGGAATATGTAGTGTAGTGCGTCACTGGGTCCATGATGTCTTGTCTTCAATACCGGTGTTACCTTAGTAACCCCCAGTAGCATATGTATTGAACCTGGTTTCTGCCCTACGGTTGAATTAATGGAGGGCTATTTCTTTTCACCCTTTTCATATTCATTTCTTTTTCATTCTTCAACCCCTTCAGTGCTTACCGAGACTTCATAACTAGAACCTTGTTGGGTTTATTTCAGTTCTAGTTCTGTCTCAGTCCGCACTCTTCTCATTTCTCACTTGTCTCCTTTTTTTCATCATACCTAAGGACTTCTACACTATCTAGTGGATTGTCCCTGGGTAGATCCCTCCGGCTCTGGCGGGATCGTGGGAACGAATACCTAACCTAACCATCCTTATATTTCCATACATAAAGTAAATTTGGTCGGTCTTTTTGATATTGTTCTTCTGCCATTGGAACCAATTGAAAACCATTTGAAAATCAATCCAGGTACTTGTGATATATTATCAAAGCATTTTGTACCTGAATTGTTTTTGATATTTTAGAAAAAGTTCCCCCTCAACATGTGCATCGAATATTTGAAATCGTTTTGGCACATGGAGGCAAGAGGAAGAATTCACTTCTTTGATCAACATTTTCTAAAAATAGCTACATCACCTTCCCGATCAAAATTAGTGTTTCAAATACTATTAAAGATTTTTTTTTTTGGGAAAGGATGTGGTTTTCAAAAAGTTGCTCCCCCTCAATATGTGCATCGAGATTCGAAAGTGTTTTGCACATATTAGGGAAAACCTGCACTTAGAGACAAATCAATCACGTTTCAATCCTTTTTGGTTTGATATAGATGCTCCCCCTTAACTTGTGCATGAAAAATTTGAAATCGTTTGTCACATATAGGGAGGAGAGCTTGCTAATCACTTACAAAACCGTTTATCGAGTTATCAGTTTAAATCCAATTTAAATCACAAGATTCTCCCCCGATCACAATTTTCAAATCCATTGAGATTTGTGATCTCTATTGATTTATATTAATTTTGAAAACTTTGGAAGAGAATTGTGACTTGCTTTAGAAAATATTTTAACTGATAAGAATCAGATTTCGAGACTTTAAACTCCAACGTTCAAGCATGCTTAAGTATCTTATGAAAACATAACATTAGCCAAGGTCTGAACCAATTGTATAAGACATTGCAATTGTTTGACAAATAACCTTTTTGATTTAATTGAAATCATTCTCCCCTCAATCAATGACATAAGTTGTTGATTGAGAGATAGAGATTTTGACAAATGTCAAGTCCAGATGATTTTCAAAAATTGAGTCCGAGTTATTTTTCAAAGCTATTTAGTTTTCATTAGATAACATCTATTTTTCAGAAGAATTTATAGAAGGAAAAATAGTTTTGAAGGAAACATTTGTCTTTTTGGTGACAGCCATTTGTTTTTAGAATCAGAGCATGAGATTTGAAAAATAAGATAAAACATGGCTCTGCTCTTTCTTTTAAAAATCGGGGTATAGTCTGATATGACTATAAACCTTTGTTTTTCATTCTCTCAAAAAAAAATTATTTATTTTTTTGAAAAGCTTATATACAATCGAACTTCATCTAAAGACCCGTGTCATTCTTGGAGTGACAAATCAAAGACCGTAGATGTTATCGAAGAATAGGAAAAAGATAAAAAAAATTTATTTTTTCGCTTTTTCAAAGATTTTCTGATTTTTATAGATTTTTGAAATTTTATATTTTTCTATTTTCTTTTTGGGGGTTTTATAATTTTGTATTTTGCTTTTTTTGAAAAAAATATTAACAAGAGATGGATGAAGAAAAACTTTTACTCCTCGTCTTCCTCATGAAGACGTTTGAGTGTTTCCGGTTGTAGACTCTTTAGACCAAGTCGTGGAAGGATAAACTCAAAACGTTCTCTAGGAAGAGCTTTGGTGAAGATGTCTGCTAACTGATATTCAGTCCTCACAAAATATAGTTCCACCACACCGTTCTCTACTTGCTCTCTGAGGAAATGATGTCGAATGTCGATATGCTTTGCTCTTGAATGTTGAACGTTGTTGCATGAGAGAGCAATGGCACTCTTGTTATCACAATACAAAGGGAGTTTGTTGAATTCAAAGCCATAGTCAGATAATTGGGATCTCATCCATAGGATTTGAGCACAACAAGATGACATGGCTATGTATTCTGCCTCTGTAGAGGATATAGAAGTACTCATTTGTTTCTTAGAAGACCAGCTCACAAGCTTATCACCCAAAAACTGAGCACCTCCAAACGTGCTTCGACGTGTATCTTGACACCCTGCATGGTCAGCATCTGCATAGGCTGTTAGTGACATACCAGTGTCCTTCGGGTACCAGAGTCCCATGTTGATGGTTCCTTAGATATACCGAAAGACCCGTTTAACCGCTTCAAGGTGCTTTTTGGTAGGCTTAGCCTGGTATCTAGCACACATGCATACATCGAACAGAATGTCTGGTCTACTGGCAGTAAGGTACATCAGGGACCCAATCATACTACGATATTTAGTTTGGTCAACCATGATCCCTGAGTGGTCCTCATCCAGTTTAGTACGCTTTACCATGGGAGTGTCAACAGGGTCACAACAATCAAATCCAAATTTCTTTAAGATTTCATTAGCATATTTATATTGATTGATAAAAATGCCTCTGGGACTTTGTGAAATTTGCAGTCCCAAGAAAAATGACATTTGTCCCATCATTGACATTTGAACTTTGGAGCCCATCTCCACAGAAAAATGGTCACATTCATTGGGGTCAGTCGAGGCAAAAATAATATCATCAACATAGATTTGAACGTGAATTAAGTGTTAGCCTGACTTTCTGGTGAAAAATGTCGGATCAACTGCTCCTTTGCTGAATCCATTAGATAGAAGAAACTTCGATAGCGTGTCGTACCATGCCCTTGGAGCTTGCTTCAAACCGCAGAGGTCCTTCTTCAAGCGATAGACATGAGTAGGATGCTTTGGATTCACAAAACCTTTAGGTTGGCTGACGTATACGACTTCTTTAAGATCTCCGTTAAGAAAAGTCGTCTTTACATCCATCTGATAGACTACCATGTTCTTACTTGCAGCATTAGCCAGGAAGATTCTGATTTCCTCGATACATGCAACAGGAGCAAATGATTCTTCAAAGTCAATACCCTCCTCTTGACGGTATCCTTTTGCAACCAATCGAGCCTTGTTCTTTAGCACATCACCATGATCATCAAGTTTTACTTTGAAGATCCACTTTAGGGTAATGATCATAGCACAGTCAGGAGCAGGCACTAATTCCCATACATCTAGTCGATCGAACTCATGAATTTCTTCTTGCATGGCATTGAACCAGCTGTCTTCATTCATGGCAGTTTTAACGTCTTTTGGTTCGACCTTAGATAGTACGGAGTTGAAGAAGCACCATAAGGCATCAGTTGCAAGTTGTTTGCGAGTGGATACTAGGCGAGAAGGATTTCCAATGATGTTGTATAAATGGATGGTCATGTGTCAATTTTCTAAGGTGTTCGTGTAGTTGTTGTTGAGGAACTGAAGTATCAGAGTTTGGATCTCCTGATGAAGATGGATCTGAAGTTGGTTCAGAAGCAAATATGTTCTCAAATGGAGCATCTTCGGGAGTAGCAAAGGGGTTATCTCCATCATACGTGCCAGACATAATTCCATGATGTACACTCGATGATTGAGGATTTGATGATGAGGATGAGTGATCTGCAGTAAGCGCTTCTTGACTCAATGACATAGAAACTGATGGGTTATCTACGTTAACTGGGTTAGGGACAGCCTCTGTTGATGGATTTGACTGATCATTAGCAGTAGGCTCATAGTGTTCATCAAACATTGGATCAAATAATTTCTTCAAATCATCTTCTGAAGGGGGTACATATGGAATTGCTGGTGAGGGATTTTGTACAAGAGAAGAACTAATGGGACTACTTAATAAAGGTTGTGATGCGGGTCCAGAACTTGATTGTCCTGAAGCCATTTGCCCAGACAGCTCATCGAACGTGACGTGAATAGTTTCCTTGATATCTCGAGTTCTTTTGTTGTAGATTCGGTAACCCTTCTTGTTTGGTGCATAACCCACGAAAACTCCAATGTCCGCCTTAGCTCTGAATTTACCTAAATTTTGATCGTCATTCGCTGGATAGCACAAAGCACCAAATACACGAACGTAGGAGAGATCAGGTTTTCATTTATGGACAAGTTCGTATAGAGTTTTTCCATGAGTGTTGTGTATGAGGGAACCATTTTGGGTGTAGCAAGTAGTGGCAATGGCTTCAGCCCAAAGAAACATTGGAACCTTTGAGTAAATTAGCAAAGTTCTTGCAGCTTCAATAAGAGTCCGATTTCATCTTTCAACTACACCGTTCGGTTGAGGCGTGCATGGTACACTTCTTTGATGGTTGATTCCAATGCTTTCATAAAATTGGCTTAGGTCTTTGTTAACAAACTCAGTGCTATTTTTTGTTCGAATAATTCTAACAGTCTTGTTAAGTCGAACCTGCAGCTGTTTGATAAGTTTGATGATGACATCTGGAGTTTCATCCTTTCTTCTCAAAAACTTAACCCAAGTAAATCGAGAGTAGTCATCAACAACGACTAATACATATTTCATCCCATTTATCGTTTGCACTCTCATAGGTCCGCACAAATCCATATGAAGAGTATGAAGAACTTCCATAACTGAGTTTGCGGGTTTGGCTTTGTGGGCATATTTTCTGCTTTTTCCCAATTGGCATGCTGAACAAAGATGATCTTTTTCATACTTTAATTTGGGTAATCCTCTTACAAGGTCCTTTCTGGAAAGATCATTAATGGTGCCGAAGTTCAAGTGATTGAGATGACGGTGGCATAACCATGACTTTGTTTTCGAAGCTTTTAACAACAACCAGATTGGAGAAGACTTCATCATGTCTTCGATAGAGATGGTGTATAGGTTTAAACCACGTGTTCCTCTTAAAAGTTCCACACCATCAAGTTCTCTAACGAAACAAGTATGTTTTCTAAAAGCCACCTCTAGACCGGAGTCACAGAATTGACCAACAGAAAACAGGTTATGACCAAGACCTTCAACATAATATACCCTGGAGATTACACTATCACCAACAACATAATCTACATAACCCATATTTGCACCAAAATGATCGTTCCCGAATCTAACAGTCCCAATAAATTTACTCACGAAGTTCATGAGCCGCGAGCAGTCTCCAGCCATATGCTTGGAACAGCCTGAGTCCAAGTACTACAGAACGATTTGAACGACCTGCAGTTGAACACAGACAAAAATGGATATCTGGATAATTGGGATCCCCATGCAAGAATGGGTTCCATTTGGTTAGTAACAGTGATTGAAACACCCACATCAGAAGCAGAATCAATGGAATCATTAGGGATAGATGCAGTGCTAGTGTACGCATTAGACCTATTCAAAGTATGTTCACTTCTTAAAGGAATAGTTTGACCGGTAGGCATCCATATCCTAATGGGCATTGACTTAGATAATTTAAGGCACAACTCATTAAGATTAAATTAGTGGCCAGTAGGTATCCACTGATAACCTACATTACTAAATTTTCTTCCCGTGGGTTTCCAATGTGTGGAAAACTATTAACTCTAACTATTTACGTATTCTATTTGTTTCGTTAAAATGATTTTACGTTTGTTATCGACAAAACATTAGAAGATCGTAAAATATAAATAAACGCTTTTACGGCTTATTTGTATTAACAATCTCCCCATTTTTGTTGATGACAAAACATAAAATTATTTTAAGGAAAATCTAAAATTCGTAAAAGTTTGAATTTGTAGTTTTTACTTTCTTCTCCCCCTTTTTGTCGAAACAAAAAGTGTTAAAAGAAACTAACACAATTTTTATAAGAAAAAGTATGTAAAAATGTAAAGAGAGCAAGTGACGGGAATGGTACTCGTCTTAACTCCCCCTTGACGAGTCCATCCCTTTAAAAGGGCGTCAAGGACATAACGTAAAATAAACTAATTGTGTTTGCAATTAAGTTTGCAAATGGTTCGTCTAAGTGACGAAAACGTGCTCCCCCTTGAAGATTGCAAAGATGCAATGGGGTATCATGAAGTATAATCCAAAAACGGATTAATGTTGCAAATGTTTTTTCAAAATCGTTTGACACAAAACTCCCCCTAGCTTTATGGTGTCAAAATCTTCATGTGTTATTTTGAAAATCTACAAAGTAAAGATTAGAAATCAAGAGTATAATGCATAATTTCCTGCAAGAAAAACTCGAGTTAGTACAAATTTGTGCTTCTATACCACGGATCCCACGGTTCCCTTCTTGGAGGGATCCGTCTAGGTATTTGGGAGGGATCCGGCTATCTGTTTGATAGTTTCTTCAGGAATGAGAATGTTTCATTCAATGCTAATGAAGATGTGAAATAACAAGCACAATGCACTAAATAAACATAGCATACAGATATTCATTCAATAAAAACAAGAGATAATCGAACAAATCTCTAAAACAAGAGAATGAACTAGCCAAACAAGTGCTACTAATGCTAATGAGTTACCCCAAACTTAAGATTTAACTAAAAGCTTAATGATGATGAAGGATGAGAAAAGTTTCCTAAACGTTCTAGGTTTGAGCTTGTGACTATGATTCTCATTGTAGTTTAGGCTTGTTGACCTATTCGAAACGTTCGAGGAGGTGATGAAACATGAAACATTGCTCTTCACGTAGTTCATTTATCAATCTTTCAACATGTTTACAATGATAGCAATCCTTCTTATGGTTTTGAGTTTCTTGAAGTGGAAGTTCAAGTGAAGTGGGTTGAGGATCTTCAAATGAAGGAGGATTTGGTGGAGGCTCGTTAAGTGATGGCTCTACAATGTTTGAGGGTGGAGGTAAAGAGGTATCAACTTCCATGTGGTCGGGTGGTTGCATTTGATGTCTTCTCATAATCCAAAATGGACTATTGGGAGGAATGATAGAGATTGCTTTTGGAGCAAGTGTTGATTCAACACTTTGATTTTGTTGCTCAATCTTTTCAAGTGAATTTGTTGGTAATGGTGAAGGATGAGATGGCCAAGAAGGTAAATCTTCTACATTGTGAGAGTGTGGAAATGATTGTGAGGTGGCTCTAGGTACTAATGATGTTGGTTGAGTTGTGGAGGGTATGTTTGGTATAGTAGAATTTGGTGATGAAATCCTAGTGGGAACACTCTTCTTGGGGATTAGTTTGATTGGTTTCCTTAGTGTAGGGGAAATCCTAGCATTGGTGGACTTAACCGGAGATGATTCGGTTGAGGAAACTTCGTGTATGATTCTAGCAAGTTTCTTGGGTGGTTCTTGAGTGGATGAGTTAGCACTAGGAGCCTTTCTCATGATGAAATGACTAAGGGAGATGGTTGCAATTGCTGATAATTGTGTTTGTGTTTGATGACTAAAGTTTTCTTAGTAATATGGCTTATAAATGGAAAAACTTGGCATTTGCATTTAAGACTAAATCCACTAATGTTCTTGGAAATGTGATGATTAACATGCACAAGGTTGAGATTCAGAGTTTCACTGATCTAGGAACTCATTTAAGATGAGATGGAGTGTTTGAGTTAGGAAGATGAGTTGAAATGATTGTTTTAGCAATGTTTGACATGAACTGTCAACCGGATCCCACGGTTCCCTCCGTAGAGGGATCCGACTAGGCTATTCCTAGGGATCCAGCTCTCAGCAGTTATGACAGGTTTGAGATGAGGTTTCTAGGAGCTAAAGCCTATCTTATTTTGAGTGTTTCAGTTCTCCTTAGTGTTTTAGGATGAGAGGATACTTGAATGATCAAAGGTAATAAGTGTTATAGCAAATGATTGCTTCTTAAGGAAAGAAGTTGGGACAAGATGACTACCAATGGATGTCCAAGGATAACACTAAGAGTTTTGTGGTGTTAAGTCATAATAAATGATCCTAGTGATCAGATTTAAGCTTGAGGTAAAATTTGAAAAATTCTTAAAAATCACAAGAATAAAAAAAATTGTCTCACTTTGAGATAAAATGGTTGGAAACAATTTCCTAAAATTGTTTAATTTGTCCACTTAAGAGTTTTGAAAGATGAGAAACATTTTGTGAGTTATTGAGGCGGAAATATGGTGAGCTATGATGTGTTGATAAATCAAGAGGCATTTTGACTAAGATCTTAAGTAAGCCTTTAGTGAGTCTAAGTCTTTCTCATCCTTGAAGTGGTTCTAGTTGGATTCTAAAATCATAAGCTTAGCTAATGATATGTTATCTTGATGCAAGAAAAGCTTTATTGATGATCTGATGTCACAGATCCCACGGTTCCCTCAAGGGAGGGATCTGGCTAGGCTAATCCTTGGGATCCGGCATCTGCATATCAGAATCTACACAGAAATGATGTGCAGATTTTGCACATTAATAAATCTATAAAAAGAGCAATAGGAACAAGCATGTAATTACAAAACACCACTTATAAAAGTATGATAAAGTAACAATATCCAAAATTCCATAAACCAAAAGAACTAACACATAATCATCCAAACATAAAATAGACAAAAACAAGAAAATTCCTATTGTCTCTTTCGTCAATCCTTTCTTTTCCTTTTTGACGGCTTAGTGAGGTTGTAAGCGAGGTTTTGAATCATGCCCCTTAATTGTTTAAATTCCGCGGTCTCGTTTGGAATGGTTGGAAGTTGTTCGTGGTATTCAAGGATTTCTAACTTGATGTTGGCTATGGGGTCGACATCTTCCTAATCTTCATCTTCTTCTTCACCGGCCGAGGAGTCCGAGAGAGCTTTAGGTTTCTTTCCATTGACCTTGAAGCATTTAGAGGGTATTTTGGTAAGAGGTACCATTACATGATCGGCAAGGAAATGATCATTGTTCATAGGAGATGGTTGCAATGCACTAACATACTTACAAAGTCGTGTTAGGAGCATACCATATGGAAGTACCATGTTGGAAGCCTTGAATACCCCAGCCATTCTCCTTACCATGTAATAGGCGAGATTAAATGGCTTTTGGTGGATAAGACAATAGATCATTTGCACAAGACATGCGTTTGGATGATCTTTGTTTCCAACTAGGCTTATGACGTTTACCCTAAGGATTTCTTCCCATTTTTTAAACATGGGATGGATTTCGAAAATTTCATTTGAAAGAGATTACGGTGAATGAGCTTCTTGTTTCGGTCGAAACGGGATTGGTCGGCTCTTATTTTGAAAATGGTGTCTCGGATGGTTTTGGGTTCATCAAAAGGAGTATGGAACATAGGTTTAGGATCGAGTGCAAGGTTTTGAGTGTTAATTGCCCAATCTAGAGTGTACATACAAATTCCTTCACAAGGAATACGAAGGATTTGAGCAAAGGTGTTGAGAGGAAGAGTGAAGTTTTGTTTATTGATGATGAAAGCGATTGAAATGCTATCATCAACGTTTTGAATGATCCTAATGCTTCTATAAAATTCAAAGATACAGACCGGAAAAATTTGTTCATCTATGTCAAGAAGACAATCAAAATTTAGTGCCGAGAAGACTTGACGAATGTCGGTATCTTCAAGGAAACATTCCTTGATTACACGACCTTCATGGATAAGTCGTTTTTCAAGCTTTTTGAAGACCTTTCGGTCGATTTTTGAGAGTTCCTCATTACGATAATAATGAGTAAGGTAGTGAACGGTATCATGATGATCTTGCTGAGTAGCTTTAGGCATGGTTGGTCCTAAAAACACAAATTTTTTCAATTAGGTAAAATTAGTTGTGGTGGGTTTATGGTTTTGATTTGTATTAACAATGTTGTGAACAAAATGTGATCTTAGTTATGTTAAAAGCCCCTTTTCATGATTAATTTTGAAAACCCCTAATTAAAATAATTGATTGGAGATTTGTGAAACCATAAACCCTAGAATTAGGATGATGAGAATTAGAACAAGTTAATGTAATTACTTACAATGGTGTTCTAGGAAGGAATATTTGAGATAATGGAATCCAATGAGGATGAAATCAGTGGTGTATTCGTTTTTGTGTTATGTGAGTAGAGGGAAAAGATCAATGGTTATTTTTTGAAAGCGTATAACTGAGTTCTGTTCCACGGTTCCCCCGGATCCTTTGTATTTGGGATCCGACTAGTACAACTAGAGGGATCCGGCTACTGTGGACAGAAAAAGAGTTGTTTGGAATTATTTTTGGAGTAGGCTTATAAATTAGCTTGCTAAAAAATAGTTCAGAGGTATTAGATGAAGATTGTTTATGAATGATGGCTTTTGATGAATCACATATCGAGGGTTCATATGTGATGACGGCGTTAGTTTGATGAATCGAAAGGAATATTGTTCCCGATGATGAAAAAGACGGAAAGGTTGATAACGCTCAAATTGTGCATGTTTTTAGTAGCGTTATCCGTGCTTTTATGTATTTTATTTGGTTATAATCATATGCTTTTGATGCTTAATCGTACAAAAGTGCGTTTGCTAGTTCATTTGTAGCCAAGTACAGGAAAGTGGAGAAAAAGACGGAAAAAGAAGTAAAACACGAAGATTTCTCCATGTATGAAGAATTCCCGACAAAAGCAAGACTTGTGGAGTGTATTCGAGAAGATAAAGTCATCAAGTTAGTGGTCCAAAGACTCAAGAATAAAGTTCAAGAAGGAAAACGAGAAAGAAATGAAGAAAAGAAGCTAAAACGAAGACATATTGGAAGACTCGTTGTTCCCGACACACCTTCACCATTTTGGCCATAACTTTTGCATACGGACTCCGTTTGACCCCCCGTTCGCGGCCACGGAAAGCTAAGAGAAAGATCTACAACTTTCGTGTTTATGACTTTTTGTGATTTTGCTCCAACCGATCGGTCGAGCCCCGTAACCGATTCGGTTGGAGAGCTGTCAAGAAGACCAACCGATTCGGTTGGAGCCCAACCGGATCCGGTTGGAGGTCCTGTTTCAGCCATTTCTTCATTGTTAAGACTCCAAACTTGTCCCAAACGATTCTAGGTCCTTCCCACTCAGTTTCTAGTCCCTTCTAATCTCCTTGGCCTCCAAGAAATGCATTGAATACCCTAGGCCTTGGTAGTAGTATAAATAGAACCCATTTGGCACCTCATTTCATCATCCCTTCTCCATCCTTCTCATCCCTTTCACCCACCACTCATCTCTAGGTGTGAAATTCGATCCTCCACCCTTAAGGACGAATTTCCACCTAAAACAACATCCCTCTCTCAACTTACCTTCCCCAAAGGTGTGAAATTCAAGCCTCCACCCTTAAGGACGAGTTTCTACCAACTATCCTATCCCAACTTGTGTGAAATTCAAGCCTCCACCCTTAAGGACGAATTTCCACCAATTACACCCAACTTATCTTCCCCAAAAGACCACAAACCTCTGCCAAATTCGTGTAGTGTGCTCAAGGGTTGTTGAAGGCGTTTGGACATCATTTTCCGGCTTGGTAGAACTATTGTAGTTGATTGGAGGCTTGAAGGAGTACTATAATCCTTCATCTTTGCCTATTGTAATTCATACTTTGGGTAAACCTTGTTACTTTTCTATTTAAAGATGTTTGTTATTGATATGATTATTGAGATTTTGTGTTTGATTGGAATAATGATGAATGTCTTGATACTTGCTTGATCTTATATTGCTTTTCTTGTTGGTTTGATCCGTGACAATCATAACCATCAACTTGTTACTTGTTACTTATAATGCTTTTCTTGTTGGTTTGATCCGTGACAATCATAACCATCAACTTGTTACTTGTTACTTGCTTAAACAAACAAACGACACTTGTAGTGCAACCAAGTCTCTTGGGACGACCTTGATTTACCATATACTATACTACAACTTGACTAGGGTATACTTGCCCGAATGTGTTCCTAGTTAACCGGTAATTCATGTTTACAAATTTAAAACCCGATGAAACACATCAAGTTTTTGGCGCCGCTGCCGGGGATTTGGTTTTTGTTCTTAGGTGTTTGTTTGTTTGCTTGTTTGTTTGAATGCTAAATTGCTCTTGCTCATGAATGATTGTTTCTTTGCTCTTGTTTGATTGCTCTTGATGTTTGCTCATGAAGATTGCTTGAATGCTTGTCTTTTTCTTAAAATCTCTCATTTTCTCATAATTGCTCAATTGATCTTTGCATCAAAATCATGTTTTTGATGTTGGGATTTCGTTTCATGTGTTCTAAAATGCTCATTTCAATGATTGCTTTCTAAGTTGCTCGAAAAATGTTTGCGAAAAAACCCACCAAAACCACCCAGAATGAACTAACCGAATCGGTTGGCACTCCAACCGGATCGGTTGGAAGCCTCGTACTTAATAAAACCACTACAACCGATCGGTCACTACCCGTAACCGGATCCGGTTGTGAGTTCTGTATAAAAAAAAAAAAAAAAAATCCATTTTGTGTGTTTCTTGTTTCGTAAGTTTTATGTTTTATATGTTATATGATCTCTTGCATGTCTCTATGTTATTTGTTTTTGTTATTTTTGTTTATATTAGTTTCGTATTAATTTTGAATAAGATTATCTTGTTTTAGATTATCTTGTTTGATTTGCTTTACGTGATTAATTGTGTTTGCTTGCGTCTATGTGATTATTATTTTTCTGTAATCGTGCTTTTATTTGTTTATGCGTATTTTGTTTTAAGTGTTGTTTTATGTTCGTGATAGTTAATATGTGTTTATGTGTTTTAATTACTTGTGTTTAGTTTTATGTTCGTAACCTTTTGTGTCCTTATTTTATTTTATCAATAAATGGTTTGAAATAAAACTTGTGTTTAAAAAAAAAAAAAAAAAAAAAATTTAAAAAATTTTAGAAAAACTCCTCTAACCGATCGGTTGCAACCCGTAACCGGTTCGGTTGGAAGGATTGGTCACAGTTTGGTTCATTCCAACCGATCGGTCACTCCCCGTAACCGGATCGGTTGGACTAATCTGCTAAAAAAAAAAAAAAAAAAAAAAAAAAAAAAAAATCAGTTTTCAATTTTTTGTTTTTGTGTGTTTGTGTTTAGATTAAATAAGTTTAAATGTCTTTTTGTTTTTGCAAGAGTATCATTTCTTTTATTTGGTTTTTCCATTTTAAGTTTTGTTAATTTGGTACATTGTAAATAAATAAGTACATATTTTTAAAATAAAAATGTTTTGAACTTTGTGGGTATGTTCACTGGAAACCCTCACGAGACTATAACTCGTCCACTCGGGCCACCGAGGGGTTTAAAGGCTTGTTGCATGCGCTAAATGCAACCGTGATGCCTACGAAAGTGAGTTTTAAAATTTTACGCGTTTTTGTAGTTTAGTTTATTTTTGCAGATTTAATAAGCTCTTGGAGGAAGGATTGATTGGATCGTGACCGTACACTCTTAATTGGACATGTTTGGATGAGAAATCGATTGATCTCATACGCTTATGCTAGCGTTTGCTTAGCACCTTATCATATGGAGTTCGATCGTGATGTTTAGCCCAGGAGGTTTCGTTTCTCTTAAACTTATAGTTTTATTTTTCCCTATCTTACATGCTTCGTAGTTTATTTTGCACAATTGCTTTATTTTGTTTTCTTGTTGTTTTTCCTTTGTTGGTTTATTTGTTTGGTAAATTATTTTAATAAATTGACTTTTTTAAGTCTCTCGAAAGTAAGGCTCACCCATTGTAAACAAACTGTGTGAGAGGTATAAGGCGGGTCTCCATGATTCCCTAAAGAAGTTGGGTTTTTAATATGCTTCGCGCTGACCTGCTTCTCCGCTTCTTTGTGCGTTTCAATGGAGCTACCGAGAACTCGTGGGACAAGAATAAGTCATGTTTGTTTTTAAAAAAAAAAAAAAAAAAAAAAAAAAAAAAAAAAAAAAAAAAAATTAAAAAAAAATAGTCGTGACTAGATTTTTAAGTTATTTTTCTTTTGTGTGCTTAACTTAAGTGTGGGGGGGAAATATTATTGTGAAGAGCGAATCTAGTTTTTAATTTCCAAATTTTTGGGCCTATTTTAAATTTTGTGAACTTGTTTGCCCTTATGATCTAGTTGTTTTCACGCTTATAGGATAATATATTAGAATAACTGGATCAACCCACTGGTGAAATCGGTAATTTTTGAAAAACTTGAGATGTGTCCCGATTAATACTGCAATCCATTATGGGATCGATGACATTTGCTAGCACATATTATAACCCTTCCACTAAATTGTGAGGATTGGAGCCTATTTCATATATAGCATACATATTTTATGCTTGGATCTTTTGTTTTGAGTGTGCCGGTGATTTTATTTATTCTAGAACTTGTACTTGTAAATCATTACCAGACCGCAGTAAGATCGCATTCGTGTGATATAAGTGTATTCGTGTGATAAAGAGGCACCTTAGGAATAAACCCAAATGGCCTTCCATTTTACATCTAATGATATATTAGCTAACCACATCGGTTAGTTAACCACCCACATGGACCCATTTGTTAGCGCTCATATTTAGCGCTAGATACCCTTAGTTACACCCTTTGAGCCATCCTTTTCGTTTTTGTTTCATCCAGAAAAATACAAAAATATTTTACACTTTAAACCTTAGCCTACCCCTTGTCAATGTCTAAACGGTTGGTTGCTAGTTGCTTGGTATGATTGGATTGTTTTTGATGATTATGAGTTAGCCGCACTTTGCCATTCGTGTGTGCCATTCCGACAAAGATGAAGATTGATCACCTTTATTATTTGTATTTTTGTGGTGTGTGCTTATACTAAGTGTGGGGGAGATGTGATGTGTGAAAAAAAAAAATGAATGAAAAAAAAAAAATGTGAAAAAAAAAAAGAAGAAAGAGTCATCGAAAAAAGAAAAAATGTGTGATGACAATTATAGCCAATGTGCTATATTATTATGAAGATGAAAGAAGAGGAAGTATGTTTGAGATATCGATTAGCCAATGTGCTAAGACGTGATATATATATTTGGTGATCGATATGTGAAGAGAAGTTAGTAACTATAATCATTTTTGGGTTTGCGGATTGTTTGGTGACTAGCAACATGGGTATTAGACTTGACTATATTTTTCTTTTAACACCAATTTCATAAATATTCCCATGCCTTATCCATACCCTTTATTCACCCTAAGCCTATCGTTATAACCCGAATAAAAGCCCTCTTTAGATGTTTACACTTGGTGCTTACGCCACGTCGGTGGAGTTTTGTTTCTTGTACAAGCCTATGGTAATATTTAGATCATGACTGTGCAATATGAGTGTACTATTCCTTAATACTATCCATCACTAAATAAATTGAGTGTTGAGTGAATTATACATCCGTTCCTTTTCGTGAGGTGCTTAGCCATGTTATCAAGTGAGAGAATCCATGGGGTATTGTCAAACATCTCAGTTTTTCACCTCTAAAAGCTTAAAATGATGAATCTTATCTCGTACTTGTACTTGGTAGATTTGCATCGCATTTTTCTAATCATATTTTATGCACCATGTGGGATTTATTTTTCTTATTTCTAGATTTGCTTGAGGGCAATCAAAACCTTAAGTGTGGGGGAGTTTGCGCTCATTTTTCGCTTATTTTTTATGTTTGTTAAAAAAAAAAAAAAAAAAAAAAAGTAAAAAATATAAAAAACCCAAAAAGATTTTAATTTTTTATTTTCTTTTCGTTTTGTCATTTAGGTTTGTCTTTCATTTTTCTTTTCTTAGATTTGCTTGAGGGCAAGCAAAGTTTAAGTGTGGGGGAATTTGATAACGCTCAAATTGTGCATGTTTTTAGTAGCGTTATCCGTGCTTTTATGTATTTTATTTGGTTATAATCATATGCTTTTGATGCTTAATCGTACAAAAGTGCGTTTGCTAGTTCATTTGTAGCCAAGTACAGGAAAGTGGAGAAAAAGACGGAAAAAGAAGTAAAACACGAAGATTTCTCCATGTATGAAGAATTCCCGACAAAAGCAAGACTTGTGGAGTGTATTCGAGAAGATAAAGTCATCAAGTTAGTGGTCCAAAGACTCAAGAATAAAGTTCAAGAAGGAAAACGAGAAAGAAATGAAGAAAAGAAGCTAAAACGAAGACATATTGGAAGACTCGTTGTTCCCGACACACCTTCACCATTTTGGCCATAACTTTTGCATACGGACTCCGTTTGACCCCCCGTTCGCGGCCACGGAAAGCTAAGAGAAAGATCTACAACTTTCGTGTTTATGACTTTTTGTGATTTTGCTCCAACCGATCGGTCGAGCCCCGTAACCGATTCGGTTGGAGAGCTGTCAAGAAGACCAACCGATTCGGTTGGAGCCCAACCGGATCCGGTTGGAGGTCCTGTTTCAGCCATTTCTTCATTGTTAAGACTCCAAACTTGTCCCAAACGATTCTAGGTCCTTCCCACTCAGTTTCTAGTCCCTTCTAATCTCCTTGGCCTCCAAGAAATGCATTGAATACCCTAGGCCTTGGTAGTAGTATAAATAGAACCCATTTGGCACCTCATTTCATCATCCCTTCTCCATCCTTCTCATCCCTTTCACCCACCACTCATCTCTAGGTGTGAAATTCGATCCTCCACCCTTAAGGACGAATTTCCACCTAAAACAACATCCCTCTCTCAACTTACCTTCCCCAAAGGTGTGAAATTCAAGCCTCCACCCTTAAGGACGAATTTCCACCTAAAACAACATCCCTCTCTCAACTTACCTTCCCCAAAGGTGTGAAATTCAAGCCTCCACCCTTAAGGACGAATTTCCACCTAGAGAGAACACAACCACTCTCAATACCTTCACCAAAGGTGTGAAACTCAAGCCTCCACCCTTAAGGACGAGTTTCTACCAACTATCCTATCCCAACTTGTGTGAAATTCAAGCCTCCACCCTTAAGGACGAATTTCCACCAATTACACCCAACTTATCTTCCCCAAAAGACCACAAACCTCTGCCAAATTCGTGTAGTGTGCTCAAGGGTTGTTGAAGGCGTTTGGACATCATTTTCCGGCTTGGTAGAACTATTGTAGTTGATTGGAGGCTTGAAGGAGTACTATAATCCTTCATCTTTGCCTATTGTAATTCATACTTTGGGTAAACCTTGTTACTTTTCTATTTAAAGATGTTTGTTATTGATATGATTATTGAGATTTTGTGTTTGATTGGAATAATGATGAATGTCTTGATACTTGCTTGATCTTATATTGCTTTTCTTGTTGGTTTGATCCGTGACAATCATAACCATCAACTTGTTACTTGTTACTTATAATGCTTTTCTTGTTGGTTTGATCCGTGACAATCATAACCATCAACTTGTTACTTGTTACTTGCTTAAACAAACAAACGACACTTGTAGTGCAACCAAGTCTCTTGGGACGACCTTGATTTACCATATACTATACTACAACTTGACTAGGGTATACTTGCCCGAATGTGTTCCTAGTTAACCGGTAATTCATGTTTACAAATTTAAAACCCGATGAAACACATCAAAGGTTACGAAAGAGACTTCTAATGATGTTAGTGATTAATAAACAAAGAGAACTTATGAAAATAAATAGAACTGATGTAACCTATCTAATGAAAAGTAAAACATACCTCTATGCTTCTTGGTTTGGCATAATACCAAAAATACTTCATGAGCTTTTAAAGTAATCCTTTGTACTTGATGTACGTAAGTTGTGATTACTTTTTAGATCCTTCCTTGAATGTTGACTTCATTATTCTTTGAATGAAGATTTTGGAGTGATTCTAGCATGAAGATTTCTAAAGAGCAAAAATTGTTATAATTATCTATCAATGTCCAACAAAATGATTTAAAAGAAAATATGACTTAAGACAAAAATCCTTCTTTGTAGTTTTCAAACATACACGGATCGTATCAAGTCTTTAAAGTACAACATACTTTAAGAAACTTGGTAACGAAGCTCTGATGCCAATTGTGGAAAACTAGAATGGGGGGTTGAATAGTTTTACCAATTTAAAACTTCCCTTTAAATATTTAGATCGACTTATGTCAATCTATTTGGTTGTTTATGTTGGACGTTGATAGATAGATATATAAACGTGTAATGAAAGACAAAGAGTAAGAAGCACATCACCACGACACAAGTTATTTATAGTGGTTCGGCTACAAGGACACCTTCCTTGCCCTACTCCACTCCCCGAGTCACCTACTCGAGAGTTCGTAAGCACTACACCAACTCCTTATGGCGGAGAAGCCTTCACAACGTCGCTTAACCTTTTTCCGGTACAAAGCTAAATACCCAGTTCTTTCACACCAAGGCAAACCACACCTAACACAACGTCGCCTACCCTTTATACGGTGCTAGGCTAACCACCGAGTTCTTTCACACCAAGGAGAAATAATCCTATCACAACGTCACCTACCCTTTATTAGGTACTAGGCTAAGCACCTAGTTCCATTACTATGGAGGAACTACTACCCTTCATAACACAACACCTAATATTAAGGAGATCTACTCCTTATTACAACATCATCAAGGATATCACCATCCTTGGAAATAAACAACTACTTATATGTATAACGATGCACCTCATCGATTATACGACCTAAGCATTCTTCCAAATGCGACTTGATTTGATTCATCGGCATCCATCACTAATGCCTTTGACACAACGCTTGGCACCCTTCACTAATGCCTTCGTCTTGACACCTTTAGCATTCTTCACAAATGCTTTGACACGGATGATGAGCACCTTTCACTAATGCTTTCATCTTGACACTTTCGCAATTCTTCACTAATGCCTTCAATCCAACATCTATGAAGAAAGGAAGAACTATGAACAAGAGAACCTTAGTTGTCTTGATGATGACGAAGCATGGCAACTCATGGACTTGAGCTTGAACGTCTTCAAGAAGTGGTGATCTCTCCTTTAAGAGGAACCTAGAAGATCACACAAAAACAAAAGACAAACTACATAGATCACTTGGATCTGAGGTTAGAGGGTTAGAATACTTGGGGAAAGTATGTGTGTAAAGTGATGAATAGAAAGGAAGAAATGGCTCTCTATTTATAGAGAAAATTCTTTACTGTTCCCCGGATCTCACGGATCCCTTCCACCTGGGATCCGGCTAGCACAAAGCTAGGGATCTGTGGAACGCTCCTCTTTGCCCATGGGTATTTTTGGTTATGGGTCATGGGTCATGGGTTATGGGTTGATCCATGGTTTTCATTCTAGATACAATGAACTTGGTTAAGTGGTATATATAAAACCATGGGTTATGGGTCCATATCATTTGCTAGTTTCTACCCATTTTAGTATTTACATGTTTTTACCCATTTTAGTATATACATGTTTTTACCAATTTTAGTATATGATAACGCTACACGCGTCGTTCGAGGTCAAAGGAACTTCCTTTTCTTCGAGCAAGTTTTATAACACCCTAGGTAGTGAACCTAATCATTGTAGTGTAGTATTAGGGTAAGCCACTGGTATTGATATCGTTCTCTAGGGGAATAGTGTCGTTAGGCTGAAGTGTATGTCGATTTAAGTCTAAATGTGAGGGATGATTATTTTTGTTTTTTTTATATTTTATGAAATGGAAAGGTACGAATCTCTGGGTTTGGATTTGGGGGTTGGTATTTCTACCGATTACTCTACTTATCTAATTATCTAATCTAGTGGTGAGGATAGTCTATGTCTAATTATTGTGTGCTCGTATGATGGTTTAAAGACGTGTTCACTTAGGTTTTATTACTCCTTAATTATCTCCTATTGATGGTTGAATTGTCACGTCCTTATTCTTAATCGCGTTGTGTATCTAAAGTCGTAGGGTATGCGTTTATCCCTAACTCTTTGAACTTACCAAAGGGTCTCGTCTACAAAACCCTCTAGGGATTATAAACTCTAACTCTAAGGCCCTCTTTGGATGGTTTAGCCTACAACCGCTCTAAGTGCTATAGTCTAAGGTTCACAAAGATTAATCAAGCATTAATTACACAACGAATGACCTATCGCATTACTAGATCATTAACAATTAAGATAAGAGACAACCAATCAATATTCAATAATTAAGTTTCATTTTCCCTAACCAAACACACAAGTAAATTAGCCGGACATGGAGAACATGCAAGCATACACACAAATAATCAAAGACATAATTGAATTAACGAAGTAAAACACTTATCTTGATGTAAGATAGAGTTTGGAACCCTAAAATATTGTACAAGACAACCTTGGTTCGGTTTAGGTTTTTACTCCAAAAGACTACACAGTAAAACTGAAAAATTCGGATTCTATATATACGATTACAAGTGCGACTGCGTCACCTTATGTTTTGTGACGTCGTCGGGTCGCCGTCATTAGGGTTTCATCTTGGCCACGTTAGTCTTGTGACGGCGTCACCTTATGCTCGTGACGCCGTCCTCTTCAGCTTCTGACGCCGTTTGGATCAAATCTAGGCCGTCTGAGTTGCGACGGCCTACTCTTTTAAAGCTTCTGACGCCGTTTGGATCAAATCTAGGGGTCATGAAGCATTGGTTTAAAACAGTACACAACACATATAAGCCCCGCAAAAGTCATAACAAGTAAGGAAATTACATACTAGCACCTCACATGGGGTGTTTGGATACTCACATCTCTCTCGGGTGTATATGAAATATAACAAGTTGGAAATGGAAGATAAACACTCATTAACTGGTCCTAGTACATAGATTACCATAGGCTTGAGAATAGATCAAACCTCCATCGCTTTGGCGTAAGCACCTAGGAAAGACTATCAAAGAGGTCTTTAACGGATTGTAATGTTAGGCTTACGGTAGGGAAACAAAGGGTTTGGTGGGATAGGCTATTTAGTGGTGGAAAGTCAAAAATCTTTATATTACAAGCATACGAAGAATGGCGTTGCTAAGCCAAGACTCGACACTCTAAACTCTAGATAACTGAAACAAACAAACATAAATTTAAAGGATAGATGTAGGATGGTAGCCCGTATGTTTTTTTTTCATACACTTTTACTCTACCATCCTCTACGGTAACATCAAAAGGATAGGGATTTATAGGCACATCCCTACACTTGAGTTTTTATTACTCTAACACTAATTTGACCTGAATTGAAAAGATCAAAACACTTGGGGTATGTTATTACGCAAATAAGGGAATTTAACGTTCCCTTCCAATCATTTCATAAACTTTAACTTTTTTCCCATGAGTCCCAATCGTCCCAAAACTGTGTACAAAGGATATGACTCGACTTAGCAACTCATGCAAGCAACTAGATAATTGAAGTAAGGGTTTAGGGTGATAACAATAATGCACTAAAAGTAAGTGCATACAAGGTAGGCTAAGGCGATTTGGGTGTATATTTGGGGGTGAGGTGTAAACAATGCTCTTCATTGATATTCCAGAAAAACCGAAACATCACGAGAACCGCAAAAAGGATAGGCTCTGAGGGGTTAACTAGGGTTATCGTGTACTAAAGATGAGTACAACGCAAAAGGTGTGGGGGAATTACTCAACCGATGTGGAAGAAGAAATTATATTACGGGTATTAAATAAGGGTTATCCCAATGCCTCTTATCATTTAGTTATTCATAACTACACAAGTGTAGTCTTACTAGCGATCTCGAAATGCATCACAAAACAAGTTCTAGAATTTAATATACTACCGGTTCACACTATAAGCATTAAAGATGAATGCTTTAATTCCTACTAATCTAAGGGAGATCCTCACATTTTGGGTGGAATTTAGGTGGTAAAGGGTTTTTGTGCTAGTCATGCAACTTCCTATCCGTGAGACGCTTTTGTTAAGACTAATGGCCCACTCCTATATGTCATGAAAAATTTTAAATTTGGTGCCAAAATTACCCTAACCGACATTTTCTCATGGTTTATTACACAAATACAATTGGACAAAGCAAATAATCAATGATAAGCAGAGTTTCAAAGTTCTCATTTTATTTTCCCTCCCTACATTTAAACTGAACATTGTCCCCAATGTTCTCCGAAAGTATCAAAGTTATGATAATGGAAGGTAATTAAAAATGAAAGAAACTAGTACTCCCCTGATTAGCTCGGTAGGATCCGTATGTGAAGTAGTGGTTAGATCCTTTCCAAGAAGAATGTGTGCGTGAAAAGCTCCTTCCAACCTTATGTATCTTCTTCTTGATAAATAAAACCTGCAGACTTAAAGAAAACAAACAACCCAACGCATCAAACCGAACAAAGAAAAATCACAACAAGATGTAATTCCAGACTTAAATAAGATATAATGCTTTTGGAATGGATATTTGCAGATTTTATGGAAAATTAAGACCTGAAAAATTCCAAAATTTATAAGTAGCACAGAAAACGAGAAAAAGTTAGAAGTTGTTTCTACTCCTCCTGACGCCGTCAGGTTGTGATCCTGACGCCGTCAGGTTATCCTGACAGAAACTTGTCTGCGATTTTCTGAAAAAAAATTCTGGAAAATTTATATCTTTAGAATCTGGAAAAATTCCTGCAAAACATCCATTATGACTCGATACAAGCATTTGACTCTAACAAACACACATATATATCTTTTAAATAATTGTAATTCTCATGTTCACATTTCTTTTGAAAACGTGTGTAATCCTCCCTACACTTATCCCTTATGTAAAATACCTTTATATGTAATTAAGACAAGGTTAAAGACAAAATAAAGCATTTTTACAAATTCAAACATGAGAATAAACAATTAATAAAAGATATACGACACACAAATGAAAATGAAAAACAAATACACATGGGTTGCTCCCAAGAAGCGCTTGTTTTTGTTCGAGTCACGAGCCTGACTCTACCCTTATTTAACAGATAAAGGGAAAGTTTTCCCTACACTTAAGTTTGAGTGTGGGTGATAGTAGCAATACACACCCTTAGGGTGGAAATTTGCTACGTGAGGAGAGGGTGATGGGTGATTTATATGCTCAAAGGAGTGTGCTCCATTCATTATAACCTTACCTAATTCAATTGGTGTAGCGGGTGAATCAAATCTCTCTCCTAAAAATGGATCATCTTCTATCAACTTCAAAAGATTATTAGTTAAGGATCCATCTTGACCTAATAAACCCAGTTTAAACCCATAATATTTCTTGTTATCAACCATGAATGGGTGATATAAGTGTGTAAGGTCATGGGTTACTCCTATATTAGCTTCCACTCTACATGGCCTAGAATCTATCACCTTTATCAAGAAACTACCCAGACTATCTATTTTGATGGGTGGATTGGGGCCTAATTCAATTCCAAGATTCACATCTAAAGACGGAAACTTGGGTAAGGTTTTTAGTTGAGGCTTCGGTTCATCAAAATTAGGAACTTCCTTTGGACTAAGAGAGAGGTCATGAAAACAAGCATCTAAACCTACATTCTCTAGTGGCATTTGGTCCAAAGGTTCTATATCAATTGGGGTTCCTATAGTCTCTTCTACTTCTTCCGGGTAAGTTATAGGCGATGTGTGTTCCTCAAGTGATGGTAGGGCTTGTGGGCTTGGAGTTTCCACCTCATTTTCCATTATATCTAGATCTCCTAAATGTTTAGTATGATCTGACCCAAATATACTCCTAAGCATCTCAAATCCTTCTTTGGCCATTTCAAATTCTTGGTCCGATTCATAAGAATTGTTCTCAAAAACTTGACTACTATGTTCTATTTGCCTAAAGGATTCCTCGCGTGTTTCATATGTTTTGAAATCTATCCCACACATGCAACTAAGTATTTTAGCTTCAACCATCTCACAATCTTGTTCGGGTTTAGGTTCCATGTTCATAAAAACTAGGTCTTTTTGATCATGATGCCTAAGCTTAGATAAATCCTCCTTATCCATTTCCTCAAGTTGTAACAACTGATGGTTTATACTTAGGAGGCTTTTCTTAAAAATTTTCCAGAGGGTCTCACTAGAAGGAGTTGATTCTAACAATGATCGTTTAATAGAAGCCACACAAGCACAAAATTTATCAAACCCATCCAACCTTACACCCTTCTCCTTCTAGATATCTCTAAGTTCACTCACAAATTTATTAGAACAATAAAAACCAATCCAATCTGCGAAATTCAATTGTTCCTCATTTGTTAATGATTCAAATGGAGTGGAAATCTGAATTTAACTGTATGTGAAGTCGGATTGCTGTGATAAGGGGATCTCTTGCTATAGTTATGGGCACCGAATGGGATTATGATGTGATGTTGCTAATCCAAGTGACGGATCCCACAATATTTTGAACGAGTTTCTTTTCCTTCAAGGAAACTGGGGCTTGCTGCGCACATCGCAATAGTTCAAAAACCGCGGCAACGGCCCCATATCAATAACAAATCCGAACTAAATATAGAGCAAATCCAGATGAGTGTTCTAAGGATAGTTCACTCTAAAAAAGAAAAATAATCTAAGGAACATCAGATAGGGGGAAGAAGCACAAACACAAGCATTTTGGGAAAAGTAAACAAAGATACCGGTCACTTTAACGTAAACTTAGTAATTGTTTACTCCTTGTTAACTTAAAGCGTCTAACCTAACCAAAAATAACAAGATTATTTAAACACTCACTTGAATCTCTATAGATCTTCCTCTTCCCACATTCCAACCTACCCAAACTATTTAAAACACGAACACACCGAAGATAATTTGCTAGTAACAATCTTAGTTGAGGAAGATCACTCTGGGAGACCTTTTAAAAATTCTTTTCGGAGGATTCATATTTGGTAGTCAACAATGTTGAACTCCTTTACCTATTCCTCCTAAATAGATTCGAATCCGTAGTACTAGTTTTTCTGGATCAAAAATACTTGTACCTTGGATTTGGGCTTGTTCTAACACT
>BPTQ01000001.1:118292478-118319146 GCA_019973895.1 Chrysanthemum seticuspe | reverse complement strand
GACTACAGAAGATGCATTACTTGGTACAATCTTAATTTCACTTTGATTCACATATTGATCGTGTGAGACAACATTACTATTACTCATATTATCAATATCTGAGTCGTAAGTCTCAAAAGATTGTACTTCATGATGCATCTTTTGCTCATCAATATCATCATATAGTTTTAATACCTCTGAAATGATTTTGTCTTTTGATGGTCCAGTTGGTGGTGAAGAAGAGACCTTAGGAGAGACCATTGGAGAAATGCTTGCCATGAAAATTGTTTGTGCAGAGGGTCCATAATCAACATCAGAATCGTATGCATCACAGTCAGCCACTTGAAAGGCATTCTGATGATTATGACCTATCTCTTGAATCGGCTGTTCATCAACATCGACATCATAAGTTTTAGCATTTCCTTCAGCAAGAAATAGTAACTCATCTTCATCCAAAGCTGCTCCATTGTCTTGAGCTTGTACTAGCAACATCTTATCCCTGAAGTAATCAGCATTCTATGGACGTTTTGGAGATGTGCAGTTCCTTGCAATGTGTCCCTCACCACCACAGTTATAGCATTTGATCGGCTTAGCTTGACCTTGATTTCCATTTCTTCCCCGATTTTGATTTGCAGCATAACCCCTACCAGCTCCACCTCTTCCCTGATCATACTGTCTTTCCTGAACTGGTTGCACAACAATCTTCCCATCTCTGACAGTAGCTTGATTGTGTGGGTTAGGTGCTGTTCTGAGGTTGTTGTTGGTTTGTGGAAGAGAATTCATGTTTTGACTTATCATAAGTGCTAGTTGATTGATGAAGTTTCCTATGCCTGCATCAGCATCAGCTTGTTTGAACATTGGATCAGGGATGAGTTTATGATTACCATTACCCAAAGGTACAACTTGAGAAGCTTTGGTTGTGATCCCAATATTAGAGTAAAAGGCAGTTGAATCATTTGTTGAGCTTGCTTCTCCCTGAGCTTTGAACTGATCAAGAATTCTCTTTTCAAACATGGCATGCCTCTCATTTTGAAGAAGGAAGGCATAGAGTTGCTCATAATTTGTATTCTTTAATCCTTTAGTGAGCTTCACAGAAGTAACAAATTTGTGCCATTCGGGATTCATGTTGTTTACAAACTTTGAGTTAAGCTGAATGTTAGGCATAGTCATTCTGATGTTTCTCATGTCATTCACCTGCTTATGAAATCTCACATAGTACTCATAGACACTCTCATCCGGTTTCATCTTGAAGTGCTCAAATTCATCATACAGCTGCGATTCTCGGTCTTCAACAGTTAGCTCAGAACCAGAGAGAAGCATCTTGACATTATCCCATACGGCTTTAGCTTCAGTGTTGTGATTGATAAGCTTATAGATGTCTTTAGGTAGACCTTGTAGTATAATGTTGGAAGCTCAGATATCTGCATCGAATCTCTTTTTCTCCTTATCATCAAGCTCATCATACATTTTTAGTCTGTCCATTCCGTAAATAGGAGTTCCATCTTCATTAGTATCAAGTATATCTCTAGTAGTTTCAACTCGGTAGGGTCCTTCATCGATTGATTTGAGAATGTTAACCCCATTTTCTTTACCAAGACAGTACAATCTGATTCGTTGAGCCCAAGAGTCATAGTCAGTTCTGTCAAGCATGGGTGGACGAGTGTCTGATCCAGCAGCTTGAACATCCTCTGCAACAGTGGATATGATAGTAGGAACGTTGGTGGACATGTTAACAGATTATAGGGGATTTTATAACTCTATGATTAAACCGGGAAATAGATTCTTTCACGAGATTTTACTAAATCAAGAGAAAACCGTAAACAATCACCCAAGTCGCTAGAAGATAATGCACCAAGTCGCTAACACCTAATTCGCTATACCACCAAGTCGCTAAACAAATGCAAGTCGCTAAGTAGTAACTCGCTAAGCCTCAAGTCGCTAGCAAAATGTTGGCAGCAATTCGCTAATCAAGTCGCTAAAGATTCAAGTCGCTAAAGAGCAACTCGCTATAGACCAAGTCGCTAACACCAAGTCGCTACCCGTAGTGGAGAGTCCACTACTTGTACTGTTAGTCGCTAGGCCTAAGTCGCTAGCTCCAAAACTGTAACTCGCTACAAAATTGTAAAGCAAGTCACTACTAAGAAACAAATCCATAGGTCAAGTTGCTAGCAAGAAAAACAACATAAACATCACTTTTCAATCCAAAAACAGCCCAACCAAGATGATTCAAGCTTACCAAATGAAAACCTAAACACTTGTGATGATTCTAAACATAAAAGTACTAACAAAATCCAAGCTTTAACACAAGAAATCAACCAAATGATGCACAAACCACTAAACTTTTTCAAACTCAAAAACCACCTAAAAACCACTAGAAATCCAAAGATGTGCAAGATATGATCTAACCATGGCTCTTGATACCAATTTTAGGATATTAGTTTTCACATACACATCAAACCATAACAACAAGGTGGCGTATAAGTGGAATTCTAGAGAGAGAAAGTTAGAGGTTTAGGGAACTTTAGTGAGAGAAAGAAAATTCTTATTATGAGCTCCAACTCTCTACCTTGGAAGGTAGAGAGTATTTATAGTCTTACAATAAAACACCACACAACGGGCTGTGGATCAGGCATACAGTGGGTAAAGACCCGTCCGTCCTCCACGGTGTTACTTAACTAAATACTACTAAACTTAAAAGAACTACGACTACGAGCTTTCTAACAATTACATATACTTGAGGTGACCGACTCTTTTAAACCTGGAATTTCTAATTCCTAACAGTATGCGTTTATCCCCAACTCTTTGAACTTACCAAAGGGTCTCGTCTACAAAACCCTCTAGGGATTATAAACTCTAACTCTAAGGCCCTCTTTGGATGGTTTAGCCTACAACCGCTCTAAGTGATATAGTCTAAGGTTCACAAAGATTAATCAAGCATTAATTACACGAAGAATGACCTATCGCATACTAGATCATTAACAATTAAGATAAGAGACAACCAATCAATATTCAATAATTAAGTTTCATATTCCCTAACCAAACACACAAGTAAATTAGCCGGACATGGAGAACATGCAAGCATACACACAAATAATCAAAGACATAATTGAATTAATGAAGTAAAACACTTATCTTGATGTAATATAGGGTTTGGAACCCTAAAATACTGTACAAGACAGCCTTGGTTCGGTTTAGGTTTTTACTCCAAAAGACTACACACTAAAACTGAAAAATTCGGATTCTATATATAACATTACAAGTGCGACGGCGTCACCTTATGTTTTGTGAGGCCGTCGGGTCGCCATCATTAGGGTTTCGTCTTGGCCACGTTAGTCTTGCGACGGCGTCACCTTATGCTCGTGACGCCGTCCTCTTCAGCTTCTGACGCCGTCTGGATCAAATCTAGGCCGTCTGAGTTGTGACGCCCTACTTTTTTAAAGCCTGACACCGTCACTTGAAAATAAGAAATTTGGCTTATGGGCCGTCACAAAATGCTCCGACGGCATCGCAGTTAAGCAGTGACGTCGTCACCTTATATTTCAGCAGCTTGAGTGTCTCGATTCTTGACTTTGTCCATTTTCTTCGTATATCCGCGCCTTTTCGTCCAAATAAGTGCCATTACAACAATTTCCCTTCAAGAGACCTAAAAAGTGAAAAGGAACGATATTAAGTAATAACGGATACAAAAGTGATCAAATAAGGGCTTAAACGACCCCTCAAAAAGGTACATTTTAAAACCTTATCAGTATACTTAGTTTAAGTATGTGCTAACCCAATATGTAAACATTAGTTGTTGTACATATATATCTAAATCATAAAATCACTTAAACTTGTTTTAGTGTTTTATGTGAAAGGCGTAAGTGTGTTAGGAAACTATTAACTCAAACTATTTACGTATTCTATTTGTTTCGTTAAAATGATTTTACGTTTGTTATCGACAAAACATTAGAAGATCGTAAAATATAAATAAACATTTTTACGGCTTATTTGTATTAACACAATGTTTTCTGACCTTCTTCCGCCATTGCTTTCTAGCCTTCTTAACTTGATTGTTGGCATTAACGATTTTAACTGGGTATTTAACAGCATTAATCAAATCATTCACACCACATACATGATTAGTAACAGAAACAAAGCAATCATCATTACATGTTTCGCCAAAAGTAGCAGAATTCGCATTAATTACAGCATGCTTAGAGCTAACACTAGAATCAACACGATTCGTTTTGTTCAACATAGTTTCATTCTTCCTAAGGTGATCATCTACTCTCTTCCATTGAACATTCCTAGCTTGCAAGGTCCTATCATTCTTTTTGTTGCCTTGAGGCTTTGACCTGCTCGCTTTGGTGTCACTTTTTACTCCTATAGAGGGAATGGGAACATTAGTTGGTTTTGCTACTTTTTGCATTTCAGGTTTAGAAGTGCTGGGATCTGAACTACTTATAGGCACATCAAATCTCACATGCTTGACTTTCAGCATAGAATGGGTTGCATACTTAGCACTAGGCATAGAACAAGGCATCACAGCTTTATCTTTCTCACATAAGGATTTAGGGCATGTTGCTTTTAAACATTCTAACAACTCCTGAGATCGTTTGTCATATAAGCATGCATACCTAATTTCACTATCAAGTGGCTTATTTATGCTATCATGTTCTACAATCTCACGGAGACATTCTAGACTATCCTTAAGGTGACAGAAATAGTTATGAAACACAAGCTTGTTATTTCTAAGATGAGGAGGAATGTATTTAACACTCACAGTATATTTAGAATCTGCAGATGACTTTGATGAAACATTCTCATTAAAGACAAGTGGCATTTTCCCTTTTACCTGACTCTTCAGATTCTCAAATTCCTTTTGTAACGAAATTATTTTTTCATTGTTTTTGTCACGAGTGACTTTCATTGAATCGTATAACTCTTTGAAGTGTCGTTTGACCTTTTCATTTTCTTCTATAAAACTCTCATTTTCTTGTTGTAACATGTTAATGATGTTTTGAAGATGAAAGTTTTGAGAAAATTGAGAATCTAAAGGAGGAGGCATTTGGGAGCCAGTCTCATTGTTCTTTTCACCCTTTAATTGTGAAATTTGGGGTTTTAACTTTCTGATCGTGTTACAGTGAGCTCGAATCTGTTCATCACGTTTGTTTATTTCAAAAACTGCATCAAACTCTGGAACATCCGAGGATATCTTGGTGTTTGAGGTTTTAACATTTTCTTTGAGATGTTGATATTTTAGTTGCAAATCAAAATGTTCAACTTCCAACTTAGAAAAATGTTTTACCAAATTATCATGATCATCCTGGTCAATTTTCTCATTTAGTTTTGAGTTTTTGTTTTCAAGCTCAATGACACGATCATGGGAAACTTTCAAAGCAACAGATAATTCATGAAATTAAGAAGCAGTAACAGAATATTTAGTAACAGTATAAAACGCATCTTGAGCAACACAACTCGAAATCAAGTTCTCATTTAATATATGCAGATTCTTTCTTTCAATTTCATTATATTTAAGTTCCCGTTCATAATTATTGACCTCAACTATCATTGCATCAAATTCTTTTTCTATTTCTTTAATCTCTGAGTCTATCTCCTTTTGAAGACTCTCATATTGATTTTTTAATTGTTTAAAGAAAGGCATGACTTCAGTTAAATAGCATTCTTTAGTTTGCTCAAAACCCCTCTTCCCTTCTGTTATCCCTGTAGATGTGATTCTTTTCTTACATGTCTTTTCAAAATCAACGAATAGTTGATAAACAACATACAAGCTGATTAAGGTCTTGCTCTTAGTGGGAATAGTTCTAGGAACAAAATGCATTGGTGTATTTGGAGGATACACAGTAGCTGGAGGCACTTTCCTAAGAGGAGTGTTTGTTTCAACAAGTACATTTGCCTTTTGCTTATCCATGTCTTTTTTCCAAAAAACTTGTTCTGGGGTTAATTAAGTTTGAGGCTTAAACATGTTCAGAGAAATCCAGTTTTCTTTTGTGTAATCATGGGGTTTGACCGTTATGTTTTGCTTTTTACACTGAGGATCTTTTAGCTTCTTATCCATTTTCTCCCTAGAGGCATCTTCTAATTTTCAATCCTCTTTCGTGCTTCCAATACATGATGGTGTTTGCCTAGGCTTGAGGATCTCATTACCATCATATACAATCGTATGGAAAGCTTTAGCCTTTTTACAATACTCGGGATTTGGCTCTTCTACTAGCGTAACACTACGTTTGTCACTTAGAACTCTATGCTTAGTGATCATGTGAGCAGTCTGAATGGTATTCCCTTTTATGTACAACTTATTTTCAAGCTTGTTTTTCAAAGTTTTTAGGTTGGAAAAATCAGTTAAAAGTTTTGATTCCTTAGCATTAAATTCTTGTTTAAGCACTTTAACATTTTCTTGAAGTTCTTGATTTTGCTTAACAGTTTCGTTTAGTTTGTCTTTTAAGGAATCTAGCTCTTGTTTTAATATTTCTTCCCTAAAATTACTTTTTCTAATAATTGTACGCATTTGGTCATCCATTTCCTGCTCACGCGTAGTTAAGTCAAACTTAGCACGTTGTTCATAAATGGCAACTTGTTCTTTATAGTTTCATGTGATTGTACTTCGCTATGTATCTTTTGCTCGTCAATTCATCGTATAGTTTTAATACCTCTGAAATGATTGAATCTTTGGATGGATCAGCCTGTTGTGGTGATGAGACCTTTGGAGAGACCATTGGTGAAATGCTAGCCATGAAGATTGTCTGGACAGTAGGTTCATCATCGACATCAGAGTCAAATGCATCACAGTCAGCAACTTGAAAGGCATTTTGATGATTGTGACCTATTTCCTGAATTGGCTGCTCATCCACATCAGCATCATATGTTTTGGCATTTCCCTCAGCAAGAAACAACAACTCTTCTTCATTCAAAATCGCTCCATTGTCCTGAGCTTGCACCAGCAGCATCTTGTCCCTGAAATACTCTGAATTTTGAGGGCGTTTTGGAGACGTGCAGTTCCTTGCAATATGTCCTTCACCACCACAGTTGTAGCACTTGATTGGCTTTCCTTGTCCTTGATTTGCATTCCTTCCACGCTTCTGATTAGCCACATACCCTCCACCTACTCCACTTTTTCCTTGTTCATACTGTCTTCCTTGCACTGGTTGCACCATGATCTTACCATCTCTGACAATAGCATGATTGTGTAGATTGGATGCAATTCTGATATCACTGTTAGTGTGTGGAGTGAGGTTCAGATTTTGCTTAACCATGAGAGCCAGTTGATTGATGAAATGTTCCATGATTGTGTTTGAGTCTGGAGGCTTATATGCTAGATCTGGAATGAGCTTGTGGTTACCGTTACCCATTGGTATGACTTGAGAAGCTTTGGTGGTAATTCCTACATTTGTGTAGAATGTTGTTGAGTCATTTGATGAGCTTGCATCTCCATGATTAGATTTGAACTTTTCAAGAATCATTCGTTCAAACATAGCATGCTTCTCATTCTGAAGTAGGAAGGCATACAATTGCTCATAGTTAGTGTGCCTTAATCCTTTAATTAGCTTGACTGAGGTGACAAATTTGTACCATTCGGGATTCATGTTGTTCACAAACTTTGAATTGAGCTGAATATTTGGCATGGTCATTTTGATATTCCTCATATCATTCACAAGTTTGTGGAACCTCACATAGTATTCAGTGACACTTTCTCCAGGGTTCATCTCGAAGTTCTCAAAATCATCATACAATTGAGATTCCCTGTCTTCTTTGGTCAATTCAGAACCAGAGAGAAGCATCTTAAAATTGTCCCAAACTGCCTTGGCTTCAGTGTTGTGATTGATTAACTTGTAGATGTCTTTTGGAAGACCCTGAAGTATAATGTTTGAAGCCCTGATATCAGCATCATATCTCTTTTTCTCCTTATCATTGAGCTCATCATACGTCTTTGGTTTGTCCAAACCTAAATCACTGAACCATCCGCAGCAGTTTCAAGTATGTCTCTGGTAGTCTCAATCTGATAAGGTCCTTCATCAATTGATTTGAGAATGTTAACCCCATTTTCCTTTCCCAAACAGTGCAACCTATTTCGTTGAGCCCATGAGTCATAATCAGTTCTGTCAAGCATAGGTGGATGAGTATCTGATCCAGCTGCTTGAACGTCCTCAGCTACAGAAGAGATGATTGTAGGCACGTTGGTAGACATGATTACAGATTTCACGGGATTTTATAACTCTATGATTAAACCGGGAAATAGATTCTTTCACGGGATTTTACTAAATCAAGAGAAAACCATAAAATGTAACATAAAAAATAATTAACCAAGTCGCTTCAAACCTTGAAGACAAGTCGCTTAGCACCAAGTCGCTAGGTATACAAGTCGCTATTAAGAAAAATTGCTAGTAACAGGTAACTAGGCACACAAGTTGCTAGAGTGACAACTCGCTAGAAGAACAAGTTGCTAGTGACACAAGTCGCTATGAAGACAAATCACTAGTGACAAATCGCTAGACACAGAAGTTGCTAGAGTAACAGCTCGCTAGATGAACAAGTCGCTAGTGACACAAGTCGCTATGAAGACAAATCGCTAGTGCCAACTCGCTAGACACTGAGGTTGCTTGAGTAACAACTCGCTAGATAGACAAGTCGCTAGTGAGAACTCGCTAGACAAAACAGTACGACCACTACTTTGTCCTTTTTGTCGTTTTTTCTCAAGAGACAAATCGCTTAGTGCACAAGTCGCTTCACACAACACATACAAGTCGTTGAAAACATAGAGACAAGTCACTACGAAGAAATCAAGTCCGAGACACAAGTCGCTAGTATGAAATATTCAAAAACACCACTTTTCAATCCAAAAACAACCCAACCACACTGATTCAAGCCTTCCAAATCAAAACCTAAGCACTAATAATGATTCTAACCACAAAAGTATAATCAAAATCTAAACTTTAACACTAGAAATGGTCCAAATGATGCAAATACCACTAAACTTTTTCAAACCCCAAAACCATATAAAACCACTAGAAATCCAAGAACATGTAAGAGAGATTTATCAAACCATGGCTCTTGATACCATTTGTAACATATTGGATTTCATAAACACATCAACACATGATGTATATAGGCGTATAACTTAAGGTCTTAGAGAGAGAAAGTTTAGAGGTTTAGGGAACTTAGAGAGAGAAAGAAAAATCTTATTATGAACTCCAACCCTCTACTTTGGGAGGTAGAGGGTATTTATAGTATCTTACACAAAACACCTCCTACGGGCTGTGGATCAGGCATACAGTGGGTAAACACCCGTCCGTCCTCCATAGTGTTACTTAACTAAATACTAACTAACATTAAATAACTACGACTACGAGCTTTCTAATGATTACATATACTTAAGGTGAACGACACTTTAACAACAGGATTTTCTAAATCCTAACACGAAACTTGATCTTTACTTGTTGTAGATACTTAGAAATCATTGCGCTTCCTAATCAATGAGTCCAAGAGCTTCCTTACTTGACTTCCTTCCTCGGGAATTGTCCAAATGTGCATGAAATCTTCATTTCTTCATCTTTTGCAATACCAGGTTACATTCACATACAAATACGCATCTTTTACACTTTTGCAACAGTTATGAGTAAATTTAGCCGATTATCATACACAAAACCAACAATAACGCTACTAAAAACATACTCATTTTGAGCGTTATCAGATCCTTTTGGTTTTTCCGTCAAGGATTTCATGACGCGCCGGGTGCTTCTCCGATGTGACAGCACGGGTGACCTTTACCCTGTCACGGCCTCGTGTCCTATTCCCCAAGCTCTTCTTGTCAGTCAACATACGTGGCATTAGCGCCTTGGACATCCAGGGAGCGAAGTGCTATGTCGTCTTGTCTCAAATAATTTTATATCTTGTAATAAGAAGAATCTTCCTGTGCTTTGTCATGCTTGCCAGCTTGGCAAACACATTCGACTTCCATTTGTTAGTTCTGATACTATTGTTAATGCATGTTTTGATGCTATTCATTCTGATGTAAGGACTTCACCAATTCAAGCCTCTCAGGTTTTAAATATTATGTTTTGTTTTTGGATCACTATTCTCATTTTGTTTGGGTCTACCCGTTGATAAACAAATCAGATGTATTATCAAAACTTGTTCTATTTCGCAAGTACGTTCACACTCAATTTACGTGTGAAATCAAATCGTTTCAGTGTGACCATGGCTGTGAATTTGATAACCGCACCCTACATAAACTTTTTGCCGACAATGGTATTCAGTTTCGTTTCTCATGCCCCAAGACATCTCAACAAAATGGGAAGTCAAAACGGATGATTCGCACCATAAACAACCTCATTCGAACCCTACTTTTTCAGGCCAACCTTCCACCAACCTTTAGGGTTGAAGCTTTAAACATGGTTGTCCATTTAGTCAACATCTTACCTTCCATAGCTATTGCTAACGAAATCCCGTATACTCGACTGTTTGGCCAAAACCCGGATTATAGCCTTATACGCACATTTGGCTGCTTATGTTACCCCCACTTATATCCTAATCACAAACTTGAACCACGCTCCACACCTTCCATCTACTTGGGAAAATCTTCAAATCATCGTGGGTGTCGTTGCCTCGAATTAAAAACCAATAAAATAAGCATTTCTCGCCATGTAACCTTTGATGAAACTGTTTTTCCATATGGCACTCCTAAACCAACATCAGCACCCAAATACAATTTCCTAGATGACTCGCCCGATAAAAATCCTCCGTTCATTCCATCCGCCCCCATTGTGCAACCCACTGTGCCTCAACCCACAAACGAGCCTGATAACGCCTAAAATGAACATGTTTTTAGTAGCGTTATTATTGGTTTTGTGCATGATAATCGGCTATATTTACTCATAACTATTGCAAAAGTGCAAAAGATGCGTATTGTGTATGTATATGTAGCCAGGTATCACGAATGATAAAGAAATGAAGTTTTTACGCACATTTGGAAGATTCTCGAGGAAGGAAGTCGAGCTAGGGAGCTTTTGGATTCAATGATTGGGAAGCACAATGATTTCTAAGTATCTACAGCAAGGAAAGATCAAGTTTTGCCTTGGAAATCATCAGCGAGAGCAAAGAATGAAGCGTATAAGCAGAAAGTCAACAAAAAGTCAAATCAGCAACACCCAGCCGTTCGGTCGTAACCCGTAACCGGATCCGGCTGGGCATTTGGTCAAAACGCAACCGATCCGGTTGCCATCGTAACCGATCCGGTTGCATGAACTGCAGTTACACAAAGTTGCATTTATTTTGCCTGAACTCCCCATAATCATTGGAGGCCGATCATTTCTTGATATTAACTTGTTGGGAACGTTTTTTGGTCAGTTGAGCAAGCATATATGGCTATATAATGAACCTAGTCCTATTTTACTAGGTGTAACACAACCAAAAATGTATTAGTGTACATCTAAACTAATACCAACCATATTATTCAGCCCAAAAGCTTGGTTCTTACTGAAAAACGTCCAGGAGCAAGGAGGGAACAATTCTCATCCATAGTTTCGGTAGTTTGGAGTTATACGGTGAATCTAAGTGATTGGAGGCGCGTGGTTGCTACAATCCACAAATTCTAGTTCTTGTAATCACAAAAGTTTAGGTATTCTATGAACTTTGTTATGGAATTCTATTCTCTTGAATTATTGGAATTACTTTGTTATGATTTGTGTTTAGTTATTATTATTATCATGGAGTAGTTTTGGGATATACTTATGTGTTGGGATGTAGTTAATCATATTAGTGTTCTCAAATGTGATGCATGTATATATGATCTTGTTTAAATGAGTTTGTTGGAAAAATACTAGTTTTGGTTTGATTTGTTGATAAAACATGTTTTAAGAAAAAGGACCGAAAGGATTTCTCTTGTGTTTTATTCCAAAAAGTTGAGTGACAAACTAGTATGGGGATATGGTGATTGACAACCACCATGTTTGCTTATTAAAACAAGACTAGGAACATTTTCATCACGAAAGGGTCGAAAGATTCGTAAGAACAAATTTAATAAGAACATGTTGCAAACAAATGGAATTTCTAAAGGATAATCATTAGGATAAGGACCGAAAGGATTACCTATATGTTTTTCTTAGAATGATTTTTACAAACATATACCATGGTTGGGGATCATTTGCTTATGATTTGTGCATCACATCAAGAGTATACACCAAACCTTCATGAATGCTATTTATGATTGACTATAGACTACACACAAGTATATATATTTCTTATTATTGAATTTCACTATAACATCACTATTTGAGGAAGCCTTGACAAGCTTTCTTGTTGGAGTCTTTTCATACAAAACAGTTTCAAACACAAAATCCCTTGGGACGATCTCGACTTACCAAACTTTTCTATCACGGACGAGTATACTTGCTCGTATGTGTTAATAGATTAGACGGTTAAATCGTGTTTATAAATTTTTAAAACTTGCACTACGCGTAACACATCAAGTTTTTGGCGCCGCTGCCGGGGATTTTCTTAGATTTTCTTTGATTTTCTGTAAAAATGATAGTATTGGAATTGAATTTGTTGAAAAGTAAAAAAAAAAAGTTTTGGTTAAAAGCTAACCAAATCCGGTTAGAGTTACTGAGTGAATTTTTATTTTTGATTTCATGGTTCTAGTTTACTTAGTTATTTGTTTTATAGTTCCTAGAGTAATTATTGTCATTTTAGATTTTATTTGCAGATTATGTCTTGTAGTTTAATGATTTTTTAGATTTATTTATATTTTCTTTACATTTGTTATTTATTAGTTAATTAGTTTTAGATTAATTTCAGTTTTAATGTTAATGATTAGATAGTAATTTTTCAATTATATGGTTTAATTATTTTTATGGTAGATTTTAATTGGTAGTTAATATAGTTTTTAGTTTAATGTTTTTATTATTAAGTTATTAATTATTGGTTTATGAAGAGTTTTTATTAAATTAGAGTTTAGTACATCTTAATGATTCCTTAATTGCAATTTAAATTCTGTTTTAATATAATAAAAAAAAATCGATCCAACCAATCGGTTGCAACCTGCAACCGGATCTGGTTCGATTACTTGGTCTAATTATTTCAACCAACCGAATCGGTTGGTGAGCCAACCGATCCGGTTGGTGCTCTCGTTAAATTTTTTTATCATTTTTAGATTCTGAGTTTTAACTTATGTTTTTAGTTTTGTTAAGTATCTTAACTTGTTTAGTATATGTTTCTATAGTTTGTTCTTGTTTTTACTAACTCTAACGCTAATAATTCGGATTTTGTTTTGTTTTGTTTTGTCAAGTTTAGCTAGTTAGTATGGGTAGTTTGAGCGGAATCTCGGAATACCTTCGTACTTTAGATGAAATGTTCAAGGATACCGGAAGTTCACTGGAAAATATTGGAGGTATCTTGGAAGAGAGTAAGAAAGATTTGGGGATTGATACGGTTAATATGGAGGAAACGGGTGAAAACAAGGTTCAACTTCCCAAGAAGGGAAGAGTCGTAGTGTTCACACAAGCACCTTTAACGGTGTACGATTCGCCACTAATGAGGTTTGGAATGCCTTGTAGTGTGGAAGGAGTAAGTGCTTGGGACGCGCAACTTAATATGGCTTATGGAGAAAACTACATTTTGGAGAAGGTTCTTGACAAAATTGGTCATGTACGTTTGGACTATGAAGCATATGGAAGAAGGATGGTCAAAAATCTTAAGGTCAATATTCATGGACACATTTTTGAAACGGATTTTGTTGTGTTAGAAGAAGGGAATGCGGATGAACCTAATGTATGTTTTGGTCGAGACTTTCTTGTCACGAGCAAGTGTCAAGTTGATTTTGCAATGAGAGAAATGAGGATTAATATAACTGATTTGGAAGAAGGAAAAGGAGTGAACGAGATGCTAGTGGAAGTTTGTGCAAACATGGAAGAGAAAGAGGTGGAAGTAGTTAAAATGGGAAAGGAAAATCGGAAGAAAACTTCATCAAACAAACTAACCCCAACCACAACCACCAAAAATGATTACACACCATCATCGCCTACTACTACAAATACTTTCAAACCCTTAACCGACAAACAAAAAGAAGCTATTTTAGAAAACCTAGAACAAAAGTTTCTTGAGCTTAATGATAAGGTTTTAAAAGGTACCATTTTGAGGGGTCGTTTTAGTCCTTATTTGATTACTTTTGTATCCGTTATTGCTTAATATCGTTCCTTTTCACTTTTTAGGTCTCTTGAAGGCAAAATGCTGGAATGGCACTTATTTGGACGAAAAGGCGCGAATATATGAAGAAAATGGCTAAAGTCAAAATCGAGACACTCACAGCTGCTGAAATTAGAAGGCAACGGCGTCAGGTGCTAATGGCGACGCCGTCCCAAAATTGTTGTGACGGTCCAGAACCCAAAACTCGTATTTTCAAGCGACGACGTCTAGTTGTGAAAGAGTAGGCCGTCGCTACTCAGACGGCCTAGATGCAATTCAGACGACGTCAGAAGCTGAAGAGGACGGCGTCACGGACATAAGGTGACGCCGTCGCAAGGTTAACGTGGCCAAGACGAAACCCTAATGACGGCGACACGACGGCGTCACGAAACATAAGGTGACGCCGTCGCATATGTAATCTTATATATAGAATCCGAATTTTTCAGTTTTAAGGAGAGTCTTTTTGGAGTAAAAACCTAAACCCGAACCTAAGGTGTCTTGTACAGTATTTTAGGGTTTTAAACCCTATTTTACATCAAGATAAGTCTTTACTTCATTAATTCAATTATGTCTTTGATTATTTGTGTGTATGCTTGCATGTTCTCCATGTCCGGCTAATTTATTTGTGTGTTTGCTTAGGAAGTATGAAACTTAATTATTGAATATTGATTGGTTGTTTTTTATCTTAGTTGATATATGATCTAGTAATGCGATAGGTCATTCGTTGTGTACTTAATGCTTGATTCATCTTTGTGAACCTTAGAATATAATTACCTGAGTAGTTGTAGGCTAAACCATCCAAAGAGTGCCTTAGAGTAAGAGTTTATCATCCCTAGTGGGTTTGTAGACGAGACCCTTTGGTAAGTTCAAAGAGTTAGGGAGAAACGCATACCCTACAACTTTAGACATACAACGCAACTAAGAATAAGACGTGACAACTCAACCATCAATAGGAGATAATTAAGGAGTAGTACAACCTAAGTAAACACATCTTTAAACTATCATACGAGCACACATTAATTAGACATAGACTCCCACAACCTTAGTTTAGATAATTAGATAATAGTAGAGTAATCGGTAGAAATACCAACCCCCCAAATCCAATACCCGAGATTCGTACCTTTCCATTTCATAAAACATAAAAAGATAAAAAAAATAATCTTCCTCAACCTTAACCTTAGCGTAGTAACTTCTTACTAGCATTCCTATTCTCCTAGAGAACGATATCAATACCCGTGGCTTACCCTAATTACTACACTACAACGATTAGGTTCACTGCCTAGGGTGTTATAAAACTTGCTCGAAGAAAAGGAAGTTTCCTTGACCCCGAACGACGCGTGTAGCGTTATCAAGTTTTTGGCGCCGCTGCCGGGGAATAGAATAGCTAGTTAGTAGTCCACCTCTTTTAGGTTTCTTTGCTTGATTCCTATCAAGTAAATTTTTTTTCTCAATTTTTTAGCTTTCTCTTAGTCTATCCCCCTTCTTCGTGACCTTTGTTCGTAACCCCATCACTTTTCATCATGGAAGGTGATAACCCACTACCATTCATCAACCCACCACCAAATGACCCGCCAAGAGCCCGTACTCTTGGTGAATACTCGAGACCAAGCCACCTAGGCTATAGGAACACCATTGAGCTTTCCGACCAAGCCCAAACTACGGCCCTGCGATCCGACACCATCCGGTTGGTGCAAAATGGATGTGCATTCCATGGACTTCGTTCCCAAGATCCAAATCAGCATCTGAGGGATTTCCTCAAAATTGTCGATTCCATCGACCTTGATGCTACTACTCGGGAGACCACGCGCCTGCGTCTCTTCCAATTCTCTCTACGGGACCAAGCTAGTAATTGGCTTGAGCGACTTCCCGCCGGCTCCATCTCAAGTTGGGATGATCTTACCTCTCGCTTCCTTGCTCAATTTTTCCCACCGGGGAGAACCACTAAGCTTAGGAATGACATCTTGATGTT
This sequence comes from Chrysanthemum seticuspe, assembly GCA_019973895.1. Taxonomy (NCBI): domain Eukaryota; kingdom Viridiplantae; phylum Streptophyta; class Magnoliopsida; order Asterales; family Asteraceae; genus Chrysanthemum; species Chrysanthemum seticuspe. The sequence continues at coordinate 118,303,020 of BPTQ01000001.1, read as the reverse complement.
CCAACAACGTCAAGGTGAATCTCTCTACGAAGCATGGACCCGATTCAAGGACTTACTTCATAAAGTCCCTCATCACGGCATTGATCTTTGGCTCCAAGTCCAAATCTTTTATGATCATGGCAACTTCCCCACTAAGCGATCCATTGACCAAGCGGCCGGTGGAAAACTTAGCGATCTCACCGCGGAAGAATCATGGGGAATAATAGAGGACCTCGCCCTCTATGACAACGAAAGTTGGGATGACCCCCGTGAGCTGCCCAAAACCGTTAAGGCAATCTCCTTGCCTCCTCCCGACCGTAGGATGATCGAACTTGAAGATCAAGTTAGATTCCTCATGAGTTCCTACAAAAATCCTAAGTCCTCACGACAAGTGAATCAAATCACTCTACCTTGTGAGTTATGCAGTGGTCCCCATGACACTCGTGATTGCACAAGGCTCCCCGAACAAGCTTTTGCGGACTACGCCTCCATACGTACCGACGGAACGGGAGAGAAGTGGTACACTTTCAAACCCGAACAAAACAACTTAGGAAACTCGTACAACCCTTCGTGGAGAAATCACCCTAACCTTAAGTGGAACCAAAACTCAAGCACACCCCAAAGTTCATCTAGTTCACCTACTAGGGTTAATTCTTTTAATACCGGGAACCCCACTAATCTTGAGGCAATTGCATCTAGATTTTTGTCATCAAAAGAAACTCGATTGCATAAGCTTGAAGCTGATTTTAAGCAAAAACAAAGCGAGATGACAACCAAGCTTGATGCCCTCTTAAAAGCCTTCAATGAGCGGGAAGTTGGAGCACTCCCAAGTGATACCATAAAGAACCCAAAAGTGAATTCGATTGCATCGACTTCATGTTCTAGTTCACCATGGGAGAGTGCACATCCATGCCCCTCCCACCCAACGGTTCACTCGGTAAATGCTATCAAAAAGGGTTCCAAGCCATCCAAGAGGTACCAAGGCCCGACACCTTTTGTAGAGCCTACTCTTGAGAAACCAGTCAGCCAAGAATCCAAACCTAGTTTAGAGGAGGAGTACAAGGAACTCCATCAAGAAAAACCGATTCTTGAAGTCTTAGCTCATGCACCTTACTATAATGCTTTAAAAGAAAAATATGAGTTAGAACTAGGGCTTGGAAAACATGGGTCCGCCTTTGTGCGAAACAACTTACCTAAGAAGCTAGACGATCCCGGGCTATTTACTCTTCCGTGTAGACTTGGAACTTCCAAACCACTCGATGCTCTAGCCGATTTAGGATCGTGCATCAATCTTGTTCCGTTGTCCCTCCATAGAAGCCTTAACTTAGGTAAAATTGAACCAACAGAAACCATCTTAGGTCTAGCGGACGGTAGTATAGCACGTCCGGTAGGAATAATAAAGGACATGGTAGTACATGTAGGAGAGTTGACTCTTTTGGCCGACTTTCATGTGCTAGACATGAATAAGGACCCGACATGCCCATTACTAGTTGGAAGAGGATTTTTAGCTACCGCTAGTGCCATCATCGATTGTAAGATGTCCAAAATAGTGGTAGGGGAGGGGAGTGCTAGATCCGTTTACGATGTTAAAAAGCATACATACTACAAGGATGAGGAAATCCCACAAGAGATAGGGTTGGATAGAGAGCCTTCTAGATATGGGCCTTGGATTGATAAGAACATCATAGGCCCCCAAAGACCTTTTTACCTAGATAAAGCCTTTGCTAGTGCATCAACTTTCCAAGAAAAAGAAATGGCTAGGGACATAGAAGTGAACCCGTTCGAGGACGCCTTAGTATTTAGGAAGATGACCGAGTTCCTAGGAAGCTTGCCCGTTAACCTTGTCATGAATAAGTGGATAGTTGAGAAATCTGAACACAAGTGGGATTGGAATAGACCGCCTAGTGATGGTAATGGAGGGTGGCACATTAGGATACAAATCTATGATCCCGATGGTTAGATGTTTGAAAAGGCATATTTAACCGAACGTACTACTAGGAACTTGAATGATAAGTTTGATCCTTACGACATTGTTGAGGATAGACTTACGTATATCGGTACGTAGAAGCACGACTATGAGTCTAGCTACAAGACTCTTTAATAAAGAAAAGCGCTTCGTGGGAGGCAACCCATGCTTAATTGTTTGCTTGTTAGTGTCATATATCTTTTATTAATTGTTTATCCTCATGTTTAAATTTGTAAAAATGCTTTATTTTGTTTTTAACCTCGTCTTAATTGCATATAAAGGTATTTTACATAAAGGATAAGTGTAGGGAGGATTACACACGTTTTCAAAAGAAACGTAAACATGAGAATAACAATTAACTAAAAGATATTTATGTTTGTTTGTTCGAGTCAAATGCTTGTATCGAGTCATAATGGATGTTTTGCAGAAATTTTTCCAGATTCTAAAGATGTAAATTTTCCAGAATTTTTTCCAGAAAATCGCAGACCAGTTTTTGTCAGGATAACCTGACGGCGTCAGGATTGCAACCTGACGGCGTCAGGAAGGAGTAAAAACATCAGATTACTTTTTTCTCGTTTTCTGAGCTACTTATAAATTTTTGGAATTTTCCAGGTCTTAATTTTCTTAGAAATTCTGTAAACATCCATTCCACAAGCATTATATCCTAGTTTAAATCAAGTCTTATATATATTATTACCGCCGATTTTACGCGAAGGTTTCGTTTGTTTTCTTCAAGTGTGCAGGTTTAGTTTGTCAAGAAGAAGTTACATAAGATTGGAAGGAGCTTTTTACGCAATAATTCTTCTTGAAAAGGATTTAACCACCACTTTACACGGATCCTACCGAGCTAATCAGGGGAGTATTAGTTTCTTTCATTTTTAATTACCTTCTTTTATCATAACTTTGATACTTTCGGGGAACATTGGGGACAATGTTCAGTTTAAGTGTAGGGAGGGAAAATAAAACGGGAACTTTGAAACTATGCTTATCCTTGACTATTTGCTTTGTCCAATTGTGATTGTGTAATAAACCATGAGGAAATGTCAGTTAGGGTAATTTTGGCACAAAATTTAAAATTTTTTATGACATATAGGAGTGAGCCATTAGTCTTAACAAAAGCGTCTCACGGATAGGAAGTTATATGACTAACACAAAACCCTTTACCACCCAAATTCCACCAAAATGTGAGGATCACCCTTAGATTAGTAGGAATTAAAAGCATTCATCTTCAATGCTTAGAGTGTGAACCGGTAGTATATTAGATTCTAGAACTTGTTTTGTGATGCATTCTGAGATCGCAAGTGAGGCTACACTTGTGTAGTTAGGAATAACTAAATGATAAGAGGCATTAGGAAAACCCTTGTTTGATACCTGTAATATAATTACTTCTTCCATATCGGTTGAGTAATTCCCCCACACCCTTTGCGTTGTACTCATCTTTAGTACACGATACCCCTAGTTAACCCCTCAGAGCCTATCCTTCTCGCGGTTCTCGTGATGTTTCGGTTTTTCCGGAATATCAATGAAGAGCATTGTTTACACCCCACCCCCAAATATACACCCAAATCGCCTTAGCCTACCCGTTATGCACTCACTTTTAGTGCAAATGTTTGTTATCACCCTAAACCCTTAGTTCAATTATCTAGTTGCTTGCATAAGTTGCTAAGTCGAGTCATATCCTTTGTATACAGTTTTGGGACGATTGGGATTCATGGGAAAAGTTAAAGTTTATGAAATGACGGGAAGGGAACGTTAAATTCAAATTCCCTTTGTTTGCGTAATAATGTACCCCAAGTGTTTTGATCTTTTCAAATCGGGTCAAATTAGTGTTAGAGTAATAAAAACTCAAGTGTAGGGATGTGCCTATAAATCCCTATTATTTTGATGTTACCATAGAGGATGGTAGAGTAAAAGTGTATGAAAAAAAAAAAAAAAAAAAAATCGAAACAAAATCGAAAAAAAATAGAAAAAGAGAAAAAGAAAAAAATAGAGTGTAAAAAAAAATAAATAAAAATATACATATATATATATATATATATATATATATATATACTAGGCGAGTACCCGTGCCTAGCGGCATCGGTTTCTAGCGGCAGCAATGTCTAGTTTTCGACAATAGTTTTAAGATGCGATTAATTTTACTTCGACAAACGGTATTTGTAGGGTTACATAATATTGCTCGGAAAATGTTTATTCGTGATCACGTGGTAGCGTTTAGTTATTGACAAAATCCGGTTGCGTTGATATTTGTGTGTGTTTTCTATTGTATCCTCAAGTGAGGTTTACGACATTGTATATTATGCGCATAACCCTAGCGGCTAATAAATTATGTTAGAATCAATTTAGCATGTGTCAAATTTTTCCTTGGGCACAACTTTTGTGTTAATTTAGGAAAGATGGTTAGGTGATTAGGATATTTTGTCTTCGATACATTGTTTCAAAGCTTATTTTATAGTGATACCAAAAAAAGAATAAGATGGATAAGCTTAAAAATGAAGATGTTCAACTTTTGTAAATTTTATTAATAATATGTAAATTAAGAGCCATTTTTTTCCTATATGTAAAAAAAATATATTTAAAAAAAGTTACATGTCATAATAACAATCATACAATTTTAAGTTCGGGCCATTCAATTAAGAGCACCCGCGTCTGGCGGCAGCTGTGTCTAGTTTCGCCAAAATTTCGCCTTTTTTTTTCAAGAATACTATTTCGCCGGCGTATTATGATTGTTTTCTTTTTGAGATAGCGTTTATTTGTGTTCGAGATTTTCTTTTTTAATACTTTTGTAGGTTGAATTAATCAATTAATATTTTAATAACTAAAACATCATTTTTTGGGTTGAAGGAGCAATTAACGTCAATTTTTAGTTTCTAGAAAAATGTAGTACATATACGTGATGCAAGATAAACATTCATCTTTCGGTTTTTATATATCAACCTTCCATTTTTATATCATAGTTAAGAGATTATCATTCATGTCAATAAGGTACATGTAGCCATGCAGGGGTGTTAGTGAGGTTGACTCGATCGGGTTCGAGTCAATTCAAGTTCGGCTCAACCCGAATATACGTAAAATGATTAAAGAAATTTACTTGCTTCAATATTTTTATATTGCACAAGTGTTAGTCGAGTTGGATTGGTCGGGTTAAAGTCAACTCCGGGTTAGTTGATTGACTCGAATTGACCGAGTAAAATTATTGACGCAAGTAACTTTAATCAAGTTTTGGTCTTCCTTTTTGACACACACATGGGTACATGTATAACATTTGGAGTCATTTTTACATTTTTAAGAAAAGAATGCAATCACATGATACATGTGGCGGTCTAGTCATTTTTGCATTGAGAAGTCACTTTTGCATCTAAAAAAGAATGCATTTTATTTTACTTTGGTTCTGATCAGCTTTTTAGATTTTTTTTCATCTTCTTCTTTGTCCTTGGCTCAACTACCAAGAATTCAAAATTTTTCAAACTTGCCCACGTCTTGTCATAGTGACATTTGATGGGGTGAAAAACTTAAAAAAAAAAAAAAAAGAAAAAAAAAAGAAAAAAAAAAAGCCTTTATAATAAGTAAGCTTCTAAAATTAATTTAAAACTATAAGTTATAATCATTGTTATGTTTCAATAGCAATTTTGATAACACAAAAAAAATTTTGTACCTTTTAAAACTTACATAAAATTTAAAATTACCATCAACTCCAAATTAAATAAAAAAGGAAACTACTTAAAAGCACGTAAAAATATTGACATGTAGTCTAAAAATTGAATCTAAATACAAATTGTAATGGTTGGCACTTGAAGAATTAGATACAATCAATCACAACCACGCACATAAATAATTGTACACCATCAATCATTCTAAGCCAAAAGTAATATTTACAATATTTTACTAAAATAAAAATACAAAATTAAAACCATAAACTTTATCATAATAAAATCATACAAGGCAAGCGAGACAGGGCAAGCTAATGACGGATACAGGGCAAGCGACATCACTAACATTTAAAAAAAAAAAAAAAAAAAAAAAAAAAAAAAAAAAAAAAAAAATCATACAAGGCAAGCGAGATCATTACACATTGGTTATTTGAATCACATGGAACAAAAGTAATCATATTTGATAACTCAGTGACATGTTGGGTCCAATTTCACATTTGATGACTTGGTGGACCTGTAACTCGATCAAAACGAAACGCTTTTATGATTGAATATGTAAAGCTCATCAATTTCACATTTGGTGCTCACAACTCTTTTAATTATGGCACGAATAAATATGACAGAATAAAAAATCATCACATAAAAAAATACATTGATCTAACAAAAAAACGTACAGATCTAAAATAAAATCTTTAGATCTACAACTAAAATCCATATATCTACAAGAGAATGTATACATCTACAATAAAATCTTTAGATTCACAATTAAAATCTATCGATCTAAAAACAACTTTCAAAACTTAATTAATATAAGTAGATCTATTAAAAAACTAACAAAAAAAAAACTAAAAAAAAAAAACCTCAAAACTTGAAAACCATTTGGGTCATCGTGGTTCTGGCGGCGGAAGAACATGATGGAGTGTGGATTTCGGTGGTGGCGTCGTTTTCTGTGGTGGTGGTGGTGATGCCGTCGGTATGAGGGCTGCAAGCGGCACTAAAAAAAACAAAAACGTTAGATCTACAAATAAAATATATACATCAATAAAAAAAACTTGAAGATCTATAAAAAAAATAGATATATAGAAAAAAAAATAAAAAAAAAATACAAAACTCTAGATCAACCAAAAAAATATTTAGATCTATTAAAAAAACTCTAGATCTACACAAACAAAAATAGGTCTATAGAAAAAACTATCTCAAAATATCTCAATCGGATGGTTAGGGTGGTGTCCAGTGGTCGAAGCCTAGGGAGGTCCGTGGTGGCGTGGCGTGGCGGGGTCGCAGCGTCGGGTGGTCCGGTGGTCGCAGCCTAGGGTGGTTGTGGTGAGAGTAGGGTGGTTTTGTAGTGATGGTTTGTGAGATGAGTTCTTTTTTAGAGTAAGATTTGTGAGATGAGTTTTTTGGTGAGAGTTTTTTTAGAGAGTGAAATGAGTTTTTTGTTTTTTTTAGATTGAGATGAAAGGATAGTGTGAGTTTTTTTTTAGTGTGAGATGAGATATGAGATGCTTGTGTTTTAAGTGGGAGATTGGAGAGTGTTTTTTGTGTGTGTGTGTTTTGTTTGGTAAATAAAAAGGTGGATGGTAGGTTTATTGGTTTTGTGGGTTGGTAATTTTTTAGGGTTGGATGTTGGTTTGGTGTGTGTAAATTTAGGCTTTGATGTAGGTATGAGTGGCTGAATCTTAAAGATGGAGGGTTGGGTTTTGGTTGGGGATATGCATGCTTTATAAGTAGTATAGATACGCAACACTTGATGTTAAGTGTTGTCTTAAAGAGGCCACAAATGCAACATTCTTTAAAGACGTTGCATATTTTATGTAAAATTTGCAACACTTGATAAAAAGTGTTGGTTTAGAACCCTATATGCGACACTTATTTTGAAAGTGTTGCATTTTAACCAATTTTGTCCAAAAAGCAACATATTTTAAAAGTGTTGCTCCTAAAATGCTGCATTAGGTTCATTTTGTTGTAGTGCCTTGACCACCGCCTATCTGATGACCATAACCACGATTCTGAACTTCAACTCGTCCATTATTCACAACAGCCTGATTCCTTATGTTAGATGAGGAACGAATGCGATTGTTGGATTTGTTTGTATAACGGCCAAAAGCATTAGCAATCATAACAAATCCTTGTTGCAATGCATCGAACGGATCGGAGTCCTCATTAGCTTCACTGATATATGCTTGAGCATTGTTGTTGTTGTATGGAACCAATTGAGTTTGTTGAGATTGTTGCTGTGATGGATCATATGGTGTGATTGTAGCAGTTGGCTGAGTTGTTGGTTGAGGAGGATAACTAGTTTGAGCCCACAAAGCAAGTTGTTGATTATCCGGCAGTGAAGGTGAAACAGTTTGAGCACGGAGAATCCTTTCCTTATCAAATTCCTTTTGATGAGGCTTCAAGTAATCGTACAACAATCTGTATGTAGCATGATGCATATTCTTCGCTTGACGGAGAAAAATGACATACTTCTCCCATTCAGAACCAAGACTACTTAGGAACTTAGTATTAATGGCAATTCTTGGCATGATGATGTTGTGTTTATCCAAATCATTGACGATGTCTAAGAATCGATGATGATAAGACTCTAGTGTCTCTCCAGGTTCAATCATGAAGTGTTCATAAGCCAAGTAAATTTTGGATTCCATATCCTCCTAATTGAGTGCAGTCCCTTCCATAAGAAGATGAATATGTTCCCACATCGCCTTTGAAGTCTTTTGAGCATCAACACTTCGAATAATTAGGTTTGGTAATCCTAAAAGGATATATTGCATTGCAAGCTCATCAGCTTCATAGTGTATAAGTTCATCTCCAGACAGTTGTCCAACAGTAGCAATGTTTGATTGATCATCTCTTGGTGGAACAGCATTTGGATCTCCGGGTGTAACGATAGTAGGCATCTGAAATGGACCTTCCAAGATAACCTTCTTTAAGAACTTTCCATCTGGCTTCTTCAGATCACAAAACCTAAAGAACCTAATTACCCATTGATTGTAGTTTCCTGGAGTAAGCATTGGAGGTCTATCAAGTGATCCAGTCTCATAAATGGATTGCTGGCTACTTAAAGCTTCACACATCTTAGCAAACCAAGTCGGCTCCTTCATAGTGCTCCTTGATGGATGTTGATTGAAATCGTTTGTGTAGGGTTGAACTTGAAGACTTGGTGGTGGTTGAACCATTTGAGGTTGTGGAATTGCTGCAAGTTGTGGAGTATGTTGTTGATTAAATTGTTGTTGATAAATTTGTTGTTGTTGATTAAATTGTTGATGTTGTGGACTTAGTTGTTGTTGTCGTTGAGTATAAGTGTAAGGAAAGTAGTTAGAGTATGGTGGTTGTGACATGTTGAAAACTTGTGTTGTTAAATGAAGCTCTTGCAACACCGTGAAAGTGTTGCATTATGTGTCTAAAATGTTGCATTATGCCTAATGTGACACTTTAACAAGTGCTACGTTATGTAACGTTGCCTTAGGTATATGTGACACTTTTTATTGGAATACGCAACACTTTATAAATGTGTTGCCTTTGTTTAGCAAATGTGGTATTTTAATGTGCAACACTTTTTACACTCAAATGCAACATTTTCATACCGTAAGTGCAACACTTTTTATACTTAAAGGCAACATTTTAAAAATCAAATGTAACAATTCTTCACATAAACGCAACACCTTTAGATTCAAGTGCAACACTTTTTCATTTGCTACCACCAGCTATGCAACACTTTAACCTACAAGTGCAACATTTTTGGTTGTTTTCTATTATAAGGCAACACTTTTTAAATGATTTGTAACACTTTATTTTCATGCAACACAATGCTAAATATGACATATTTATGTTGAACACATTCTATTCAAAAAATCTAGTACATACTGTACATTTATATTCTCAATCAGCATAAATAAATATCATAGATAGTAATGTATTATACTTTGACAAATTTGTCAACTGTAAGATAAACAACACAATATTACTAGTGAACAAAAGAATAGTTATCATATAGGGATCCTAAATATCTTGACTTCATCTTTGCGGATCTCCGTTAGCGCACGCCTTTACGTTTGCCAAAACAACATAGCCTGGTTAAAATTAAGATGAAAAAACACAGTTAGGTATTAGGTATTTTGTTCTTCATTTAGTTAAAAACGCATGATATCCAAATAGAAACTCATTTAAACCTCTACATAACGCTCTAATGGCTTTTAAGAAGAAACAATCGATAAATATATAATCACCATACCACATAAGTGGAAATTCAATAAATAGTAGCTAAAGAAGGTTCTCCATTGACTGTCATATAATGAAGAGTACTAATCGAGTTTTTTTTTCTTTCTTTCTGTATTATCGATTATCCAAATGCAGCAACAGAAAGCATCTTTATACAAAAATCGGAACATACATATACTCATACCTTACTACTTTTGAAACCTAAAATTTAGAAGTTGAAAATGGGAAAGTTTGGTTTAGTGATGTAATATTGTACTTATACGTTGGAGCATGTTTGGCCCAAAATGGGCCAGGCGGGTCAGTTTCTCCGCAACTTCATATTTTCTTACTAGTATATAATACTAAAAATCAAAGGTAAAAAAAAAGAAAAAAAAAAGAAAAAAAAAAGTTGGCTAACTTTCGGCAAAACAAGTTTATGTCTGACTGGTCGGGCTTGGTTTGTTGACCAACTCATAAAGTACTCTAGTTGTGTACACATAAGTAAGAATTAGCTATATTTTTGTTTTAACAAGCTCAATTACTGTGTATTATAGGAAAGGATAAAATGGCTTAGTTGATCTAATCCTAATGGTCAGAAACACTTGGTATTATTTAGTTTGACTAGAATTTAGTATCATATTCTCTTAATTAAAGTAGCCATTTTCCGGGCATACATGAAACTATATAACCATATAAACATCCTCTCTACTTGTTCTAGTTCAAATTTAAAGTAACAAGTGTGCATCG
>BPTQ01000001.1:118148695-118280361 GCA_019973895.1 Chrysanthemum seticuspe | reverse complement strand
TAAAAGCAATAGCGCGGTTAATGCGATTTGCTGTTTTTTATATAGAAAGGGGTCGCTGTACAGCGGCCCCTTTTTTGAAATAGTATTTCATCTAGACCTATAGAAGAAGTGACGTCTTTTTGCAAAAATCGCCAAAGGAGGATAAGTTTTTTTTTTTCGTTTTCTGCAGTGAAGAAGATATCCAGATCTACTTTATGATAAAGTTTTTTCCCCGGCGACATGTCGCTGGGGAAAGATATATTTTTTGTCGTTTAGCGTAATTGGCGCGATAACGAAAATTTTGGTGGGTGGGTATCCCCGGCGACATGTCGCCGGGGAAAATCAATTTAATTTTTTTTTCGTTAAAATTAATTACATTATGTTGTTACTTTTAAGTCAACGAAGTCAAAAGAATCCCCAGCGACATGTCGCTGGGGAAACCTAGAATATATTTTTTTACTCAACGAAACTTGATGTTTAGCGATAAAAAAAATCAATGCTACAAGAAATATATGTTGCTAAGAAATTGTTTAACGAAACCTTTGCTCCTTTATATTAGGGTTGTCACGTTTCACATTACACACTAGCAGCCACACTCCAGATATCCATCCTCTTCCTCTTTACACATAACAACTTGCACACTACAAAAACCAGCCACCTGCTTCTACTGTAAGTTTTAATGGTTTCCTTCTTTTTTTCGTACATTTAAACATTTCAAGGCTACAAGGCTACAAGCAAGTGACAAACTAACCAAATACAATAATATATACGCTGGGCCTGTTATGGTTACACATTAGACGTTCAACGGATGAGTCGGTATGTTATGGTTACACATTAGACGTTCAACGGATGAGTCGGTATGTTATGGTTACACATTAGACGTTCAACGAATGAGTCGGTATGTTATGGTCACACATTAGACGTTCAACGGATGAGTCGGTATGTTATGGTCACACATTAGACGTTCAACGGATGAGTCGGTATGTTTTGGTTACAACATCAACAACAACAACTTCAAGAACAACTACTACTTTGATCAGCAACAAAAACAACAACAACAACAACAACAACAACAACAACAACAACAATAACAACAACAACAACAACAAAAACAACAACAACAACAACAACAACAACAACTACTACTACTACTACTACTACTACTACTACTACTTACATACGAATATTTTCCATGTCACCTAACAGCTCACGAAGTAATGCATCCGACTGACATGCGTGGTCGTCAGGAATCGTTGCCATTTCAAGTTTGGCCTCCAGCAACCTTACTTTTGTCTCTAGCACATGTTTTTGTGTTTCTAGCAACCTTATCCTAAGATCTTTTTCATGGAAGCTCGAGCACTCTGTTGGTGCAGAGATTGTTCTTAAGTACTTGTCAAATACATCCTTCCACATAAAATATCCGCATCCATTATCTTTTCTGGGCTGTTACATAATAAGAAAATTATAAGAGCTTACAACCCAATTATTTGTATATTTACATAAATAAGAAATGTATGATTGTTCACCTTTGACAGAGGACATGAATAATATTGTCGTCCAGATGAATATTCTCTATATGATGTTCTTAGTTTTATATTTCCTGCTCCACAAGAACACGTAAAAGGATTAAATTGCTCCATCTCAGGTTTTGAAATTTGTGTGAAGATAAGAGGTTGTGAGGTTGAGTGGTTTTGAGGATAAGATCTATTAGATTTTGGTGGGATAAGATCTCAAGGTTGAGTGGTTTTGAGGATAAGATCTGGTAGATTTTTGTGATATATAAAACAGATCTGTTAGCTTTTTGGTGGGAAGTTTTGGCGCCATGTTTTTTGTCGGAATTCTTGGCGCCATGTTTTTGGTGAGAATCCCCGGCGACATGTCGCTGGGGAAAATGCCCAATAAAAACAGTTATCTCAAAACATAAGCCCAGTTGCATAACTTAAAGCCCAACAGGTTATCCCGGCGACATGTCGTTGGGGAAACTCTTGTCCACGTCACGTTAAGAGAGATTAACACTAATTACGAATTTTTAAATAAACAAATGAATCCCCAGCGACATGTCGCCGGGGAAACGTAAGCGGGAAAAATTCCCGCCACGTTTTACAAAGAAATATTTGGTCAAACTATACCCATTGAATCCCCGGCGACATGTCGCCGGGGAAAACTTCTCAATAATTTAGCTGACTTTTCTACGAGACTTCGTGCCACGTAGGATATATTTTTGTCGTTTAGTGCGGATTTACCAGCGACAATTGTCGTCGGGGAAAACGACGATGGGGAAACTGGTAAATGTGGTAGTGACATTTAGCATTCAATTCATTTGTTACCAATAACTAATAAGTATTGAAGTCGCAATTATGAACTCTAGAGCAAATTTGAAGTACTTAACATTGAAACCAATGCCCATCGGATTACATCTATCTTAATTAATAAAAAATGAGATTGTTTCCACATATAATCTTTCATAATAAAAACATATATTGGTAGAAGAATCACGATGAGCAACATGGGTCATTAGTTTATTACTTTGGTAACATAAATATTGTAATTAGTTAAGCTAATCGGGGTCCAAGTTCAGTGTACGTGCTGATTTATTTATTAAGAGATTGGTGTTTCGATAAGATATGCAATTGAGATCTTTTATACATGCATGATTTTGGAATATCTGCCTCACATGTCCCTTTTGTTTTTCCCTACACTTATAAGTTTGAGAAAAAATGCATTATAATCTATACTACTTTATAATGTATTTAGGCCTTCTAAAATTAGAAGGCTTAAAAATTCAGACTTTTTTACTTGCTTATTATAGAAAGATATATTATAATGCATGTAAAATTAAGATAAGGAGCTCCAATCATTAGATGACATGTGTCACTTCTTAACAAACTCCAAGCCTAACTTCTAACAAACTCCAAGCCTAACTCCTAACCACCAAAAATTAAGGTAAGGAGCTCCAATTATAAAATGACATGTGTTACTTCTCAACTAAAAATTCATCTTTATTTTCAAATTAAAATATTTTTTTATCTACTTATTTATATTATAATCTAATTTCACCACATTTTCTAAAATTTTATGCTCTTTAATTCAACATCCATTTTAATATATTTTTATGAGTTTTTAGTTTTTATATTTTTAGTGGGTTTATTTTATTTTAATTCAAATTTTTACAACTTTAACCTTTATTTTATTTATTCCAATCATATTATAGTCATCGGGTACCCGCCGCCGCATTGCGCGGGTACCCTTCTAGTCATGAACTAACATCTCAATTTTTAAGAGTACAACATATATAAAAATGACGGCTTTAATAACTATCTATTGAATATTTTCTCTTGATCGAGTTGCAGACATTGATATACTTTAAGTTACAATTACAATAATCTCCATAATAACCTTGTAGAGAGCGGATCTATTAAAAAGAGGGGAAATTTGCAAAGTCTAAAAAGCCACTTATAACTTGACACCTGTCCACCAACTTCCTCCCTCCTTTTTATTTTACTAATTTCGTCTAGGGGTATATTGGTCATTTGACCCGTTTTTTTAATTTCACCTCAAATTTCAAACGCAAATAACTTTCAAACGACAAACTTTTACGAAAAACCGATTTCACCATAATTTTTAAAATTCGATTCTCTTTAATTTGGTATAAATCTTGATATATAAATCGATTTTTTTTTTTTTTTAAGATTTCAAGTGGGTTATGATTTTCTTGAAATTTTCGGCATATTCGACCCTACTTTTATCTAATTTAAAGGTTGATTTACACAAAATTTAAAACAAGAAAGTTGTAGATTTTAGTTCACTCTTTACACAAGTTTTTGAATCACTCAAATCCGATATGAAATAAGTGAGATATCGCACGTTAAAAATGACGTTTTAGTCATATTTGTTGCACACAATGTGTTTGATAAAATGTCTAGCTTAGATTTTTAGTGTTAAAATTGCGTTAAATGCTCTAAATTTTGTACCACAACGCATCATTAATCATTTTATTAATGTAAGATTCAAAAAGTGATTCAAAAAGATTCAATCTGATGAACTGATGAATCAAATCAAAACTGATGAACCAAACCAAACTGATGAACCAAACCAAAAGTGATGAACCAAATCAAACATAGTTCATCAGTTTATTTTGGTTCATCAATCATAGTTTCAGCTTAACATGTTGGTGTTTGTTTTGTTTTGTTCATCAGTTTATTTTGGTTCATCAATCACAGTTTCAGTTTTAGTTTGGTTCATCAGTTTTTGGTTTGGTTCATGAATCATAGTTTTAGTTTTGGTTTGGTTCATCAGTTTTGGTTTTGGTTCATGAATCATAGTTTCTGTTTTGGTTTGGTTCATCAGTTTTGGTTTGGTTCATCAGTTTTGGTTTTGGTTCATTAGTTTTTGGTTTAGTTCATCAATTTGGTTTGGTTCATCGATCATAGTTTCAGTTTTGGTTTGGTTCATCAGTTATTGGTTTGGTTCATCAGTTTGGTTTAGTTCATCAATCATAGTTTCAGTTTTGGTTTGGTTCATCAGTTATTCGTTTGGTTCATCAGTTTAGTTAGGTTCATCAGTTTTGCTTTTATGCTTTTTTTTTAACAGTTTGATTTGGTTCATCAGTTCATCACTTTGGTTCATCAGTTTTAATAGTTAAAAACATTAACTATTAAAAACGTCACTTTTTGAATCTTACATTGAAAAAATGATTAATGATGCGTTGTGGGACAAAAATTAGTGCATTAAGCTCAACTTTAACACTAAAAATCTAAGCTAGACATTTCATCAAACACCTTGTATGCAACAAATGTGAGTAAAACACCATCTTTAACGTGCGATATCTTACCCATATGACATCGAATTTGAGTGATTTAAATTTCTGGGTAAAGAGTGAACAAAAATCTATAACTTTCATGTTTTAAGTTTTTCAAGATTCGACATTTATGAGCGTAAAAAATAGGGCCGAAAATGCCAAAAAAATCAAGAAAATCAAGAACCATTTGATATGTAAAAAAAAAAAAGTTCGAAATATTTATCAAGATTTATACCAAATTAAAGAGAATCGAATTTTAAAAATTATGGTGAAATCGGTTTTTCGTAAAAGTTTGTCGTTTGAAAGTTATTTGCGTTTGAAATTTGGGTTGAATATGAAAAACGGGTTAAATGACAAAAATACCCCTCTAACCAAATTTAATAAGAAAAAAGGAGGGAGTGGGTGGAGGACACATGGCAATCAATGATAGGCTTTCTAGCATTTTTATTTTTTTTCACTTTGCAAGGGATCTCAACCCTAACCTTGTAATAAGGTAGCTTTGAAGGTCACATAAGGCATTTGGTTTCAAACTCGCTACGTGGATATCTTGAAATACAAGGAGAAGTTCAAAAATGGTCACAAAATTACCGACTTATGCTGTGTATATCAGAACTAAGGTGCAGTTTAGTTTGAGGTCTTTGGACCCACGGAATACTTTTACAGATGAAATCAATTGTTTGGTTAATTCTTTTATCAAAAAGTAATGGATTCTTGTTTAAAAAGCCATTCCAAGTTAAATTGAGGGCTTTTGATGGATTCCTACAGACACATACTTATCAGCCACACGAGTTCTTTCTTTTTTTTGACTTTCTTTGTTATTTGGCTACTACTTTACTAAGTCAAACAATTGAATATTTTTTAATAAATATATAAATTAAATAATTATTAATTTTCTCTCTCCTACTTTTCTTTCAAACAATCCCAAATCCAAATCCGATTCTAAACACACTTACAAACCAAACGGGCCCTAAAAGAATTTGGTTTTCCTCGGTTAGTCTACAGAAAATTTTCCCCGCTTAGCACAACTTACAATTACCGAGTATTATTCTTTTGTTAACGCATTTCGCAGAAGGCTTCCACGTCGTTAAATGGAATCTCTAATAATTTAAAAAGCCACTTACAAACTCTATGCAATCCAGGAAAGTATATTCTATTTCATTTAAAAAATCATCCACACTAATCAATCATCCACGGATTAGCATTTCTTTTTCAGTATTTGTGGCGAGTTTTGGTTATTCTCGGCAAGATTTTCCTTTAAAAACATCTTGTAATATATATAAATAGCAACTATAAGTGATTAAAACTAGTTTACGTCAAGTATTGAGAATTTTCGACAAGATTTGCAAGTTTCCGGCAAGTTTGACCACCGTTGTCGTTGACCACGGTTGACCGATTTATTTGACCGGTTTACACAAATCGGAAAGGTTGATGGCACAGTAGCATCTAAGAGGTGATTAATTGGCTTTGTAGATTTTTTTTTTGGCTATATATTATTATTGCTTAAAGTTATTTCAACTTAAAATATGCAATCGAAAAAACTGTGCGCTCGCCGTAAAACTTAATTACCTCATTGTCGCCGTCACATCGAGTGAGTAATATGCTCGTCTTATTATAATTTGTCTTGTTCAGTTCGGATTCATCAACATTATACGTTAATTAGAAATAAATATTTTTGTGCTAGAACCTTATGTGACATGTAATAAATTTAGAAAAGAAAAATATTGCTTAAACTGAATCTTGAAAGTCTTTGTTTCATAAGACCGATAAAGTTGGCTCCCTAGTTTAACAAGTTTGAATAGTGCCACTCTGTTCCAAGCTGGACATTTATTTGCAAATCTTTTTTGAAAGAATTTAATAGAATTTAAAAAAGGGTTTTTCTATCTTGTGCCCTAAGGGCACATGATAAGAAGGAAAAAAGTACACAAAAAGTACTTAAGGACCCACAAAAAATACATATTTTATAAGTGACTGTGTCCTTTTTTGTGGGGTCCTGAGTACTTTTTACATACTTTTTCCTTTCTTATCATGTGCCCTTAGGGCACAAGATAGAAAAACCCTTTAAAAAATTAGATAAAATAAGAAGCTGGTGAATCAGGATCTGGAACTGAAGATGTTGTGAAGAATCATGAGTTCGTATAATCGTATTAGTTTATTGGGCTAATAACCTATTAAAGCATCATACTTGTCACAAATGTCAGTTCGACGTAGCGAACAAAAAAAATAGCTCTTCTAGACATTAAACTTGACATTCTTGTCTTCAATTGAGTATTATGACCATTTTAGCCTTCCAAATTACATAAATGGTCCCTGTGAGTTTGCGAAAATTGCATCCATCGTCCCTAAGTTAAATTACATAAATGGTCCCTGTCAATGACTGATATAGTTTTAAGGTCCAATTCATTAGTTTCAAAGTCAAAAAATACTATTATACTAATTCATAAATTTATTCAGTAATTGTAGGATTTCATGTAGGTCTTTCACTTGAGGGTGACATTGATCACTGACCAAGAATTTGTGAACAATCCCGTCTACCTCAATGAAACTCTAACCGGGAGCCGTATCAACCTTCCTCTTTTTCATCATATTCCTCAGATTAATCACACCTTCCCAGCTTCCCATATTCCTCACCCTCACCCACCACCACCGGACCACCACCACCACCACCACCAAATCCACCTTCAAAAGACAACCTCCCTTCATTACCTACTACACTTCCTATTCCTAATACCTATCTAATAGATATAAACAACATCGTTTCGGGTTTCAATTGATTCGCTTGGTTCGGGTGGAACACCCAACCCTTTCGCAAGACTAACATACTTTAACACAAGATGCTTATATCTATCTAGTAAATCTTCTACATCACCCACCGTCAAAATCCCCAAATTCAAAATCCCCTATAGTTAGAATGCTTAGTGGTGATGAAGGTGACGATGGAGTTGAGGGTGAGGGTGTGTTTTCTGACGATGATAGCAGTTGTATCAGTGAGTTGAACAAGTCGATGGAGGACGAGGGATGTAAAGTTGAGTGCTTGAATGAGGTTGTCAAGGTTTCGGCATCAGGTGAAATGAGCTTCGATTTGGGAAGAAGTGGTGCAGAAATTGTTTCATATTCAGGCGATGATATTGATATCGAGACTAATAGTGGAAGTGAACAAGATGTCGTGTTTAATTGTTGTGGAAATCAATCCAAGAAATGAGTCCCCAAATCTGAACAATGGTTAGGTTAGGTTGAATTTATATACTTGGGACAATGGATGCAATTTTTAAAAATTTAAGGGTAAAATGGTCATCACAAATTTATTTTACTCAATTGAAGACAAAAAATTCAAGTTTAATGTCTAAAAGAGCTATTTTTTTGTTCGCTACGTCGAACTGACATTTGTGACAAGTATGATGCTTTAATAGGTTATTAGCCCTAGTTTATTGGATTGCTTCATGTTTCCGGACATCAAGCTTTTGCAATTTATTACACTTAGCTGTACATTTTTTTGTGCTTCAAAAACTTTAAGAAGCTACGCGCATTTGTTTATACTATAGGTGCCCCGCGCAAGTCGATAGGTACGTGAAATGCAGTAAGAGTTGTGACACTATGGGTAATCGATATTCGTTAGAAAGTAGGAGGCGGTGGTAGTTGTTGACGATATTGGTCTTCAATGGTGTTGGTCTTCTACAGATATGATGGGGGAGACGTGATTTTTTTTTTTTTTTTTTTTTTTTTTTTTTTTTTTTTTTTTTTTTTTTTAACTTTAACTTTCATTAAAAAACCATACGAGCGACCCCAAAACCAGGGCCCCCAAAAACAGAACAACACTACTTACATGAAATTAAATTTACACCAATTCTCCAAAGAAATCGACTTACGCCTACCTCTATTAGAGAACCATAAATAACCCACCGCCTTGACCTCGCTCAGAATGTCACTAGCACGAACCGACTTGTTTGACATTTAGGTTTTGTTCGTAAAATAGCAACGTATTTTTTTAAATGTACTGACTTGGTATGTATGCTATTTATCGTTTTATTTAATGTTGTGTACTTTCATGTTTTGTTTCAATTTGCACATTTTGATGACGTCTCATATATGAAAGTCTGACACGTGACATCATTTATAACGTGACACGTCATCAAAATGTGCAAATTAAAACAAAACATGAAAATAAACAACATTAAATAGAACGATAAATAGTACCCGTACCAAATCGGTACCATTTAAAAAAGTACGTTTCTAATTTACGACCAAAATCCTTAACATTTTAATTATCTCAAAAGAGCATCCAAACTGTAAATTTTTCAACAATGTATGAAAATTGTCGATGATAAACTTCAGAAAGTATACCATAAGGTAATATATAAAAAAAGAAGGCTTGTCGTCTCGGATATCAACATTTATAAGGACGACATGCAAAAGATGGATAGATGGCAAAAACATTTTTTACCTCAACGTTTGGAAGTCCCTCACTGTCGAGGCCAACAATCTCCGGAAGGTTTAGGGGATTTTTAAAAATATTTGATGATTCAGCACTGAATCATACAACTATGAATGAACCAAAAGCTCTGTATAAATCTGATTCTGAATAAAAACAAATTGGTTGATAAGTATTCTGCGTATCTTATGAACGAAATAATACATTGTTGATTTCACTTTCGTTGTTCGGTTTTGAAATAATTTTATGTTATTACTGATTTCACAATTTTCGAGCAAATGCATTAGATATTCACACTAAAATTTAATTGATATGCAACACATATAATGATTATAAATAAACAAATATAAGGAAATGACTAGAAGGGTACCCGTGCAATGCGGCGGCAGGTACCCGGTGACTATTATTGTGGCTGATGTGTATCTAAGAGTTTGTGTATTTTTTTTATTTTTTATTTATTATTTTTATTATTTTTTGCTTAGAGAAAGCGTGGTTACATGGTTTGCGTGTGTTTTTGTGTTGTGTTTGAGCTTTTTATATGCCGATCTACCACCAAAACCACAAGATCTACCACCAATACCACATATAACTGAACCCATAAAAAACAGTGATTCCGACATACTGTGGCGATTGAGGAGGGTCTGATGGTGGTTTACCTGAAAAGATGGTTTCTTAATAAAGAGAGAAAAAAAGATAGTTTTTTTTCCCTTCTAAATATGTGTCGTATATTATTTTATTTTATTTTGATTTTATAACCAACAAGTTATTACAATATGTTGTATAAATGTTAGTGGTTACAAGTTGACTAAATTCAATAAGCTGTATAAATGTTAGCAGTTATAAGTTGATTGAATTCAATATAAAACTATAACTTGTTAATTTCCTATTAAAGAAATGTATTTTGGTCTTAAAAAATTTACAATTTCTTTATTTAAAAAGTCCTAAACCTTTTATACAGTAGTATAGATAATTAACAAACAAATATGAAATACTATGGCATGAAACAAATGAGGTGCAATTGTTGAAAAAAAAGGTTTTAAAAACAAAATAATCTCCTACTTTCTAAAATGTTTAAATACGATGTGATGGATCTGGACACACACCTTGTGTCAATGATATTTTGTATAATATTATCAAGCAAGCGGAATTTACTTAGTAATACTTAGAAGATGGATTGCAAGATGTTATGAGAGTAAACACAGATTAAACACAAAACTTAAGCTCCAATATTATTGATGAATAATACGAGTGATCTTAGCTTATCACCAGGGTTACACCTTGAAGCCTTTAACAAGCAAAAACGTACATTACTAAGTACCTATGACAATGACCTAGGACCTCTTTTTATACACCAAGGAGTCCTTTACATGATAAGTATAAAGCTAATAATATAGAATATATACAAAATCTATTCTATACTTATCTAGACGCGTTCTTCAATAGCAGTGGTAATAATGTACCAGCAGTGGTAATACGTTTTCACTGTTAGTGTATTCCAATCAGTGTAAACCACAACTATCCGTGGTAATGAATTATTCCCAACAATCCTCCCCTAAACTTATGATTTCTTTGCAAATCAATAAGTTTCTTCAATCTGCATTATCTTCAAGGATTTGGGGAATTAAACCAAACACTTTCCTTCTTCTTTAACTTCTGAATAGCCCTTGAACATTGATCTTGAAGCCTGAGTAACAATGCTCTGACTTTCTCAGTGTCTTCATGAACTCTTATAGTAGTACACAACATCACAGTGAGAGTTCCAGCTCTGAGTGGATATTCTTTCTCAGCAAGTATAAATGCATCTTCTCCATTTGCTGTAGATACATGATGAACTTCACATGAATCATAGTAAAACCATTTAGTACCAGGACATGAACATGATAATTTCTAGAAATCATCATTAACATCTGGTTCATAGAGCCTTCTAAGATTAACCCACAACTGCATCTCCTTATCATCTTTGAGATCTTGAGCATTAAACCTTTCTTGAACTAACCTCCATAGAGTATCAAGGTCATCTCTGTCAAAAGCTTTTATAAGATCTTCAAATTGAATGAATGATGAAGTTTCACCACCTAGCCTTGTGATTTTCCAAGTTGTAACAAAATTGCTAGCAGTGTAAACTTCCCAATCAATGATAGGATGTCGAACTTGCAGTGGTTCTGGATAAAAATCTTCTTCTTCACTCACAATAATTCCAGTCAGTTGTTCTTCAGTGAATTTCTCAGTAGGAATTTTTTTCTCAGTAGACATTGCTTGTTCTTCAGCAACCTTAGTCTTCTTAATAGTTTAAGAATCACTTTCTTTGGCCTTTCTCTTCAATCCAGGAAACCCTTTTGCTTCTTCTTCAGAGCCCATTGGAGTAAACGCTTTATCTTGTTTTTGAACTCTGTAGTAAACCTTTTCAACTTGATCATCAGGCATTCCTTTGAATTGATGCTTTTTCCAACCACCAACATGACAACAATAAGTCTTCATGTATGAGATAATTTGTGCCTTGGTTGGTTGTCTTTGTTTCTTTTGACCCTTTCTGACTGTACTAATCACATCTTCAAGTGCTTGATTGTTCTTCATTTGAATGAAATCCTTCAACTGAGTAGTTCTTTGTTCTTCAGTTAAGGATGCATCAGCTACCAGGTCAATTGCCTTTTTCTTGATTACTGGATTATTAGCAATCAAGAACTCAATATCTTATTTAGTAGGAACATAACTAAACTCTGGAGTCTTCTCTCTAAGTATTCTAGGTTGAACAGTGGTAAGTGTATCTACTATAGAATCTTCCATTCTACCCAGCCTTTTAGTCTCCAAAAAGCTTGCAACTTCCAATTCTTCAACCTTTTGTTTTTCAGCAACTTTATCTTCAGTAATTATCTTAGCAATTTCTCTATCAAGAGCAATCTGTGCTTGTTGTTTCTTTGAAATCTTTCTTCCATTTTGCTCTACACATTCCATAACTGCTTTACCTTTGTCTTTCTTCAGTTTATCAAATTCTTCACTTGCAGTGGCAATATTTGGCTCTGTAGTAGAAAGTGAACCAGTGGTAAAATCAGTTGCAGTACAGAAAATGTCTTGATCATCAAGTTGCTCTCCTTGAGTATTAGTTTCCTTTGCTCCTTTACTAGTAACTCCTTCATCTTCAAAATCAATTTTCCTCCCCTTAGTTTCAGCACCTGTTTTCCTCCCCTGTTTGGGAGAATTTCCCAAATCTTTATCAAAACCAGCTGAATCACCATCTGTAGGTGAGGATGAAGATGAAATCACCAACTTTGCAGTTTTCCTGTGCTTTTTCAACCCCGCAACTCTTTCTTCAAGGCCTGAATCTCTTCCTGTAAATGAGTAATATCCTTGGCATGCTGCTTCTTGACATGTGCCAAGTCCTTCTGGAGAGATTCAACCTGCTTGGCTAACTTTGTACATAAAACCATCAATTCCAATTGTTGTCCACTGCCCTCATCACTTCCAACTGTGTGACCTGTTAGGAGAGGTGAATCATGGGGAATTGGCTAAGATTCCTCCCTAGTTGGACTAGGTTGAAGTCTAGAACCACCACTGCTTGTTCTTTGACCAAAAGGTTCAGAAACTTGATGTGTTTTCATGAGAGGAGTTGGCTATTTAGACCTTCTCTCAGAGGTGATAGAAACTGGTGGAGTATAATCTGTTGGAGTATGCTCGTGTCATAATAAATAATTATATGGCTAGTCATATGTGAGCCTATGGGGTCACACACATATACACTTAGACACCATTATCATAATGTATTTATCGTATTTACATTATGTATAATCTTTCTTTCATAAGGGTGTAAAGTGGAGCTTTTGGACTTTGAAGGGCCTAATGTGTATCTTATCATTTGACATCAATTAGCATTAATGCTAATTGATGATAATTGATTATGATTTTATAAGCTACAATTTGGTCTTCAAATTACTTCCTCCCCTCCCCTCTTTGTACGGCCAAAAACACACACACACATAGTGTTTTGGTTTTGGTTTTTTCTTCCTTCATAATTCTAAGGGTAGTCTTGTGCAAGGATTGATACAAAGGTTAAGACTAGCATCAAAGGGTGATCGTTAGACGTGTAGTGTGTTTCACACATTGGGAAAGGCCAACCTCATTGGTCTTTTGGTTTCTTGGTTCCATTCGTGGAGGTGATTGGTGTCTCGTAACCGGATTCACGCTACAAAGGTATAAACCTTATCTATGTTTTATTTGATTGATCATATGGAAATATGGATCCTTTGTTGGTGATGATTCCGCTGCGTATATATGTTTTATTTATGTTTATTATATTCATCATCACCTATAGTGGTATCACGAGCCATCATATGTGCCATATGATTATCGGGTATGCCAAAAAAATGGTCAAAAACGCGTGTTTTTAAGTGTTTTATGCAACCACTTTCAAAACAGCCCCGAGGGCTCTATTTTTCATGGATTAGGGATATTATTAGTAATATAAAGATCTGTGATTTTTGGTCCTATGGCCATTGGTTTCGCATACGTTAATTAAACTATGTATTCGGTACGCAAAAAATGGCTTTTATCGCGTTGTTTTAATCGATTCTTGAAACGATTTGAAAACAGCCCCTAAGGCTTAATTTTCTGAGGTAAAATGACTTTTAGAAGGTCTAATATCAGTAGGTTTGAGAACCTAAATCCATTTTACTCGCGTACCAATCGGGGTTTTAATTCTTGTTGATTATTTCTTCGATTCGTTGGCTAATTCTTTTATTTCATGTCATTTAAATTGTTCCCATGGCAAATACATGCATGTTTGCTCATGGGATTAGACAACACCTTGATATGTTCATAATTTTATGGTATTATATGTGTATATGCAAAGCCGATGAAAACCTAGACCACTTGTGCCATGTATGATTGTGATTGTCGTTTATTTCTTGTTATTTGGGGTTTGCCATTGTTTCGGCTTTTATGTGTGAATTTTCATTTAATTTTTGCCATTGTTTGGGCATTTTACAATAGATAGATAGTATATTAGTTTTATTTTACATTCTATATATTGTAACCGATGCTTGGAATGGAATGGCAAAGCACAAAAGACATAAAGATGCATAGTGGTTGCTCGTACAAGCTGCAGTAAAACGGCGTTTCCCAGTGATTGGTGGCGTATTTTTTAACCAATTGTTTACTGCAGGTAGACAACTCATGGGCCCACATCTTTCTAGTTTTGTGCTAAGCTTGGGGATGACTCCTTCTAGGCCTATTGGGCCTCCGAATGCAGAAATTCTGGGCTGGCAGATTCACTTTTCATGTGCATAATGGGCTTCTACTTGTCCTAGCTTGGTCTTGGAGCAAGTGGGAGTCCTCCGTGTGGTTGTGGTTTATGTCCCTAGATGACTCTTGGTTCTCGTGATGGCTCACGAGACCAAGCATAGGTTCTTTCATCGGTTGAGGCTTTGCATATTGTGGTTGTGTGTTGGTTGTTTGCTTATTATGTATGTTGTGAATGTATATAACTTGCTAATCGTTTTCTAAAACTTAAAACGCAACACAAACCATTTTCAAACTAAATCTTATGATTTAGTTTAACTAAGTTTAAATATGGATTTAACTTAAAATCATTGTTTTAAAAAATAACACTTAACTTGTTATGTATGTTATTTGATTTATGTATTGTCCTATCTCTATTATAATCCACATAGGTTCTATATTAGACTTGAAAATGGACAACTTGACACACATAAATTAAAACAATGATTAGACTTAAGTTAAGAAGAGTTTTTAACTTGTGCTACGAAGAATGAATGCATGCTTTTTCGTACACCTTTTTTGATTCAAATCAAAATATTTTACCCGTCACAAATTTAAGTCATGCCGTCCAATCGCTTGAGAACACTTGCAATTATTTTTTGCCTATGCGTGAGACCTAGGTTGAATTGTAACCCAAGGTGATTATTGTCTATGCGTGGGACCTAGATATATTTTCGCACGTTCTCAAATTGGATGACTTAATCGAGTTAAGCGGTGAGACCTTGACCCGAGGCAAGGATGGGACTAAACATGCCTACTTGACACTAGATGCTTGTTCACTAGTGCCATGAGTCCCATAAGGATCTAAGAGTTGCACATGTAATGCAATTGGTGATCGTCGCCTACCAATTGAATCTACTATTGCTAGCAGATTAACTGATGTGATAGTAGAAGCACAATGTGGATCTTAGCCTTTGTTCGTAAATTAATTGTTTTAAACATGGGGTAATTAATTTGTAAAAGGATAATTATCGAAAATACTAAAAATTGAACTTTGTAAATTCATATTAATGATATATTGCATCACATCCGTATACAAAAGTTTGTTCTTTTCTTGTTAAAAAGACAAACTAAGTACTTCTTTCTTGTAAGAAAGAGACTTGTTCCTATCTGTTTTCTTTATGAGGAAATGCCATAATAGGAATATTTGAATTGTCCTAAATCTAATCAAACTCAAAGTACACCTACTCTAGAAATCGTGATGTCTTGCAAAAGTCAAAACGGTTAAGTATGGTTGCACATCTTATTCTTTCAAGTTTGTTTTATAACCCTTGTTCCGGTTTTGAAACATTGAAGTAAGATAAGATATTTGGAGAACTAGAGAACACGTTTTCTATAGCTACCAAAATAATATGAGTTTTAATTAGAAGACGGAAATATCAATAAACCGCAAAGTGGTAAAGACAATTACTAGCATGATTACCTAGCAATAATCTTAACCCAATAAAGCTACTAAGGTCCTACACACCCTTGTGGTAAAGTAGACCTTATGGAGGAAATGCATGCCTATTTTCAAGTTAAAAAAATATAATTTATGGCTAGCCCGTCATCTATATGTTAGAACTTGATGCACTTCATTGAATATCTAAGTACATGTTTACTAGTCCAAGTGACTCACATTAGCAATGATGTGTAGATATTCAAAGAAAGAAGGAAAGTATCCGATCGACACTCACTCTCCACTAGTGACGTAACACTTATAATGTTGCCTAATCCAGTGGGAGCTACGTGACTTTAATACTGGTGACGAAACACATGTAATGTTGTCTAATCCAGTGGGAGCCATAAGCTTGATTACCTTGCAGGTTGCCCATATTATTTATTGATTGTCTTGAAATAATACATTACTTTCCACACTTGAAGCATCATAGTTTATATAAGAACCATTGCATGAATTTTATTTGATAACTTGACGCGTTCCTGATGTTGCTTCCTGAAATGTTATCAATAAATTGTTATGCATGGTTCATTATTAAAACAATAAAGTTCTACATATCTATATTTTGATTTTGTCTAAAATCATATATGTGACACTGTCATATTACGCATGATGTTGTGCCGTGCACAAGTGGGAGAAATCTTCATTGTGTGCAAGATACAACATATAACAATATGACTAATAGTTTTTCTTGACTGCAAGGTAAGAAAACTAATATTCTACTAGGACTTCTACACATAAAATGTATGTTGCCCTAATTAGAACAAATGTCAAGATAATATGAAAACCTACTTCAACATATTCAACGAATTGTTCATTAAATATGATTATGTATTCTTGTAAAGTCATAATCTTGAAGTATGAAATTAACTTGAAATTACTATTGAGGCCAAAGGTCAGAACTCTAAATTGCTTTACTTGAATATGTTTAGGTCTCTTGTAAAGACTTAAACATCAAGTCTGTTAATTGTTGAAAGACTTATAACGTAAAGTAAGACGTTAACTTGTTATGTATTCTTGTTAAATACATGTACATGAAGTCATTAAATTGTAAAATGACGTATGACGTATAGTAAAATATTAAATGTTTATGTTTTCTAGTCAAAACATGCACATGAAGTTATTGACTTGGTCAATGATAAGGTTTTAAAAGGTACCATTTTGAGGGGTCGTTTTAGCCCTTATTTGATCACTTTTGTATCCGTTATTGCTTAATATCGTTCCTTTTCACTTTTTAGGTCTCTTGAAGGCAAAATGCTGGAATGGCACTTATTTGGACGAAAAGGCGCGAATATATGAAGAAAATGGCCAAAGTCAAAATCGAGACACTCACAGCTGCTGAAAATAGAAGGCGACGGCGTCAGGTGCTAATTGCGACGCCGTCCGAAGATTTTTGCGACGGTTCAGAACCCAAAACTCGTATTTTCAAGTGACGACGTCCAGTTGTAAAAGAGTAGGCCGTCGCTACTCAGACGGCCTAGATGCAATCCAGACGACGTCAGAAGCTGAAGAGGACGGCGTCACGGACATAAGGTGACGCCGTCGCAAGGTTAACGTGGCCAAGACGAAACCCTAATGACAGCGACACGACGGCGTCACGAAACATAAGGTGACGCCATCGCATATGTAATTTTATATATAGAATCCGAATTTTTCAGTTTTAGAGAGAGTCTTTTGGAGTGAAAACCTAAAACCGAACCTAAGGTGTCTTGTACAGTATTTTAGGATTTTAAACCCTATCTTACATCAAGATAAGTATTTACTTCATTAATTCAATTATGTCTTTGATTATTTGTGTGTATGCTTGCATGTTCTCCATGTCCGGTGATTCGTCCCGAACCGTCAAGTTTTATCACACAAGCTGGCCACTTGTGAATGGCCAACCGTAACAAACTTAAAACAGTCCGAAAACGATTGCAATGAAGATCAGGAGAGTATAGGGTTTCCCCGGGTCGTTATGTCCCAGCGAGCTATGCGAAGAATCACCAAACGAATAGTGATCGAGAGATTTGAACGGAAAAGAGGGATTTGAATTATTATAACTACAGAAATAGCCTATAATTACAAAGGCTTAAATGCAAATTAAAGGAAATTAAAAAGATAAAAAAAATAATAAATAAACGCTATCACTATTTGCAAAATGATGTTTTTGATTTTTATGTTTTTATAAAACTGGAATTTAAAACTACGTGACGTACTAAAGAAAATGTGAAACTAAAGCAATATAAATCCTAAAAATATGAAAATGACATTTTTACAAACCTAATGATAAAACAAAATTTATAGAAAAAGAAAATTATTTTTAAAACTATTTATCTAATTATTATTAATTAAAAACTAATTTTAACTATTTAATAATAGCCTAAAATACAAGAAAATATGAAATAAAGATAGAAAAATAAAATTTTGACTTGGAAAAATCTAAAATAACAAAAGAGAATTTTCAAAACTATTTTTGTATTTTTCTGATTATTTTTGTATTTTCTATGAATTAAAAACTATTTAAAACTACTTAAATTGCTTAAAAATACAAATTTAACTAAGAAAAATCTGGAAAAATACTTTTTTGACTTTTTATATTTATCTTAACTTAATAAAAATGAAAAATTATTTTTTTGAAACTTTTCTGAATTAATTGCAATAAAAGCTAATTAAAATGACTTAAAAACTGTTTTAAATTAAGAAAAATAGCAAACTGACCTAGAAAAATCTGAAAAATTCAAGATAAGCCTAAAATAATATTATGAATCTAGGAAAAATATAAAAATAGGGGGTTGTGTGTAAGAAAATGCAACTGCAATGCAAAGTGCTAGAGAATAAGCACTTGAAATAAGCCACAAGCCACAAATAAGCACCAAACTGATACAGAAGCTATAAAATGCTAAAATTACTCAAAATGAACTAAAAACAAATATCTTAAACCTCTGAATTGTACCCTACACAGATTTGGCTATTTTGAGTTAAAGTGCTAAAAACAGTTTTAAGGGCTACTTTGTGGACTGAAAATAAGCACTCAAGATAAGTTGAAACTAAAAACCAAATGCTGGAACCTAATCTAGACCTGGCTAGATATGTCTAAACCAGAGATGAGCCCTGGATGAGCTCTGATGAGCTTGGTGCAAGCCCTGCACAAAACCTGTGCACACTCAGTTAATACTGAGTGTGTACAGGGGATTTACACCCATATTCACAAGCATTTTTAGAGCTTATAAAAAATTCACAAAATTGTACAAAAATGATATAAAGAAACTAGACCAAGTGAAGTTTAAAAACCCATGATTTCATCTGATTTGGCTAAAAAATGAATCCAAGAAAAATCAACTCAGTTGGGTGAAAACAGGTTTTTCAGCTTTTGACTTTTGAGCAGTTTGGAGATGTTGACTTTATTGAACTTTGAAACCAAATTTTTGGACTGATATTGATGTAATCTGATGAAATAAACTCATTGCAAGCTATATCTCTCAATTCTAAACACAAATCAAGTTTTTGTTTTTCAAAAACTCCAACAGTTGAGTAAATAAGGCAGATGAAATGAAATTTTGACTTGGAGAGTGTGCAGACACAAAATGATGACTAGAATGAGTTCAAATGAACTAAACAAGCCTGAAGCAACAAGTCCTAACTACTGAACTAACCTATAAAACAGATTAACCACTAATCCAAACACATCTTTAAATACTGATTTGCAAGTAAAATTGAACTAAACACTGCACTAGCTAGTTTTAATGATCAAACTGAGTTTAATTACTATAATTATCACTAAATAAACATACTTGAACTACTTATAACTACAAAGACAGATTATGCAATGATTTTTGAAAATAACTCACAATTGGTCCTTAGCCACAATGGCTTGCCACTGAACACAGGAACAACTAACCTATTCCAATCCCTAACCTAGCTCATTATCAACCCAAATCCATTTCTGCATCAACCCATATCCAATTCTATCTCACTTTTGCTCCAGTTTGACTTTCATTGACCAAATTCCAAAGTTGCTTGAAACTTAAATTTAAGCTTACAAAAAGCTATAATAAGCTTATATAAGCTTGTTTTTACTTGGAAAGAAGCTGTTTGAAGCTTGAATGTCAGAGTTTGAAATTGAAAATTTCAACAGTGGCACAATAATATGAAACTTAAACAAACTTTGACATTGATGATTAAAAGTAGATTACACTGATAATGTGACTTTAGTTTAGCACAATGAAACAAAAGATTACACCTTTAAAGCTTAATTAAAACATAATCATAAAAACGACATACATTTTGAAAAATAAACTAAGTACTACCCCTTTTCTCTCTTTCTTCTTGCTTCTTTTATACCCAAACTGCTTCTCTCACTTCTCTGATTAATTCCCATCAAAAATCTGGACCTTTGGATTAGTTAAAGTGCTCTTGGCCGTTGGATCATGTTTTGGCGCCAAAATGGATATTTGCCAGTTGTGGGTTGAGTGAAGGGGGAGGGGTGCATTTAATGTATCTTGGAAGGTAGTTGAGGTGGGGGGAACAAAGAGGGGTGAAGGTGAGCTGGGGGGATGGGAGTTGGAGTTTTGCAGGTGAGCAGATGGGAAGAAGACTTTTGGCGGGGGTGGCTTGTTTGACTGACATTTGACTTGAGACTATAATATTGAAGGGGGTCCAAAATGGCAGGGTCCAAATGGCTATGGCAGGGGGTCAATTGGTTTTGACAAGGCCAAAAGGGTATTAAAGGTTTAATAATCAAGGGCTTGTTTTGTAAATTCTGAAAATGCAAGGACCACTTCTGCCATTTTGCAAAGTTGCTCCAAGGGACCAAAAGTGACAAGCTCCAATAGTACAGGGAGCAAACTTGACATTTTCAAATTTCCAAGGGCCATTTTTGCCAATTTTTTAAACTTGAAGGACCAAATTTGCAATTTCTCAAAACTTTTGATATTTTTCACCAAAGGACTAATTTTTTCAACTTATGATTTTAAAAGGACCTTTGGTGACTTTTCTTTTGAAATAAGGGCTCAGGGACTATTTCTGACAACTTTTGAAACTTGGGGGACTGAAACTGCCAATTATGCAAACTTAGCTCATTTTTCATCTGATTTTAAACATTTTGCATCTGAAACATATAAAATGCAATTTTCAGATATTTTCAGTATTTTGATGCATTTCTGAGCATTTTTAAACGTTTTGCAGTTCAGATTTAACCAAAAATGATGAGTATTTACACACTCATCATCCGGCTAATTTATTTGTGTGTTTGCTTAGGAAGTATGAAACTTAATTATTGAATATTGATTGGTTGTTTCTTATCTTAGTTGATCAATGATCTAGTAATGCGATAGATCATTCGTTGTGTACTTAATGCTTGATTCATCTTTGTGAACCTTAGAATATGATTACCTGAGTAGTTGTAGGCTAAATTATCCAAAGAGTGCCTTAGAGTAAGAGTTTATCATCCCTAGTGGGTTTTGTAGACGAGACCCTTTGGTAAGTTCAAAGAGTTACGGAGAAACGCATACCCTACAACTTTAGACACACAACGCAACTAAGAATAAGGACGTGACAACTCAACCATCAATAGGAGATAATTAAGGAGTAGTACAACCTAAGTAAACACATCTTTAAACTATCATACAAGCACACATTAATTAGACATAGACTCCCACAACCTTAGTTTAGATAATTAGATAATAGTAGAGTAATCGGTAGAAATACCAAAACCCCCCAATCTAATACCCGAGATTCGTACCTTTCCATTTCATAAAATATAAAAATACAAAAATAATCTTCCTCAACCTTAACCTTAGCGTAGTAACTCCTTACTAGCATTCCTATTCCCCTAGAGAACGATATCAATACCCATGGCTTACCCTAATTACTACACTACAACGATTAGGTTCACTGCCTAGGGTGTTATAAAACTTGCTCGAAGAAAAGGAAGTTTCCTTGACCCCGAACGACGCGTGTAGCGTTATCAAGTTTTTGGCGCCGCTGTCGGGGAATAGAATAGCTAGTTAGTAGTCCACCTCGTTTAGGTTTCTTTGCTTGATTCCTATCAAGTAAACTTTTTTCTCATTTTTAGCTTCCTCGTAGTCTATCCCCCTTCTTCGTGACCTTTGTTCGTAACCATTTTCAATGACTATTCCGTTAGCCGTTATGGAGAACGCGAATCTGCCAAAACTTTCACCCAATCAGCGAAATCTACTACATAATTTACCCCTTCCACTCCAAAATGAGATCTTGAGGTTCCAGCAACATCATGATGAATCCTTTCCGGAGGCGTAGACTCGAATTAAATATTTATTACAAAAAGTCCTTTATCATGGTATTGATTTACTGTTTCCACTACAATTCTTTTGCACTCGTATCGCCCACGAAACCCAAAGGAGACTTGACTATGTAGCGGATGGGGATATTTGGGGACGTGGTGTTCGAATTGCATGGGAAACCTTTGAGATTCACGTCCAATTTAGAGGTGGAACATGGGACCCAAAAAACGAATCTTTAGACCTATTTTCAATTTGGAAACTTTGGTCGGAAAGGTTGTTTAGGAAGGAGATGATTAGAGTTGAGGTGCCAAGGTGCATGTCATGGTTAGGCGCTACCACATTACAAAATGAATACATAGGTGATCTTGATAAGATGGAGGATAGAGTAGAAAATCCAATCCCATCGGATAACCCACAAGTCCTACCATCACTTGAGGAGCACACATCACCTATAACTTACCCGGAAGAAGTAGAAGAGACTATAGGAACCCCGATTGATAGAGAACCTTTGGACCAAACGCCACTAGAGAATGTAGGTTTAGATGCTTGTTGTCATGACCTCTCTCTTAGTCCTAGGGAAGTCCCTAATTTTGATGAACCGGAGCCTCAACCAAAAACCTTACCCAATTTTCCGTCTTTAGATGTGAATCTTGGAATTGAATTAGGCCCCAATCCACCCATCAAAATAGATAGTCCGGGTAGTTGCTTGATAAAAGTGGTAGATTCTAGGCCATGTAGAATGGAAGCTAATATAGGAGTAACCCATGACCTTACACACTTATATCACCCATTCATGGTTGATAACAAGAAACACTATGGGTTTAAACCGGGTTTATTAGGTCAAGATGGATCCTTAACTAAGAATCTTTTGAAGTTGATAAAAGATGATCCATTTTTAGGAGAGAGATTTGATTCACCCGCTACACCAATAGACTTAGGTAAGGTTATAATGAATGGAGCACACTCCTTTGAGCATATAAATCACCCATCACCCTCTCCTCACGTAGCAAATTTCCACCCTAAGGGTGTGTATCGCTACTATCACCCGCACTTAAACTTAAGTGTAGGGAAAACTTCCCCTTTATCTGTTAAATAAGGGTAGAGTCAGGCTCGTGACTCGAACAAAAACAAGCGCTTCTTGGGAGGCAACCCATGTGTTTTTCCTTTTTCATTTTTATTTGTGTGTCATATATCTCTTATTGATTGTTTATTCTCATGTTTGAATTTGTAAAAATGCTTTATTGTGTCTTTAACCTCTTCTTAATTACATATAAAGGTATTTTACATAAGGGATAAATGTAGGGAGGATTACACACGTTTTCAAAAGAAACGTAAACATGAGAATAACAATTAACTAAAAGATATTTATGTTTGTTTGTTCGAGTCAAATGCTTGTATCGAGTCATAATGGATGTTTTGCAGAAATTTTTCCAGATTCTAAAGATGTAAATTTTCCAGAATTTTTTCCAGAAAATCGCAGACCAGTTTTTGTCAGGATAACCTGACGGCGTCAGGATTGCAACCTGACGGCGTCAGGAAGGAGTAAAAACATCAGATTACTTTTTTCTCGTTTTCTGAGCTACTTATAATTTTTTGGAATTTTCCAGGTCTTAATTTTCTTAGAAATTCTGTAAACATCCATTCCACAAGCATTATATCCTAGTTTAAATCGAGTCTTATATATACTATTACCGCTGATTTTACGCGAAGGTTTCGTTTGTTTTCTTCAAGTGTGCAGGTTTCGTTTAAATCGAGTCTTATATATACGATGCCCGGCTAATTTATTTGTGTGTTTGCTTAGGAAGTATGAAACTTAATTATTGATATTGATTGGTTGTTTCTTATCTTAGTTGATCAATGATCTAGTAATGCGATAGATCATTCGTTGTGTACTTAATGCTTGATTCATCTTTGTGAACCTTAGAATATGATTACCTGAGTAGTTGTAGGCTAAATTATCCAAAGAGTGCCTTAGAGTAAGAGTTTATCATCCCTAGTGGGTTTTGTAGACGAGACCCTTTGGTAAGTTCAAAGAGTTACGGAGAAACGCATACCCTACAACTTTAGACACACAACGCAACTAAGAATAAGGACGTGACAACTCAACCATCAATAGGAGATAATTAAGGAGTAGTACAACCTAAGTAAACACATCTTTAAACTATCATACGGGCACACATTAATTAGACATAGACTCCCACAACCTTAATTTAGATAATTAGATAATAGTAGAGTAATCGGTAGAAATACCAAAACCCCCCAATCCAATACCCGAGATTCGTACCTTTCCATTTCATAAAATATAAAAATACAAAAATAATCTTCCTCAACCTTAACCTTAGCGTAGTAACTCCTTACTAGCATTCCTATTCCCCTAGAGAACGATATCAATACCCGTGGCTTACCCTAATTACTACACTACAACGATTAGGTTCATTGCCTAGGGTGTTATAAAACTTGCTCGAAGAAAAGGAAGTTTCCTTGACCCCGAACGACGCGTGTTGCGTTATCAGTCAACGACTTGTAAATTAAGTATGCAATGGGCTGAAAATACTGTTGATGCCATCTGGTTTGACTTGGTTGGCAGATACGTAAACCAAAGAGTATAAGTTCATCTAATGAGTTGTGGGATAGTCTCACAACATCAATCCTCATGGAATACCACATCATTATGGTATGTCCACCATGGAAAATCAAACTCTATTGATATTGTTTGATCTTTGATGACTTAAAATCTCTTACCTCCAAAGCTATCAAGGTTCGAAAATTAGATGTGCCATGGGTACACTTAATATGGTTCCAATCTGGAAGGTATTTGAGACGCCATTATGTTATGGAATGGGATGAATCCCATTATGTCTTGGTTGAAGTTCTTAATTTGTTAAATACCTTAAAGTAAGTAATTAACAAACTAGAGTCAAGAACTACTAATGTATTTTGGATGTCCCAATTGAAAACAATTTATTGTTTCTCAAGATGCTGTGTATCTAGAGATTAGTCTCTATGTACAAAGCAAGTGGGAGCACCTTTAGATCTTGAAGTTGTTCAAGAACTAATATACACAACCTTCTAGGTACACATGTCACACTAAGGTTGAACATGCATATGTTAAACCATAGTATGATATCTAATCATTCATAGATCCGGAAGGAAAATTCTTGCACCTGAATGATATAGTCTTATATCAATGCTAAGGGATATAAGTTAGAGGGTCATTGTGAACCTGCCAACTAAGAGCCGCATTATCAGATTTTGAATCTGATGAATGGCTCAAAACTATGAATGATAAGATGCAGTCCGTGGAAGACAATCACTCATGAAGCTTGATTGATCTCTTACCAATCAGTTAGACTGTGAGGTTAAAAAGGAGTTTCTCAATGAGAAGACACAAAAGGACAAACTTGTACACACATTTAATTCACGAGTAGTGAAAGGAGTTACTCAACTCTAGAAATTGACTATGATTAAATCTTCCTACTTGCAAATATTAAATGTATAAAGATGATGAATTGTCATACTTGTCTTCGTGTAAATGAAATATGACAATAGGATTTCAAAACACTTTTATTATTGAATACATTTGCGAGGACGATGTGTATTCAAAAGGGTTTATGAATCTATATAATCTTTATTATGTCTACAAGATACAAGAATCCAAGTGTGGATTAGATCATGCATCTCCGTGCTGAGATCTTTAGTTTACCATAAAATCATTAATTTGATTTTGATTAAAATAAGATCAGTACAAAGTACACTAAGAGCAAGTGGGAGCACTGTATTTATTTTCTTAAATCTCATATGTTGATAACGTGTTAGAAACATTATTCCATCTAAGCTAGAATTTATTCCTTAGTTTGGAATGAAGTTTCTCTTGAGAGTTTTAGAAAATAAAACAAGCAACCTTGTTACATATGTTTGTTTGAATTAACATAAGCGGTTATTAAGTCTGACACAATATGAAACATTATTGAGGGGAGTCTCAATAATCAATCTTACCTGATGAGATTGAAAGCATGAATAGAAACCTTAAGTTTAACTAAAGGATTCATTATGTATATCATATTGTGCATTGGACTAATTATATCATTTGCATGAATGCAAGATGAGTTGATAACAACAAATATCTAAGTGAATGTCATTAGATAATTGTTAAACGAACATTCTAATGGACCTACAAAGGATCAAATATATGTTCAACATTTACGGATATTTGAGGATCTCTGTTCTGTTTGCATACATTGATGCTTATTTAACTGAAATGATGCTCAAACCTAGTCATGGTAGCATATCATCATGAATGATGACATTGTTGACTAGACGTGCTCGACTGAGAGGATTAATGCATTATACATTAAAAGAATAAGAATACTTTACAGTTTGAGAAACTGTTTTGATGAATGTCTAAAGTAGGTGTTTTGCTAGCTTCAAACACCCTATGGAATGCATTGTTGCAATACTTGTATTGTACTTGAATGCACACATACAAAAGCACAATCATCATACCTTTCATCGATTTTGAAACAAGTATTCTCAAGGTTTACTCAGATGACTACTTGTTGTATTGTACAACATAATTTGATCATAGTGGGAACGGCGGTTTTCCAACCTATATGTAGTCTTATGCATATCTGATTTAGTATTTGGATAATGGAACATTTAGCAGTCGTATTATATAATGAATTGAAATACCTGGTATGATCGTTTTCATTCATACTACTGTGTTCTATATTTGCATGTTTAAATCCATGAATGATTTTCTTCATTCAAAACTTGTCCATTGTCGGTTGACGGTACGGGAGTACCATCAAATTAAGACAATTGTGAGTGTGTTGGTGACCTTTTTGCCAAACTCACATGTTGTTCATGGTGATGAGCATTGGACTGACCCAACCTGCGAGTATTCACTGCATGGATCGGCGTCATATAGTGAATCTTGAAAATGGTTATGTCTATTATCCTTAGACTTGAGATGCAAGCAGGTCTTGCATGTGTGGAGTTCATTCCTTGATATGGTTAAACGCTGTCCTGAACAAGGTAGTTATAAAGGCCACTATCAGGAATGATTTGAAACACATGAATGATACGTGCAGTCAAAATAGGATTTGTTCCTCCACAAGGTTTGGAGTTAGATACTACTGTGCCCCTCGATGATTTGAACATATGTTTGTATGGCCATACCCAAATGAGATTAAGATGAATCTTAATTCACTTGGTAATCTTGTTCAATATCAAGATCGAGAACATAATAGTTGAACAATTAGAATGACTTTTGATCCATGTCTAATATTCAACATGGTATCTGAAACAAAGGGATATATGACATATAAACCCTTTAATGAAATGTTTGAGAAACTGACCTCACATATCACTAGGGGCATTGGCGTGTTGCTAGACGCTAACCATTGCTTGTATAATTACTTGTCTATTATGACGTCGCAAGTGGGAGCTGTTGGAGTATGCTCGTGTCATAATAAATAATTATATGGCTAGTCATATGTGAGCCTATGGGGTCACACACATATACACTTAGACACCATTATCATAATGTATTTATCGTATTTACATTATGTATAACCTTTGTTTCATAAGGGTGTAAAGTGGAGCTTTTGGACTTTAAAGGGCCTAATGTGTATCTTATCATTTGACATCAATTAGCATTAATGCTAATTGATGATAATTGATTATGATTTTATAAGTTACAATTTGGTCTTCAAATTACTTCCTCCCCTCCCCTCTTTGTATGGCCAAAAACACACACACACATAGTGTTTTGGTTTTGGTTTTTTCTTCCTTCATAATTCTAAGGGTAGTCTTGTGCAAGGATTGATACAAAGGTTAAGACTAGCATCAACGGGTGGTCGTTAGACGTGTAGTGTGTTTCACACATTGGGAAAGGCCAACCTCCTTGGTCTTTTGGTTTCTTGGTTCCATTCGTGGAGGTGATTGGTGTCTCGTAACCGGAATCACGCTACAAAGGTAGAAACCTTATCTATGTTTTATTTGATTGATCATATGGCAATATGGATCCTTTGTTGGTGATGATTCCGCTGCGTATATATGTTTTATTTATGTTTATTATATTCATCATCACCTATATAATCAATGTTTGGAACATTAATTATAGGTGTGTTTTGTTCAGTGATAATCTTAGCAAGCATTTGAGGAAGGAGAGGTGTAAAAATCATATTGCCATCTTTATTCAAATTTTGAAAAACTTTAGGCTTAAGGCAACTGATTTTATAAACATTAGTATGGGGTTGCAATTGAAACTCATTTAGCACTGCTTGCACAAAACTTGGATACATTAAATTTTTTGTTTTACTCTGTACATTGCCTGTTGGGATATGAAAGTGCTGAAGAATGACAATGTACTGGAAAACGTCAAAGTACTGCTAAAGAAAAAGTCAAAGTACTGCTGTCGAAGTCAAAGTACTGCAAGGCTAAAAGAACTACTCTATTCGTTTATGGAAAGATTTGTTATTCTAGAATATTCTTTGTTTAGATTACTTGTCGTACAAGGTTACTAATTGTAAACCGACTAGGGTTATCCTTGAGCCTATAAAAGGACCCCTAGATTGGC
The DNA here is from genome assembly GCA_019973895.1 of Chrysanthemum seticuspe. Lineage (NCBI taxonomy): Eukaryota > Viridiplantae > Streptophyta > Magnoliopsida > Asterales > Asteraceae > Chrysanthemum > Chrysanthemum seticuspe. The sequence goes on along the minus strand of BPTQ01000001.1, from coordinate 118,251,627 downwards.
ATTAGATGTACGCGCATTATTAGAGTTTTAGAGAGTTCGATATTATTAGATTTGTTTAAGAGTCTGCATAATAAGCAGATTTAGAGTTATTAATAAAATCGTTGAAAGTTAAAGTTATATTCTTCTTAGATTTGTTAAGTAAATTCCGCATACTTAATAAAGATTGCTCAGTGTTTCATTGTTAATAACTTAGGACTTATCCGAGGTTATTAAACCTTAACAAGCTATTTTAGTTAGTTTGGTTAGAGTACATCGATCCAATAAGTGGTATCAGAACTTGTGTGGAAACTCTGACTAAGAAGAAACCCTAAAACCTAGTTAACAAAACCTAAAGATGTCCACTGAAGCTGTTCCACCACCATCCATCACCTCACTCAGGATACCTATCATCAAGAAGAGAGAGTACGACCTATGGAGCATGAAGATGAGGCAGTACATTGCAATTACAGACCATGCACTGTGGAATGTAATTGTCAATGGTAATGAAGAAGTTCCAGAACCTATTGATGTTCCTGGACAACCTAAAGCACATAAGGCAGTCTTACCAGCAACAACAATAAGAAATCAAGAGAAGGCTCTCAATATACTGTTGTCTGCTATACCAGATGGTCATCTACTCAAGTTCTATGATGCTAAGGATGCAAAGCAACTATGGGCTGCTCTCAAGACAAGGTTTGGAGGTAATGATGCTTCCAAAAAGATGCATAGAAATATGTTAAAGAAGCAATTTGAAACATTCACTGTTAGAGAAAGAGAAGGCCTTGATTCTGCTTATGACAGATTCCAAAATCTTCTCAGTATGCTAGAGCTATACAAAGCATAGGTTTCAGTTGAAGATGCTAATCTCAAGTTCTTAAGGAGTTTGCCATCGACATGGCATGTGATTGCTACAATGATCAGAGGGCAACCTGGTCTGGATGTAATGGACTTTGATGATCTCTACAATCATCTGAAGGTTTATGAGCATGAGATGAATGGCCAGACCAGTTCCAAATCATACAGTATAGCCTTTTTGTCATTTGAAAAAAGAGGCAGTACTTCCACCAAAAGTACTGCTTCTCCTACTCAAAGTACTGTTGCTCAAAGTACTGTTTCCTATTCTACCCCCACCTTTTCTCAGCAACCCACACTATCTAATACCATCCACTCAGATGAAGTTGTATGCTCTTTCTTTGCACAACAAGCTACTTTTCCTGTCACTTATGAAGAAGATCTCTCACAGATTGAAGAGGATGCTCTTGAAGAAATTGATATCAGGTGGCAAGTTGCTATGATCACTGCAAGGATCAAGAAGTTTATGAAGAAGACAGGAAGAGGCATTGACTTCAAACCAAAACAGGGAATCACTTTTGACAAATCCAAAATTGAATGCTTCAATTGTCAAAAGAATGGACATTTTGCAAGGGAGTGCAGGTTTGCTAAATATCAAGCAAACAGGATGACTGAGAAACCAAAGCTAGAACTCAAGGAAATTCCTACTACTGAAACAAAATCTTTGGTTGCTCAAGAGAGTTTATCAGAGGTTGATTGGAGTGCTGAGTTTGATGATGAACCCGTAACCTACTGTATGGTAGCTGTGGAGGAATCCGTTGAAGAGTTTGATTGGAGCACAACTTTTGATGAGGAACCTGAACATGCTGCTTTGGAATCCAGAGATGGTCTAGGAAGCTTTGATTGGACCATGGAGAGTGAAGATGATCCTGTTCTACTTGTAATGGTGGCTACTTCACCAAGTTCACCCCTATCTCTGAGGTATGTTCCAATTGTCATGACTTTTATCAAAAAGTACTGAATAGTTATGTGATTGAAAGAGATAACTGTATTAGGGCTAGGTCTGATGTAGCTGGTTATCAAATAACCTTAGAGTCAATGGAAGCCAAAATATTAACACATGAAAATAATGAAATGGCTTGGGCAGAAAAGTATGAACAACAGGATTATCAGTTTAAACTAAGTGAATGGAAGTTAAATTGTAAGATTGCTGAAATTGAGAAACTGACTAAGGAGAGAGATGAACTGTTAGCAAAGTTTGATGCCTGGAGAGAAGCTGGTCTTTCACATGCTGCTTATGTTGAAAAACAGAGGAGAGCATACATTAGAACAGGACTAGGTTTTGGTATGGACTTTGATAGTATAGAAAACCCGCCTAGTGATCAGGATGAATGTGCTTTAGAGGATATAACCACTAGTGATGATGAACTCATTAATTATGTAGACACATCTAGTTATGAGGAATCGGTTAGTGAAACACCTCCTGCATTTAAGAAAGACAATGGTTATCATGCAGTCCCCCATCCCACTGGAATTCATCAACCCCCTAGGCCTGATGTTTCTCGTTTGGGTGTAGACAGTCTTGTTAGGTCACCATATTAGTAACACAAGCATTAATATGTAGAAATATAGAAGAGATAGAGATCGGATGAACTATAAACACACACACACACACACTCGTATGACTTGACCGGTTATGCGTAGGAAATGTGAGAGTGAATAAATTGAACAACCAACCCTCAAGTGAGGGTTATACAAGAGTATCTATAGGAGAGGGAGCTAGGGAAACACTCCTAGTCCCTTCCTTTCCTTATTGGACTTGGGCCTAGGCTTATGGGCCTTCTACATAAGCCTAAGCTAATAACAAACATAAAGGCCATAATTAAGCTAACTATTACATTTAATTACTAACACTTGAAATCTTGTTTAGGAGTGATTCCAACAATCTCCTCCTAAGTGTTAGTGATTGAAAAATCTGAACGGTAAAGGTGCTGATGTAATAGTAGCTTTGACGTCTTCTGACATTCTTCTTTCTTATGAGAAGAATTTCCTTGATTCGAACAATCTCCCCAGTGTAGAGAAATTGTCTTCTTTGAACAGAGTTGCTTTGACGTCATCATTATCTTTGTTCTTTGATCATTGTTCTTTGTGATGGTAGTGATAGTATGTTGTTGTTGTCTGCATCAAGTCTGCCTCAGGTATGCTTCGTTGCTCCAGTGTCTCCACGTTATTCTTCAACATGCTCACACGCTCTTTGACGTTGGATTTCAGTACTGATGAAGTTCTTTAAGTCTTTAAACTTTGTAGATTCTTTGACTTGACGAAGAATCATTCTGACTTTTGTGTTGCCTTTAGATAAAACTTCCATTAGTGATGATGTTGGTATGAGCATGTGAAGAATCTGCACGATCATTCCGCTCCAGAGCTTCCATAAGAAGAAAACATAAGAAAGGTTAGTAATAAGCAGATTCCGACACTTACAAGTTTAAACTTCGAGAGTGTTAACAGCATAGTGTGAAAACACAACTCTAATTCTCACAAAGGCCGTTCCTGAACTGGAGTCCCACAAGTAAGATAACGCGATGTACCGAAGTACACCTATAGTTCAGATGAGTCGCTGAGGTACACCGAAGCATCTCCTCACGACTGTAGACCGTTTGGGACACACTAAGCGTAATCCACGGAGAGTTACCGAAGTGACCTGCTGTCAGGGCTGTTTGATATTGACCCTGGCAGGAGTTTCCATTCAATCACTGAGGATCACAATTGTGAATCTCTCATAAATGTTCTCGACAGATTGCTAAGATCTGTGAAGGACTCGATAACGTACCACTGATGTTCTTATTGTTGAACAACAAGTGATGAAATGTCAAGTGTACCTAAGAGATCTTTTGATGAATCTCGTGGCTCTAGACTCAATAGTGCATTTTGGTTTTCCTAAGCGGAGACTAGGGAGAGGGTCTCCTTCTTCAATATCAACAATCTCTAAGAGAAGGCCGATATATTATGCAGGGTTCCCAGTGAGAATGAAACAAGCTTCTGTTGAGAGAAACTTGAGTGGCTAAGAAGGTTTAGTGCATGCGTCACTGGGTCCATGGCGACTTTTAATCTTCAATACCGACGTCATCAAATGACAACCAGTAGCATATGAATTGAACCCGGTGTCTGCCCTAAGTTGAATAATTTGGAGGCCTATTTCTTTTCACCCTGTTCTTTGCATTTCTTTTTAATTCTTCAACTCCTTCTTTCTCCAATTCTCATTTCCTCCTTTTTATAATCATACCTAAGGACTTCTAATTCTAACTATTGGTAGTGTCCTTGGGTAGATCCTTCCGGCTCTGGCGGATCATAGGACGGTTATTCCTAACCTTAATCACCTTATAACTCCATTGCCATAAAACTATTTTTTCATGAAAATCTCTCAAAGTGTTTGTGAATGAAAAAACATGTTTGAACACTTCAAGAGTTTTAGATTTTCAGAAATACTCCCCCTCTACATGTGCTTAAGAGTTTTTGCAGAAATCTGCACAGTGAGGAAAGAGCACGCACTTTTGAATTGATCAACTCAAGATAGACAATCCCCCGTGAGACACGGTTACGTTTAATAGTTAAAGAGTTGCATTGTCAGCTTTTAGGTGACAACTAGCTCTAATAACTATCTTGAAGGTGTGAACAATCCTCGAAAGGTTGTCAAACCCATCAAAGTTCATGTCTACCAAGAGTTTCTCGAATGGTACATTCTACTCGGACAAGCCCTTTGCGAGACACGTTTACATCACTAGCGAACTAGCTTGAAATTATTACCCGTCCCGGACAAGTCTTTTCGACTTACTAACAGTTTAAGGTTTCGTCAATTCGTTGGTTAAGTCTATAGCACAAAGATTCATTTGCAGTTTCACAACATATTTCTTATCACATAATTTTTTCCCCCTAAAAAATGGCATAAAAGATGTTATTTTTGAAGAAATGTTGAGAATAAATATGTCCATTTTGAGTTTTATGGGAAGATTACAAAGAACAATTTGTGAACAAAGTTTTTTAAGTCAAATACTCCCCCTCAACAAGTGATATAAACGGTTGAGGTTTTGAAAAATCATAAAGGGAAGTACTTGTTTTTTGAGCAAAACCTTTAAAAATTGAAAGGTTTGATAGGTTTTACTCAAAAGTAAGAATCTTTCGCTCCTTTTATAAGGACTGTGGCACTGAAGCGTATCACAGGGTCCTTTCTTGACAAGTACGGGTTGTACACTGATATTTGTGCACAAGCCATAGTCATTATAAGTCACACATCCAAATTAATATGAAATAGAAGCAGTTTAAGGGGTATCAGGTTGTCCAGTAATGTCACCAAGAATGCGAACAGGGCGTTGATAGCCGGTGAGAGTAATCATGGGACGACCACGTACAAAGCTCTCTAATGTTCTGAACTGGTCCCTTCGATACAGCCTTTCATCAATCATAGTGATGATCCTCTTCACATCCCCGTCTGTCCTGAGAGTTCCATCGCTTTGGTTTCCCAATGTCTTCATGTATATCCTTCGACCTATAAGCCAATCCGTCCCTAACCTTCTTCAATGTGTGATCCTTAAACTTGTGAAGATCTCTACACGCCATCAAGCAGTTGCATTGTAGTTCACTACGGTAAACTACTCCGAATGGTTTGCTGATGAGAGTGTATTGTGGAAGCTGGTTGATGTCGGGAAGTTCTAGCTGAGGTCTGGTGAAGTTGACACGGGTCTGATATGATTCAACAGCAAGTTGTAAATCTTCTACACGTTCCTGTATCACTATGCTTCTGATGAATATGAGCAAGGACTTGATGTATTCACATTGAATTTCAGTCGAGAATTGTCTCATACGTCCCTGTACTTTGGCAAGATACAGATCTTCAATGTTGTTGAGAGACAAGTTCTGAAAGTCTGCTTTTCTTGTCTTTTGACCACAATTTTCTTGAGGAAAGTGTAGTCCCATTTAGACGAAAGAGCTACATGCTTAAAATCAACGATCCCTTTAGTACTGAACACTTCATGTTGAGACTTTTGAACCTGGCAGCTTCTGTAGTAGATTCGTCGGCGTTCCGGCCAATGGTGAATCCCATACATTGCATCACGGTCATACAATTCCACATTGTTGGAAAACATGTGGGTAGCGTTTTCCTCGATGGCTATGCAGTTGGAGTATATGGCTGCCGGGAACGAAAGTGTCAGTGATGTAGCGTATTTCTTTGAATCATCACTGTCGTGTAGAAGAAATTCCAAGTCATTGTTGAAAAAGTAGCGAAATGGAATCTTAGGTTGATCTGGTCGGCCAATCGTTGGTAGAGGTTTAGACCAGTCGGTGTAGTATGGAGGGTTATCTCTTCTAGTGAAGTCAATGTTTGCTTCAGGGTTGAGCCAATCAATGTTGTTCGACATGGATCGTGCTATGTTTTCAAGGTGATACTCAACTTCAATAGCACTTTCCGAGTTGTCTTTGAGTATTTGAAAAGCTTTACTCTTGATTCGTTTCAACTCTGATTTCGTCATCTTCTTCACACGGAATTTTTCTTGCAGTAACTTTGCATGCTCCAATGTACTACATTATGTAACATCTTGACCTTCAGATGGGTAGGGAACCAATCATATTCAGTGTCATCCTCGTCTAGCCATGATACGACGTCAGCCTTAGGCGCCTTCTTCTACTTTTTCTTAGGCCTAGATGAGGATTCTGGTTCCTTAGCTTTGTCGAGAGAGGTGGGTTGTTGTTGGGGCTCATAGACTTCCTCATCGTCACCACCCGTATACTCAAAGTGATCACCGGTTTTTTGAGTCTGGGGTGGTAACTCAGAATCCTGAGTTTTGTCAATAGAAGAGCGAGGAGGAGATCTTGGTTGAGCTGGAGTCCTTTGGGGTGGAGGTTGCATGGAGGATGATTCACCAGACTTCTTCGGGCGTTTAGGCTAGTTATTCTTATCCTTATCCTTATCTTCATCGTCTCTTGGACGTTTAGGCCTTTCAGCTTCTTCTCTGCATGCTGATTTGAGTTGTTATTCCTGCAATGCTTCAAAAAATTTACCTTCGTAAGAGGCAAATGTTGCAGAGTGTTTAGACATTTGAGCTACCAGCCGGTTAACCAATTCAGCATCTGAGAAGATTATGGGATCAACTGGATTGATGTTTACATGCATTGGTGTTGATTTCATAGTTTTCTTGGCCAGATGTAATAGATTCGGATAGAGTTGTTTGGTAAACATCTCCTTTGTAACTCCAGGAACAATGTCAAGAAGGAACTTATGAGTATAACCTTTGATCATCTCGTTCATTTCCCCTTGAAGATCACGTTTCATGAACTTCTGGACGTATTCCCTTTCAACTTGCATTTTGTCATTCTCATCATGAATATACTGTACCTGATCAGCGAGAAAATTCAGCTTCTTTTAAAGCACGTCTTTCTTACTGACCTGCTTGACAGCTTTAATGATTCGAGTCTTTGCTTGAGAGAGCCAAGATGCCGTTGGCTTCTTCACTGATTTGGATGTGGATCTGGTTGATCTATTGGATGGTGGTGGTGAAGAGTGAGAAGACGAATCTGATGATGAAGAGACATGAGGAGACTCGGGGTCCTTCGGTGGTTTAGAAGTTTCCTCCTTAGAACGAGCGGGACTGTCTAGAAGAAAATGATCATAGGCGGTTTCTTCTTCATTTCCATACTTAGCCTTATCATCAGTCTTAGAATCATCAGCAGGAGTTTTCTTAGTATTTTCAGTTACTGGTTCCTCAATATCAAAGTTGATGGAGTCCTCAATCTGTCGTTGTTGTTGTTCGTGGGTGATGGTTGTACCAGTTCCCTTATCGGGTCGATTAACCGCATCAAGAACTGGTGTTTCTTGAGTATCACCGCTTGAACCTCCAGGGCCACGGGTTTGATCTTTTACGAATGCTTCGGCAAGATGTTTATGTCTGAGTTCCTTCAACTTCCTTTGATATTCCTTTTGCTCATCTATTGGTTCTTCTTCAGAGCTCTCCTTATCATGCTCAATCACTGGAGTTTTCCCTTTTCCTTTATCTGCTGGTGGACTGGGAGGTCTAGCTACTGATGAAGTAATATCGGTTGCAGTTTCAGAGTAGAAGATCTCATTGTCTGTTTCAGTTTCTTCAGAGCTTTCATCCACTAGCTTTCTTGGCGGTTCAGGCTTGGGAATAGGAATAGGAACAACTTCCTTAGAGGGAACTTTTCGTCTATGTCCAGGTTTCCTCTTTGGGAACTTCCTTGTACTCTCAGTGCTTGCAGCACTTCCTGCACTTCCTCTTCTGGTTTTCCTGGTAGGTGTTCTAGAAGGCTTGTCATCGAGAAAACCGACTTTGCTTTCTTCAACTGCCACCAAATACCTTTTGTATGTGTAGAGCTTTTTGATTTCATCAGACAGAAGGTGACCCTGTTTCTTCGTTGTTGATTCCTTGAATCTGACAGTTAGGGTAGGTTCAAACAACATGTCGTGATTGTTGGGGTCATTGAGTTTCTTGGGGATATCAGGATTGAGTCCAAGAGCTCTTTGGATCAACAGTTTTGTATATCTGATATAAGGAATCTTTGAGCCAAGCTTTTTGAGGAATGACATCATGTCGTCCCATATCAGAGCTTCAATTTCGATGTGCTTCATGTTGATCAAAGCCCAAAAGATTTGCAGTTCCATGAGCTTGGGATGCTCATAGCCACTGTCACGACCGGAAATAGATTTGGTGATGATGATGTAGATTGTTCTCCATGGTTGAGGAATATTCTTTAGATCCACGTGTGAATGCTTAGTGATTATTCCTGAAGCTTCGTCATAACCAATATCGATCGTGAATTGTAGAACAGTCTCTTTAGTTGGTGTGGCATTGAGTTCGGTTGGCTCGATGTCAGGAATGAGGAGAACAGCCCTTAAGTCTGCAGGTGTGATGGTGACTTGTTTGTCATTGAGAGTCACTGTCACAGCATTTCGACCTTTGATCTTTTACATTGTAGTCCAGAACTGATGGATGTAGATCTCACGCACTGTAGCAGAATTTGAGAGCATGTTCTGATAAGGATGATTCTTCAGAATATCCATAGCAATCAAGCAAGAAGACTCTAAGCAGGTAAGAGTTTCAAAGTCTACACGAAGGTTGTTCTTTCCAATCTTCATCGGATAGCCATTTGGAAAGATATCAGCAACGGTGAGAACATTTGGAGCATCCACATTCATTTGAGCGTCCATGTCGTGGTAAATTGAAGATCAAGAACTCGGATTTGCAGATTGAATTTTAGGCGTAGTATTGGTTAGGTTAGATAATAAATGTGATGAGTAAATGTTGTTAGGTGAAGTGTTTTTGTTAAAAAATACTTTGACCTTTTGACACTTTCAGTCCCTCCACCTTTACCATTTACATCTAAAGCCTTTAACTTCCATTTTGGTTACCAAACGAATGATGTTTTAGAAAGAAATTTGACGGCACTCCCCCTCGGCTTAAGAAATAATGAAGTTTTATAAATTTCAGTCTGAGGAGTGTCAGTGAACCAGAAAAATGACCACCATTAATAAAGAAACAACCGGGATAAGATAATATGCAAGTATAAGGTTTTTAATGAAACAGTTAAGTGATTGATTTCTCCCCCTCAACACTTGATCGAAAAAATACTGAATTTTGAAAGATTAGAGTGTTGACGGAAGAGATGTACTTGCCATGTTAAAAGAAATATAGATAGAAGAATATTTTTGTTGTTTTATTAGGTTTTATATTTTTGTATTTTGTTTTTTGAAAAATATTTACAAAAGAGATTTTGGTGTTTGACTGGTTTTTAAGACTATTTTAAGAGTTCATCCAGTTCCTCTTGAGTCAAATACCGCATACCAATCCGGTGGACCAACTCATTAAACCTAGCAGGAGCTAAGGCTTTGGTGAGTAGATCTGCCAATTGGTATTCTGTACCCACGAAGTATAATTCAACTTTACCCTGTTCTACATGGTCCTTGATGAAATGATATCGAAGATCGATGTGCTTTGATTTCGAGTGTTGAACTGAGTTGCACGATATCGCAATAGCACTCCAATTGTCGTAGTACATCGGGATTCTGTCAAATACATAACCATAGTCTTTGAGTTCTGTTCTCATCCAAATGACTTGAGCACAACACGCCGACATGGCTACATATTCTGCTTCAATTGAGGACATCGATGTACAATCCTGCTTCTTCGATTGCCATGACACCAGTTTATCACCAAGAAATTGTAAAGCTCCTGAAGTACTTTTCCGTGAATCTAAGCATCCTGCGTGGTCAGCGTCTGAAAAAGCGATTAGTTCAAAACCAGAATCCTTCGGATACCAGATCCCCAAATTAATGGTTCCCTTGATGTATCGGAGGATTCTTTTAGCCTTAGATAGGTGGGTTTCAGTTGGTCTCGACTGATAACGGGAGCAAAGATAAACGGCAAAGACAATATCAGGCCTGCTAGCTGTTAGATACATGAGAGACCCAATAATACTGCGGTATTTGGTAGGGTCCACCAATTTCCAATGTAAATCAGCGTCTAGCTTCTTGGTAGTAGCCATTGGTGTGGCATAGGTGTCACAGTTTTGCATTCCAAATTTGTTTAACAATTCAAGGGCATATTTGGACTGACTCAAGAAAATACCACGGGGTGATTGATGAACTTGCAGTCCTAGAAAGAACATAAGTTCACCCATCATTGACATTTCAAAATGTTTCTTCATTAGTTTAGCAAAAGCGATTGAGTACTTTTTATGTGTTGACCCAAAAATGATGTTATCCACGTAAATTTGAACAATTAAAATATGTGCCCCATGATATTGAATGAAAAGATTTGGGTCGATCGAACCTCTGGTAAAATGATTGGCAATGAGGAAAGATGATAGCTTATCGTACCACGCCCGAGGAACTTGTTTGAGGCCATACAGAGCTTTGTTCAGTTTGTAGACATGGTTCAGGAACTCGGGATCAACAAATCCTTCTGACTGGCTGACATAAACCGTTTCTTTAAGTTGCTCATTCAGAAAAGCATTTTTGACGTTCATCTAAAAGACCGTTATATTCATATGAGCCGCGAACGCGAGAAATATCCGAACAGCCTCAAGACGAGCAACCGGAGCAAATTATTCTTCAAAGTCAATACCATCTTCCTGTCGATAACCCTTAGCCACCAGTCGTGACTTGTTTCTGATTACATTCCCTTCAGTATCCAATTTGTTTTTCCAAATCCATTTGAGACCAATGACGTAAACCCCTGTTGGTCTTTCAACCAGTTCCCATACTTAAGACGTTTGAATTGGTTGAGTTCTTCTTGCATGGATTCAATCCAGGTGTCCTTTGTCATTGCGTCTTTAATGTTTTTATGCTCAAATTGGCAGACAGTGAGTGCATAAATGCAATGTTCACCATCTGTGTGAAGACGTTGTCTCGTAGCGACTGGTTGATTCGGGTTGCCAATAGTATTTTCAAGAGGATGGTCTTTTGTCCATCGATGTGTAGAGGGTTGATGTTGGTATACATTGTGCAGATTCTGAGGATTCAAATGGCTTGTAGATGATTCCGCGACATCAGGTGCAGTAGTCTCATTATCAAACGGGTTAAAGAACGCAGTTGGATCAAAATATGCAGGTGGGGGTACTTCATTAAGAACATCGTCAGCTGGTTCATCATTGTTGGAAGCGGTTTGTTCAACTGTTGTGGTGGAGTCAACTGGTGGTACTTCTTCAACAGTAGTTGTTGTAGCAGGTATAAGAGTAGTATCAGGTTGAGCAGCGAAAACAGCGGATACACCTGGAGCATGTTCATCAATATCGTCACTGAACAGTGGAGCAAATAGTCTTTCCATTTGTTGACGAGTAAGCTGGGGGCTTGTTTCAGCTGATGATGGGGTTTGAGGGAAGTTTAAGCGGTTGTGACCGGGTTCCAAGCTGTTATACTCAGAAGCCATTTCTGTAAGCTCATCAAAATTTGCATGAATCATTTCCATAACCTCCTTTGTACGGCGATTCCAGATCCGAAAACCTTTTGAGTTTTCACAGTATCCAATAAATACTCCAATGTCAGCTTTGGCTTTGAGCTTTCCAAAGTCAGCACGATCATTATTTGGGTAGCAAAGAGATCCAAATACCTGAAAGTGTTTGAGATTCGGTTTTCTGTTGTGAATAAGCTCGAAAGGTGTTTTGTTGTGGCGTTCTGTAATCATTGAACGGTTCTGAGTGTAGCATGCAGTCGATACAGCTTCTGCCCACAAGTAATCTGGAAGTTTAGCATTAATTAACATTGTTCTTGCAGGTTCCACTAACGTTCGGTTTCGTCTTTCAACAACCCCGTTTTGTTCTGGTGTACGTGAAATAGATGTTTGATGCTCTATTCCCACTTTCTCATAATATTCTCGAAGAGTTTGGTTAACAAATTCAGTTCCTTTGTCTGTTCTGATTTTGGCGTACGGTGTTTCGGAGCTGTATTTGAATTTTCGTGAGAAAGGTGATGATCATCTGTGGAGCTTGGTCTTTGCTTCGAAGAAAGTAGACCCAAGTCCATCGTGAGTAGTCATCGACGATTACCAAGATGTAGCATTTGCCATTTATCGTTTGCACGCGCATCGGGCCACACAAATCCATGTGAAGAAGATGAAGCACATGCTGAGAGCTGTGTTCCACGTTTGAAGGAAAATGAGCACGAGTGCTTTTCCCTTGTTCACAAGCTGAGCAAAGGTTATCTTTAGAATACCGGAATCTCTGGAGACCTTCAAAAAGTTTGTGTCGAGCAAGGTTGGTGATGGTTTGAAAGTTTAGACAGATGGGAGACGACGGTGCCATAGCCAGGATTTTGTTGATGTAGCCTTTGAGAGTAGACAGATGGGAGATGAAGCAACCATGTCTTGCATTGAGATTGTGTACATACTAGAATTGCGAGAGCCAGACATAATATCGTTTCCTTGTAGATCACGAATGAAACAAGTTTTCTCCCGAAAACAACTTCCAAGTCTCCATCATAGAATTGACCGACTGAAAATAGATTGTGACCGAGACCTTCCACATAAAAAATGTAAAACCCTAAAAATCGTAACGTGATAAAAGACCATTTTGCCCTCCAATTAATACTTATGGAATACGTATAATGTGTCAAGCTCATTAAATGTTAAATTTTAACCTAACTACTAAATGTTTACCAAACTTAATGTACGAGATCATTAAAATACTTAACGCTTGCGTCTAAAATTAACTACACGTTTTAATATTTGTACATGGGCCGAAAGTTTCCTAAATATGTTAACTAAACTCAAGCCTACTTAAAGATTGGATGTGGCCCATTGTCTCCCTCCATAAGATCAGTAAAAAAAACGAAATTCCATTCATCCCTTCCCTCTTTTATTTTTTTTTACGTTTCACGTTTTACTCTCCCACTCAAAACCCTAGACCTAAAAAAAAAAGTGACGGCAGTTTTGGTTTCCCTCTCCTCCACTCGATCTCAACAGCAAACAAGGGAGATTTGGAAGACGTTGCAAGGAGGTCTTGGGTTTTGGTCCGAGGAATGGCTGGTCGTGGGTTTCTAGATCGATGGTGGTATTGAGATCGTGGGTTCTTGGTGCTCTTGGTTTTTGTTTCATTCCATTCGATTCCCCAAGGTATCTCTTGCGTTTTGTTCTTGTTAAATTCATATACACGACACACATATGTTTATACAAGCGGATCTAAATGTTATCATGCGTAATAAATTCGAAACCCTAATTGGAATGGAACCCTAAGAGTAATTAATGGTCTAAACATGTGTTATGATAGCCTAATATGAACCCTAAAAACTGGACAACATCATATGTCGAATTTGTGTGTGTTATAGATCGAATTTTATAAGTTCAATAATCTGAGTTTTTGTTGTAAAAGTTTATTTTATGTCTTAGTTAAGTTTTCCAAGTGGTTTGGTAGAATTTGGAGTTGTCTAAGTCATATTTTTGAATTTTACAAGATCAAGTGTCAAAGCTGAGAAAACTGGTCTGAAATTTAGTTAGATTGTTTGATTTTTCATTTGCAAACCATAATGAATTGGGAGCTATCCTTTTACAGGAGTGATATTTAGGATATAAGTGAATTTCTGGGACTTTTGGAAATTTTTCCAAGGTGTCTAAACAGGTCATATAAGCGTAAACTTTTAAGGTGTATTTTCTGATCACTTTCTAGACAGGTCTGGTCTTGTGATTTTCTATAGGACATTTTACTTGGAATTAGAACCCCCCAATTTTTGGAGAGTCTTTTAACTCATATGGGAAACCCTGGGATTTTCCTTGATTTTATTTGAGCTAAGTAAGTATTTTATAAAAATCGCTAAATTCTGGTCCAGATATGAAGTTAAGAAAATGAAAGATAAAAAGATTATATCAATAAGTAAAACACTTATACATGCATAAGAAGCTTATAAAATGAGTATATAAGTAATATATGATATCAATTCGTGTAGATTCGTTGACGAAGATACGACGTTGCTTTTCGGTGTTACTTTTCTGTTTGTTTTCATTACGTTGCTAAGGTACAGATATTCTGACCTTTTCTCTTAAGGTTTCTCATGATTCGTTTACATCTTTCGATATTATTTTTGAACTGTTATCCTTTGATCTGAGCCTTTTTATTAAGGTTTCCCTATAACTTTGCTATGTTCCCTTTGATTGGATCTCCTATGTGAACTGTTTGATTTTGAACCTTCAGATTATGAGCCTTTGATATGAACTTGTGATATGTACCTCTGATATGGACTTATGATATGGACTTTGATATGAACCTTTGTTATGAACCCTTATGATATGATTATGCTTTGACCCTTCAGTTTGATACCCGAGCCAAATATGTTTCCCTAGCCATGAAGGTAACATGGCCGTGTCATTGATGCACCAATGGCATGACTCTAGTGTGGTTGAGTGATGTTCTACACCGTCCCTTTCTGTTATCTGATTATGAGCTCGATATATATTGTATGGCCACTATTTGTCTGCAGGGGCGTATGGATGCATCCTAGATTTGTTCTGTTATCTGATATGATATGATTTGTCTGGTGAATGATGTCGTGTGCAATACGCGTCTTCACAGTCTGGGAGCTAGCTACTCCATTGGTTACTGAGGTCTCCCCTCCTATTATATATGGTATTCTGAGGTCACCCCTCCGAATACAATGGCTACTTATGATATGATATGATATGATATGTTTCTGGGCTCGTGGTAGATTTCTGACAACCCTTACACTTTTGATATGCCTATACTGTACTTTCTGTATTTCCCCAACGCACCATAATCTGTATTAATTGTTCATTACTCAGTACCCTTATATGACTCACTCTTACCAAGATATAGATACTCCTTTTCATTGATCTGTCACACTTTCATTCTGTTATTTCAGACTATCGTTCCATTCACGTACTGGGTTATTATATGATTATTGAATTTGATTATGCTTTTACATGTTTGTGTGACTACCGTTTACCGCTATGATGTGATTAATATGCGATTATATGATTCACCTGTTGTCATCTGATTATATGTTATCTTACTGTTACGTGACCCCTCTGATTGTCTGGTGACCATGCTAGTGTTTGATCGATTGTTTTGTCTGTTTATCTTGTATACCTCGTTCAGTTAATCTCGTGGACTATGACTATCCGTTAGTATCCTTATCTGCTTATTTTGACCTGCCATGTTTACAATTCTGTTTATGCTACTGTTGGATTGGATAAATGGTTCAACTTATGTTGTCCGGCTTGTTAACTTGTTTAGTTGCCCTGCTATGTCCTTAATCCATTCAATTATAATGTTCGTATGGTATTCCTACTTGTTACGTATGGCTGTCATGTTTTGACTGCTCTTTGTACTTCCGCTGTTATGATACTGGTTATGTTATTAACTGTAATTATTTGACTTGTGTGATTGCCATGCTTACTTTCTCGTTAATTGCTTCCGCTAGCATTTGGACTTCCTTGGCCTATTTATACTCTGATTTCCTGCTTTATTGTACGCCTGGTTATTTAGATGTGCGCACGTTTATGTCATCAATGTGCTATGTGCTTTTCCTCCTCTGTTATCTGTTCCCTTTCGTATTTGTGTAATTGTGTTTCTGCAAGACCCTCATCGTCTCATTGATTCCTTTCCGTTGCGACCTTGTTATCAGTTCCTTATTTCATTTCGCATTTCTGATTTTATGTAGCTTTCATTTTGTTATATCTGTTCACTGGGCTTTTTAAGCTTAGCCGCATTTCTTTTCCTGCGGCAGGTCTTTAGGTTTGAAGATGGGCTTGTTGGGCTGAGAGTTGGATTAGTCGAGTAGACCGACCTTAGCTACTTTATCATTTTGGATTTAATTTGAAGAGTTATTGTTTTCAGATTTTATTTCTATTTTGGACATATTGGATTTTGTATTTTCCTTGTAAGTCATCCGTTATATGACTTGGTAATTTATTTTATAATGCTTTCGCTTGTAAAATTTTATTTGTATGTTCTGATATGACACCAGAATGTGACACTTCTACCCTTGTCGGGTTGGGGTGTTACAATTATGGTATCAGAGCCCGGGTTTCGTCTTGTTGACCTTAGGATTGACTTGTGAGGACTGGGTAGACATTAGGCTTCCGTCTGTTCTGATCTACTCCGATTCGTTTGATAGTCGTTCAGATTTAACTTTGATATTCGTTTGTCTTCACTGATTTGGCCTTCCTCTTTTCGCATCGAATTTTGTTATTTTGTCTTCCCACATCCGTTTTTCGATCGTTAGATGGAGACTACCGTGGAGCCGAAGAAGATGGTGCTGACCCTGCGTTGCTGCAACAATCCCTGAGCTGGAGAGGTTCATGAAGCAGAAGCCGCACCCGACTGCCGTGCTGCTGGAGACATCAGGATGCTGTTGGAGGGAGCTGGACGGATCAACCAAAGACTCAAAAGACGAAGACAAGATTCAACCGGTGGCTGAGAAGGATCATCTAGTTCATAAGATTTGGGCGCGACTTGTGTTACTCCGATTCGTTTGTCATGCGTTTTGAGTCGGTTTGATATCTTGCTATGTGATTTTGATCGGCAGTTCTTTTCTTTGATTCGTTTAGAACTCGGTTTGAATCGTGAAGTTTTACCGTTTAGCATTTTGGTGATATCTCAGCTTTATTTCGGATAGTCTGTAATGAGTCATGAGGAGCCGTTTTGTGCAAGTTGATGGCCTTCTTTCATTATGATATGGTAAGTTGCTTGATGTAGTTTATGCTGTGTGTATATGAATCTGGTCTGCTTTGGTATGTTACTTGATATCTGTATGTGATATGTTTTGTTGTGATATTGGTTATGTGGTTGGTCATGAACCAAGGCAAAATATGATGACAATAAGAACTTGTTATGTGATGCAAGTATTATGACGCCTGATCAACGTGATAATACCGAGATCATATAATCTGAACTTATTGAAATCATACGACATCTTGGGAAATGCCTGGGGTTGGTACGTGAATGGACTAGGACTTATATCCGTTATCCTTGATCCTCATATTCATTTGAAATTCTGTACCTCTTTACGAGATTCTCACCGACAGCTGTTACGTATAAGTTTTGTACGCTTGGGAACCGAAATCGTTATGATTTGTGTGAAGCTATGGATTGCTACATCTGCCTTAAACTCGTACGTCACCGTGTACCTTTGTGACTTCAATTTTCGAGGACGAAAATTTTCTTTTAGAGGGGAAGAGTTGTAAAACCCTAAAAATCGTAACGTGATAAAAGACCATTTTGCCCTCCAATTAATACTTATGGAATACGTATAATGTGTCAAGCTCATTAAATGTTAAATTTTAACCTAACTACTAAATGTTTACCAAACTTAATGTACGAGATCATTAAAATACTTAACGCTTGCGTCTAAAATTAACTACACGTTTTAATATTTGTACATGGGCCGAAAGTTTCCTAAATATGTTAACTAAACTCAAGCCCACTTAAAGATTGGATGTGGCCCATTGTCTCCCTCCCTAAGATCAGTAAAAAAAATGAAATTCCATTCATCCCTTCCCTCTTTTATTTTTTTTTACGTTTCACGTTTTACTCTCCCACTCAAAACCCTAGACCTAAAAAAAAAGTGACGGCAGTTTTGGTTTCCCTCTCCTCCACTCGATCTCAACAGCAAACAAGGGAGATTTGGAAGACGTTGCAAGGAGGTCTTGGGTTTTGGTCCGAGGAATGGCTGGTCGTGGGTTTCTAGATCGATGGTGGTATTGAGATCGTGGGTTCTTGGTGCTCTTGGTTTTTGTTTCATTCCATTCGATTCCCCAAGGTATCTCTTGCGTTTTGTTCTTGTTAAATTCATATACACGACACACATATGTTTATACAAGCGGATCTAAATGTTATCATGCGTAATAAATTCGAAACCCTAATTGGAATGGAACCCTAAGAGTAATTAATGGTCTAAACATGTGTTATGATAGCCTAATATGAACCCTAAAAACTGGACAGCATCATATGTCGAATTTGTGTGTGTTATAGATCGAATTTTATAAGTTCAATAATCTAGGTTTTTGTTGTAAAAGTTTATTTTATGTCTTAGTTAAGTTTTCCAAGTGGTTTGGTAGAATTTGGAGTTGTCTAAGTCATACTTTTGAATTTTACAAGATCAAGTGTCAAAGCTGAGAAAACTGGTCTGAAATTTAGTTAGATTGTTTGATTTTTCATTTGCAAACCATAATGAATTGGGAGCTCTCCTTTTACAGGAGTGATATTTAGGAAATAAATGAATTTCTGGGAGTTTTGGAAAATTTTCCAAGGTGTCTAAACAGGTCATATAAGCGTAAACTTTTAAGGTGTATTTTCTGATCACTTTCTGGACAGGTCTGGTCTTGTAATTTTCTATAGGACATTTTACTTGGAATTAGAACCCCCCAATTTTTGGAGAGTCTTTTAACTAATATGGGAAACCCTGGGATTTTCCTTGATTTTATTTGAGCTAAGTAAGTATTTTATAAAAATCGCTAAATTCTGGTCCAGATATGAAGTTAAGAAAATGAAAGATAAAAAGATTATATCAATAAGTAAAACACTTATACATGCATAAGAAGCTTATAAAATGAGTATATAAGTAATATATGATATCAATTCGTGTAGATTCGTTGACGAAGATACGACGTTGCTTTTCGGTGTTACTTTTCTGTTTGTTTTCATTACGTTGCTAAGGTACAGATATTCTGACCTTTTCTCTTAAGGTTTCTCATGATTCGTTTACATCTTTCGATATTATTTTTGAACTGTTATCCTTTGATCTGAGCCTTTTTATTAAGCTTTCCCTATAACTTTGCTATGTTCCCTTTGATTGGATCTCCTATGTGAACTGTTTGATTTTGAACCTTCAGATTATGAGCCTTTGATATGAACTTGTGATATGTACCTCTGATATGGACTTATGATATGGACTTTGATATGAACCTTTGTTATGAACCCTTATGATATGATTATGCTTTGACACTTCAGTTTGATACCCGAGCCAAATATGTTTCCCTAGCCATGAAGGTAACATGGCCGTGTCATTGATGCACCAATGGCATGACTCTAGTGTGGTTGAGTGATGTTCCACACCGTCCCTTTCTGTTATCTGATTATGAGCTCGATATATATTGTATGGCCACTATTTGTCTGCAGGGGCGTATGGATGCATCCTAGATTTGTTCTGTTATCTGATATGATATAATTTGTCTGGTGAATGATGTCGTGTGCAATACGCGTCTTCACAGTCTGGGAACTAGCTACTCCATTGGTTACTGAGGTCTCCCCTCCTATTATATATGGTATTCCGAGGTCACCCCTCCGAATACAATGGCTACTTATGATATGATATGATATGATATGATATGTTTCTGGGCTCGTGGTAGATTTCTGACAACCCTTACACTTTTGATATGCCTATACTGTACTTTCTGTATTTCCCCAACGCACCATAATCTGTATTAATTGTTCATTACCCAGTACCCTTATATGACTCACTCTTACTAAGATATAGATACTCCTTTTCATTGATCTGTCACAATTTCATTCTGTTATTTCAGACTATCGTTCCATTCACGTACTGGGTTATTATATGATTATTGAATTTGATTATGCTTTTACATGTTTGTGTGACTACCGTTTACCGCTATGATGTGATTAATATGCGATTATATGATTCACCTGTTGTCATCTGATTATATGTTATCTTACTGTTACGTGACCCCTCTGATTGTCTGGTGACCATGCTAGTGTTTGATCGATTGTTTTGTCTGTTTATCTTGTATACCTCGTTCAGTTAATCTCGTGGACTATGACTATCCGTTAGTATCCTTATCTGCTTATTTTGACCTGCCATGTTTACAATTCTGTTTATGCTACTGTTGGATTGGATAAATGGTTCAACTTATGTTGTCTGGCTTGTTAACTTGTTTAGTTGCCCTGCTATGTCCTTAATCCATTCAATTATAATGTTCGTACTGTATTCCTACTTGTTACGTATGGCTGTCATGTTTTGACTGCTCTTTGTACTTCCGCTGTTATGATACTGGTTATGTTATTAACTGTAATTATTTGACTTGTGTGATTGCCATGCTTACTTTCTCGTTAATTGCTTCCGGTAGCATTTGGACTTCCGTTGGCCTATTTATACTCTGATTTCCTGCTTTATTGTATGCCTGGTTATTTAGATGTGCGCACGTTTATGTCATCAATGTGCTATGTGCTTTTCCTCCTCTGTTATCTGTTCCCTTTGGTATTTGTGTAATTGTGTTTCTGCAGGACCCTCATCGTCTCATTGATTCCTTTCCGTTGCGACCTTGTTATCAGTTCCTTATTTCATTTCGCATTTCTGATTTTATGTAGCTTTCGTTTTGTTATATCTGTTCACTGGGCTTTTTAAGCTCAGCCGCATTTCTTATCCTGCGGCAGGTCTTTAGGTTTGAAGATGGGCTTGTTGGGCTGAGAGTTGGATTAGTCGAGTAGACCGACCTTAGCTACTTTATCATTTTGGATTTAATTTGAAGAGTTATTGTTTTCAGGTTTTATTTCCGTTTTGGACATATTGGATTTTGTATTTTCCTTGTAAGTCATCCGTTATATGACTTGGTAATTCATTTTATAATGCTTTCGCTTGTAAAATTTTATTTGTATGTTCTGATATGACACCAGAATGTGACACTTCTACCCTTGTTGGGTTGGGGTGTTACAAAAAACCCTGCTAATTTCGATGTTGACGTTGATATAATCTCCGTAGCCCATGATAGCTGCGAAGTGATCATTCCCGAATCTGACAGTGCCAATAAACTTTGCAATAAAGTTTGATAACAGTTTAAGATTGCTTGTCATGTGTCGGGAACATCCGCTATCAACAATCCAGAGAATGATTTGTATCACCTGCATTACACACAGACGACACAGATGGAATAGAAGTAGATGTGGAACCCGAAATGTTAGAGGGTTCCGAAGCAGTTATAGGAGATATACATACATCAATGACTTTAGGCATCCATTTAAATCGTAGTGTGTTATATACCCATTTCTGCCATCTCCAACTAGTATTTGCTTTAGTCTTAGTGAATGCACTAGGTGGTACTACATTCCTAGGAGGTGATACTGGAGCTACAGGGACATCAATGTGTTTCTTAGAACCTAACAAAGGCGGTTTACCAAGCACAGACTTAGACGTATTAGTGGGCCTAGAGGTATTCCGATTCTTAGGATTCCGTAAACGTGAGATGATAGCTTTAGCAACACATTTGTCATGAAAATCAGGATTCATACTTTTACTACAAATAACACAAGATGCATCAGACTGAATATCAAAAGTACTTAAAGGTTTAGCATTCGTTACATCACTTTTTCTATTACATTTGTCAGATGCAATATCTAAAGTGGAAGCAACGTGAGTCTTATTCATAGTCCTAGGGTGTTCTTCTACTTCAGCATTCGTTATTGTTCTTTTCTTAGGTCGCAACTTCCTATTCTTCCTTGTGTTGCTCCTAGGCTGTGAAGTGCGGACGTTTGGAAAAGTGGCAACTATTCCTGTTTCAGTAGAAGGAAGCACATTAGTATCTTGTGATTTGGCAGTAGGGATTCTAGGGTCACGTTGACTAAGTGTTATAGGTGCTATCCTCTTAATGATGGTAGGGGGCAGATTTTCATACTTTCCTAACATTTCTCTCAACTTAAAGATAGTGTGAATCAAATCTTGATTTTCAGAACGAAGATTTCCAGAAAAATTCATGACTTCCTTAGTGTGTGCAAGAAAATGATCAAGTTCGTTTGATGCTTCATCACGAGTCTTTTTAAGTAAATCAAATATGACACCATATTCCTGTTTAACTTTTGCAAGTTCTTGTTCATATTTTGAGATTTGACACTTCAAAGACGCGTTTTGATCATCCAGTTGCTCATATTTTGGATTAAACGTTTTGGATTGCAACTGGTTGATTTTGTTTTGCAAAGCAAGTTCACGATTTTGAAAATCTTTTTGACACCATTGAAGATGATGTTTTGCATTTGAAAGCTCGTTTATCAATCGTTCATTTTCAGCTTTGAAAGACTCGATCTGATGCACATTATCAGTATTCTCAACAATTACAACAGAATCAGCAGTATCAGCAGAGATATAATCAGATGCATATGGCAAAGAATGTAATAACACAACATTATAGACATCAGCACATAAAACATCTTCCAAGAGTCGATCAACATATTTTCGTAACATTTTCTTTTTACATTTAGTATTAGAAATAGATGTTTCTGTTTTCTTGAAAACGACCTTCATCAATCCAAGTTCCTTATGAAATTCCCTTTCCCAATACAATGCACAATTTTTCAAAATTTTAACATGGGGTAAAAGTCTTTTCTAAAAAATATCTCTTTGTTCTCGCGCCAGAGGCAATTGAAAATGTTGCACTTTTATTTTAGAATGAAATTCAATCTCATGTTCTAAAAGTTTGAGGTCAGACATGAAAAGGTCAAAATATATAAGAATATGACGATTTTCAGGTTTTGAATTTACTTCACTGATGGAAGGTAAAGGACCATAAATTTGTGCATAGTCTGGTTTGGGAGTAACATTAGAAGACTCAGACGTTTTTGTGATAATCCTTGGTGTGTTAGAAGAATCCTTTTGTGGGACGAAAGTGACCGCTTGTGAATAAGTAAAAGGTTTGTTGTAAACAACTTTTTCTAATTTTGATCGTCTCTCGTCTTCTGCATCTAATTCCTCTTGACGATGATATTCAACAACACTCATAACAGAATCATCAATTTTATATTCTGCACTGGAAACTTCAGGATTTGGTTTGAATGCTTTGGTTGAAAGCTTAGGTTTGTAATCAGCAAGATTCGGTCCATATCCATCTGGATTGGGTTTTAAAGTAAACTTTTGAATAGTTGTGATTGACTCACCATGTTTGTAAACAAAATTTTGAAACTCTTTGAGTTTGTTTTGTAAACCGACAATTTCTTCCAGAATGTCATCTATTCGTTTCGTTGAATGCTTTTTGTATGCAGAGAACTGTTTTTGACAATTTAACAACTCAGCCTTGGCTTTTTGAATTTCCAAAGTAAGAGCTTTAATTTGCTGTTTATGTTCATGTTTCAGTTGTTCTATTTCAGACAACAAAGCATTCTTCGAAGCGGCTAGATCACGCATCTGTCGTTCTAAATATTGTTCGTTTTGGTGTGATTTAGCAAAAGCGGCTTCAAAACCTTTTTCACGTTTTTCTTGAGTTTTGAAAAAGTTGAGTTGCATTTTTAAACATTCAAGATCCTTGGTTAACAGTGCATTCTTACTTTTTAAGTCCTGATTTAATGCATGACATTCTTCCATTCAGGTTTGATGGTCGTTAAGTAACAGTTCAAGATCTGGACTAGGAAAAAGTTCGGCGTGTTCAACGTGAGTCACAACATGATCATTATTCATATCCTCAAGTATAACCACGGAGTCAATTTGATTATCAAAGGAAACCATAAGATCATCTTGATCGTCAAATGTAACTACGGGGTCTAGTTGAGAATCGTCAGAATGAGATGTGGATGACTCATTTTGAACATTCTGAGCCTTGCCGGATTCAGATGTTGGCGGAGATATTAGATCAGAGATAAATATGGTTTGTTCGGGTACCTGAGACAAGCCATCAGTGTCATACACTGGGCCTGTGTCACTCATGTGTAGCTCATGCATACTAGCCATCAACATAACTGCTGAATTGTTCTGCAAGTCCTCTATATCATCATCTGAGTCAACATCTGCCATAAAGCTCTGTTCTTTGTCTGTGAGAGTTCCACCAGCTTCATCTTTAAGAGCCAAAAGTAAAGCCTCCTTGTGATAAGCAGTGCCCCTAGTTTTGGGCATGCATTAGCCAGGTGTCCCTTCTCATTACAATTGTAGCATCGAAGACCATTCAACCCATTCTGAGCATTTCCCTGTTCAACCACTTGAGCTCTGTTGTTGTTCCTACCCATATCGTTAAACCCTTGACCACCACCCATCTGACGACCATAACCACGATTCTGAACTTTAACTCGTCCATTGTTCACAATAGCCTGATTCCTTGTGTTTGAAGAGGAACGAATGCGGTTGGATTTGTTTGTATAACGGCCAAAAGCATTAGCAATCATAACAAATCCTTGTTGCAATGCTTCGAACGGATCGGATTCCTCATTAGCTTGACTATAAACTGCTTGATCATTGTTGTTGTTGTAAGGAACCAGTTGAGTTTGTTGAGATTGTTGCTGTGATTGATCATATGGTGTGATTGTGGCAGTTGGCTGAGTTGCTGGTTGAGGAGGATAACTGTTTTGAGCATACAAAGCAAGTTGTTGATTATTCGGAAGTGAAGGTGAAACAGTTTGAGCACGGAGAATCCTTTCCTTATCAACTTCTTTTTGATGCAGCTTCAAATAGTCGTACAACAATCCGTATGTAGCATGATGCATATTCTTCGCTTGACGGAGGAAAATGACATACTTCTCCCATTCAGGACCAAGACTACTCAGGAACTTAGTATTAACTGCAATTATCGGCATGTTAATGTTGTGTTTATCCAAATCATTTATGATGTCTGAAAATCGATGATGATAAGACTCTAGTGTCTCTCCAGGTTCAATCATGAAGTTTTCATAAGCCAAGTAAATTTTGGACTCCATATCCTCCTGATTGAGTGCAGTCCCTTCCATAAAAAGATGAATATGTTCCCACATCGCTTTTGCAGTCTTTTGAGCATCAACACTTCGAAGAATTGGGTTTGGTAATCCTAAAAGGATATTGCATTGCAAGCTCATCAGCTTTATAGTGTAGAAGTTCATCTCCAGACAGTTGTCCAACAGTAGCAATGTTTGATTGGTCATCTCTTGGTGGAACAACATTTGGATCTCCGGGTGTAACGATAGTAGGCATCTGAAATGGACCTTCTAAGATAACCTTCTTTAAGAACTTTCCATGTGGCTTCTTCAGATCACAAAACCTAAAGAACCTAATCACCCATTGATCGTAGTTTCCTGGAGTGAGCATTGGAGGTCTATCAAGTGATCCAGCCTCATGAATTGATTGTTGGCTGCTTAAAGCTTCACACATCTTTGCAAACCAAGTTGGTTCCTTCATAGTGTTCCTTGATGGATGTTGATTGTAATCGTTTGTATAGGGTTGTACTTGAAGACTTGGTGGTGGTTGAATCATTTGAGGTTGTGGAATTGCTGCAAGTTGTGGAGTATGTTGTTGATTAAATTATTGTTGATAAATTTGTTGTTGTTGATTAAATTGTTGATGTTGTGGACTTAGTTGTTGTTGTCGTTGAGTATAAGTGTAAGGGAAATAGTTAGAGTATGGTGGTTGTGACATTTTGAAAACTTGTGTTGTTAAATGGATATTTGTAGTCGAATGAACCGTTGTTGATGAAGAGTCCTTAGGCGTAGAAATCACAGAAAAGCCAAGTACCACTTATGCATAAAAACACCAAAGATACGCGTAACAGCAATAGTTACGCGTAGGATTAGCTTACGCGTAAGTAAGGTGAAAATACTAAAGTTATGCGTAAACAAGAAGTTAGGCGTAGAAAACTTAGGCGTTGGATTAACTTATGCGTAAGACAAAGCTTAGACGTAAGATAAATCTTATGTGTAAAAAATTCTACGCGTAAGCTTATGCTTATGCGTAATTTTAGGGTTTTGCCCAAATGATCTTTTACACTATCACAGTGCAAAAGATATCCAAAGTCGACGTGTTTTCAGGCTTATCCAAGCAAGAAAACACGGAGTAAACCACGAAAACTGAAGATCAAACCAAGGAAAAGTGACGCGTAAGATTAGGGTTTTCTTACGCGTAGAATTTAGCCAAAAAATGATTTATGCCAACTGATGTTTCCAAACCAGATTTTTGTGATGAGATAGCTTCAATAGCACCAAAAATAACACAAAAGTGTGAAACTTGATGATCCAAAGCTCAAAAAAATAGTTATGCGTAGAACAAGAACCTCGTTCAAAACCTAGTTTAAAAACTATGATCCACGCGTAAAGTTTGAAACTTTTTGCCAAAAACAGATAGTTTAACACCTAAAAAACGTTGAAAGGACAAGAATCTTGGATTAAAAAGTGTAAAAAATCAATTTTTAAGCGTGACAAAGTTGAAACCGTTTTTACGCGTACGACCAAAACCAAAAAAAACTTCAAAAACAAATATGTTCACCCAACTATTTGGCGAATGATACCACTGTTAGGTCACCATATTAGTAACACAAGCATCAGTATGTAGAAATATAGAAGAGATAGAGATTGGATGAACAATAAACACACACACACACACTCGTATGACTTGACCGGTTATGCGTAGGAAATGTGAGAGTGAATAAATTGAACAACCAACCCTCAAGTGAGGGTTATACAAGAGTATTTATAGGAGAGGGAGCTAGGGCAACACTCCTAGTCCCTTCCTTTCCTTATTGGACTTGGGCCTAGGCTTGTGGGCCTTCTACATAAGCCTAAGCTAATAACAAACATAAAGGCCATAATTAAGCTAACTATTACATTTAATTACTAAAACTTTAAATCTTGTTTAGGAGTGATTCCAACAAGTCTAGAGTTTAGGAAGAAGCTAATTTGTCAATCTAGGTCTGGAAACCCAAAAGAAAGTGTTGAAAACCCTAAGGATAATGATGTTAAAAGTGAAGCAGTACCTTCTACTCAAAGTACTGCTACAGCAGTACCTTTAGGCAAATATTTTCAAAATAGTACTGCTAAACCTTTTTGGGATAACTTTGGTCAAAACAGTTTTTATCATTCACCTAGAAGGCAGAGTAGTTTTGGTCATAGACACAGAGGAAGAAATTTTGGAAGTATGGGTCAAAAATTGTGTTTTGTTTGTTATAGTCCTGATCATCTGATCAAGCACTGTGACTTTCACTCAGAGTACCTAAGCAAATTTCCAAAAAATAGAAACACCAAACAAAAACCTAGAGAAAATAAACCTGTCTGGAATCATTCAAATAGGGTTAACCATAGCAATTTTTCACAAGACTATAGGTACCCTCACCAGAGAAGACCTTTTTCAAAATCAACAGTACCTTCAGATAATTTTCAAAGAACTCAAGCAGTACCTTCTCAAAGTACTGCTAGATTTTCAAACAATCAAGGTACTGAAAACACTTTTTGGAATGGAAAGCCTAGGAGATCAAATTATTATCAATCTAGAAGGCGTTTCAACTCTAAAAGAGTAGCCAAGTCAAGGGACTCTACATCTGATTTTAAAACCAAATGGGTTAAGAAGGAAAGTACTGATGGGGACCAAACAGTACTTTCATTAAGTGAAAGTGAAACAGAGGTTTTGGTTGAAAATGATAAAGAGATTTTTGTTGAAAAAGAAAGTTTTGCTGAACATCCATCACAAGTTTTAAATCAAAAGATAATGCTTGATTCTGTCCACAAAAACTATGAAGGTTACATACTCAAGGAATTTGAGTATGTTACTCCACAGGGGGAACACAAGTCAGTAATGGGTTGGGTTCCTAAAAGACACTAACTTTCTTATCTTTGTGCAAGGAAACCCAGAAGAGGAGCTTAAAGATCATCTAATTGTGGATAGTGGTTGCTCTGGAAGCATGACAGGAGACAAGGAGATTCTGTCAGATTTTAGATCTTATTGTGGAGGAAAAGTTGCATTTGGGAATGATGCTAGGGGAGGAAAGATTACAGGAAAAGTAACTATTAAGACAGGAAGCATAGATTTTGAGAATGTTAGATATGTGAAGGAGCTCAAGTTCAACCTCTTGTCCGTCTCTCAAATCTGTGATAAAAAGCATCCTGTGTTATTCACTGACACAAAATGTCTCATACTTTCCCTTAATTTCTAGGCTGTTGATGATAACTTGGTCGTACTGAGAGTACCAAGAACCAATGATGTGTATAGTCTGGACATGAAGAGTCTTCACTCTTCTGGGAGAGCCACATGTTTAGTGGCAAAAGAAACATCTGAAGAAGCACATCTGTGGCATAGAAGATTGGGCCATGTAAATTTCAAGAATATCAACAAACTGGTCAAAGGAAATTTAGTTAGAGGTTTACCTTCAAAGACTTACAAGAATGATCACTCCTGCTTGGCAAGTAAGAAGGGTAAACAACACAAAGCTTCATGCAAGAAGCTTGAGGACAAAACTGTTAGAGAACCTTTGGAGCTGTTACACATGGATTTGTTTGGACATATCTCTGTTGCAAGCCTAAACAAGAAGAAGTAATGCTTAGTTGTGACAGATGATTGCAGTAGATTCAGTTGGGTATTTTTCTTGGGATTTAAAGATGATACTTTTGATGCTATTCATGACATTATAATAGCTCTTGAAAACCAACTGCGACTCAAGGTTAGAGGTATTAGATGTGACAATGGGACTGAATTCAAGAACAAGCTTATGGATGAATTTTGTGCCAACAAAGGGATCAAGAGGGAGTTCAGCATTGCAAGAACACCACAGCAGAATTGTGTTGCAGAGAGAAAGAATAGGACTTTGATTGAAGCAGCCAGAACAATGCTTGCAGATTCACAACTACCTATTCAATTCTGGGATGAAGCTGTAAGTACTGCTTGCTATGTGCTTAACAGAGTATCAGTCACCAAACCACAGATGAAGACACCTTATGCGTTGTTGATGGGAAACAAACCCAACATTCGTTTTATGAAGCCTTTTGGATGCCCTCTAACAATTCTAAATACAATTGATAATCTGGGAAATTTTGATGGCAAGTCAGAAGAAGGATATCTATTGGGATATTGTACCAACAACAAGGGCTTTAGAGTGTACAACAGAGTCACCAAGAAGGTTCAAGATTGTCTTCATGTTGAATTTTTAGAAGATCAAGAAAATCAGAAGGGTAAAGGTCCTGATTGGATGTTTGATCTTGAAGTTTTGAGTCCTTCAATGAACTATGTACCTGTTAGAGAAGAGAATCAACATGTACACAATGGAGAAGATTCACAGTATGTTGTTCATGGAGTTCATATTAGACCTGATGCTGTCCATGATGAAGAACCCATATCTGTTGATCCAAAGCAAAGTATTGATGAACAAAAATCCTCACTGTCTGCTGAGGATCAAGCTATTCAAGAAGAACTCAATCAGATGCTTCTTCAAGATGTAGTAGCACATTCTTATAATGATGATCAAAGAAGAGCTTATGAAGAAGCAAAGAAAAAGAACAAAACTGCTGAATTCATTCATAGTACTTTGGATGACAATACTTTTGATCAAAGTACTGTTGCACCTATTGACAACACTTTAGATAATTTGGATGATCCTACCATGCCTGGCTTAGAAGATACTGATGATGAGTATGATGATGAAGGTATCTTCACAAATTCTAATGAAGGTGCTGATTTCACAAATTTGGATGATAATATTGAAGTTCCACAGAAACCAATCTTAAGAGTTCATAAGAATCATCCTACTGGTCAAATCATTGGACCTTCTAATTCTGGAGTTCTTACAAGAAACAAAGCTAAGGGTCTTTCTACACCTCACAATGCTTTACTTAGCTTTGTTTATAATCAAAACAGGTTGAATCACAAGGATCATCAAACATGCCTGTTCACTTGCTTTATCTCTCAAGAGGAACCCAAGAACATAGCTCAGGCATTATCTAAGGAGAGTTGGGTTGAAGCTATGCAAGAAGAACTTCTTCAATTTAAAATTCAAGAAGTTTGGGTACTGTGTGATCTACCTGATGGAAAGAAGGTCATTGGTACAAGATGGGTGTTCAGAGTCAAGAGAGATGAAAGAGGGAATATCATCAAGAACAAGGCAAGGTTAGTAGCTCAAGGCTATAGACAAGAAGAAGGAGTAGATTATTATGAAGTATTTGCTCCTGTAGCAAGGATTGAAGCAATTCGAATTTTCCTTGCTTTTGCATCCTATATGGGATTTCAGGTTTACCAGATGGATGTCAAGAGTGCCTTTCTCTATGGCACTATTACAGAGGAGGTGTTTGTTAAACAACCTCCTGGTTTTTAAGATCCAGCTCATCCTAACAAAGTCTACAAGGTGGTTAAGGTTCTTTATGGTCTTCATCAAGCACCTAGAGCTTGGTATGAGAGGCTATCTACTTTCTTATTGCAACATGGTTACAAGAGGGGAGCCATTGACAAGACTTTGTTTATCAAGAGAGACAAGAAGGATATCATGTTAGTTCAAGTGTATGTTGATGATATCATATTTGGAGCTACAAAACAATCCATGGTTAAGGATTTTGAGCAACTGATGCATAAAGAATTTCAAATGAGTTCAATGGGTGAGTTAACATTCTTTTTGGGACTTCAAGTTAAGCAGTCAAAGGAGGGAATTTTCATAAGTTAAGACAAGTATGTATCTGACATACTTAAGAAGTTCAATTTTGATACTATGAAGCCAGTTACTACACCAATTAAATCTATCAACTCATTGGGCAAGGATGAAGATGGACAACCTGTTGAAGTAAAGTTGTACAGATCCATGATTGGATGTCTTATGTACTTTACTGCATCTAGGCCTGATATTATGTTTGCTGTTTGTCTATGTGCAAGATATCAAGTCTCACCAAAAGTCTCTCATATGAATGCAGTGAAACGGATTTTTAGTTATTTAAAACAACAACCTAAATTGGGGTTGTGGTATCTAAAGGATTCACCTTTTCACTTGGAAGCTTTTTCAGATTTGATGATACAAAACAAGAAGAATGAAACATGAAGGACTAAAAGTGACAAGAAGGGAAACTACAAAAAGATGGAGGATTTGGAAGATTCTAGAAGATATGCTTAAAAGAATATTTAGTTTCCTAATTATATTATGATTCCTCTTGTAAACCCTAGATGTCTCTAGTATATAAAGAGACATAGGGTCATTAGTTTCATTGTACGTACAAGATGTAGATGTCTAAAGGGGTGTGTGTGTGGGAACCTAGGCGTAGGGAAAACGGATAGGGTTTAGTTAGTTAGCGTTAGATCAAGTCTTTGATATTTATTATAGTTAATTAGTTAGTTTATGATAATGAAAAACCTTGTTCATAATAATGTTGATTCTATGTTTGAATATTCCTCCTTTATTATTATGTATTCCTAGATATAATATTAGACCTAGTCTAAGAGCTTACAACGATCTTTACATGTGGTATCAGAGCCTGGGGCTCGTGATATCTAGGATCTACAAGGTTTTTCGAAGAGAAAAGAAGAAAAAAATTCGAGTCTGAAATTTTCGTATTACTTTTGCAGCACTGTTTTCAAGAGGCCATAACTTTTTATTGAACTGTTGAATCGAGCTAAAATTTTTTCTGGTGCATCTCAGTATATCCATCTAAAGTTTCACCGAAGGGATTGTCAATTAGAGCTCTCAATCAAAAGATATAAGCAGTCGAAGTCTGCTGCAGAAATTTCCGTAAGGCTTCTGCAGGACTGTTTTGAAACGATCATAACTTTTTAGTTAACCGTTGGATCATGACGAAATTTTTGGTGGATGTTCTCTATATATGAATCTAACTTTCCGCTGGAGGGATCTTCGATCTGAGCTTTTATGTGAAAGATATATGCTGTCGAAGTTGGCTGCTGTGAAAGTACTGTTGGAACACGCAAAGTACTGCTACCCTTTTTCAAAGTACTGTTAGGGTTTTTACAAAGTACTGCTCTGAGTTCGAAAGTACTGATCTTGGACACGAAAGTACTGCTCATTAGGATGAAAGTACTGCTCTTGAATGTACTGCTCATTGGACGCAAAGTACTGCTTGGAGTTTTTAAAGTACTGCCCGTATATTTTCAAAGTACTGCTGCTGCTGTAAATCTCATTCAAATATAATGGTTTATTACGAGGAGATTTGGAATTAAGGGGAAGTCGAGCATAATTATTGTTATGGTTTTTGAACGACACACACAGGTTATTGTTCACACACACAAGGAGTTTGGTTATTTGTTCTTAAAGGATTAAAAAAGGCTCGTATTTGATTCTTGTGGATTAATTTATTACGAAGAAGGTTGAATATCATTTATTTGATGTTGTAGCTGAGTTTCACAGGTTTAAGTTCTTATCATATAGCTTGATGAATCTAGCAATGTGTGATTTTTCTTATGATGCTCTATGCACACATTGGCTACCACTTAAAGGAGTTACATTGTAGTGCTCAGTGTCTCATATTAGTTGAGGATTTTGTCAAGGGATTGCGGTCTACTTATATTTGGTGATTCGTATAAGTATGGAGTTCCGTGGATAGTACAAGATTTAAGACACAAGTTTGGAAAATTCTACTTCTTCATCAAATTCGTTATACTCGGTTTTCTTCACAAGTACTCATTACATAAAGCTTACAGATTTTGAAGAATCATTGATATACATGTATCACTCAAGGGGAAGTTTTTGATTTTTACTACTGTTGATCATTATTACTACTGCTAGTTGAAGTTTTCTACTGTTTTGGATCCATTTTTCCTATGGTGCGTAATGGTGGGAGATTTTAAACATTGGAAGTCTTAGATTGGAAGTATGATATTGGTTCGTGGTTGTCAAGATCATTATTCGCATATGTTCCCTATTTGTTGATAACAAAAAGGGGAAGAGATGTTTGAGTGACATGTTCAAGTCAAGGGGAAGCTTGGAAGACAAGAGTGTTTCATTCAAGATGAGATTTAATTATCTCAACTTCTGCTACTTCGTCTAGGGAAGTTCGTACAAGAGATGTCTTTGTTTTGTCATCATCAAATAGGGGAATATTGTTGGGTCTATTATAGATTTGATGATACAAAACAAGAAGAATGAAACATGAAGGACTAAAAGTGACAAGAAGGGAAACTACAAAAAGATGGAGGATTTGGAAGATTCTAGAAGATATGCTTAAAAGAATATTTAGTTTCCTAATTATATTATGATTCCTCTTGTAAACCCTAGATGTCTCTAGTATATAAAGAGACATAGGGTCATTAGTTTCATTGTATGTACAAGATGTAGACGTCTAAAGGGGTGTGTGTGTGGGAACCTAGGCGTAGGGAAAACGCCTAGGGTTTAGTTAGTTAGTGTTAGATCAAGTCTTTGATTTTTATTATAGTTAATTAGTTAGTTTATGATAATGAAAAACCTTGTTCATAATAATGTTGATTCTATGTTTGAATATTCCGCCTTTATTATTATGTGTTCCTAAATATAATATTAGACCTAGTCTAAGAGCTTACAACGATCTTCACAATAACTATGATAGAAGATCAACCACTGGAGGATGCCAATATCTTGGAAGAAGATTAGTCTCATGGCAATGTAAGAAACAGACTATTGCAGCAGCATCCTCTACTGAAGCAGAATATGTAGCTGCTGCAAGCTGTTGTGGACAAGTTTTGTGGATGCAGAATCAACTCTTGGACTATGGATTCAATTTCAAGAATACTCCTAT
This sequence comes from Chrysanthemum seticuspe, assembly GCA_019973895.1. Taxonomy (NCBI): domain Eukaryota; kingdom Viridiplantae; phylum Streptophyta; class Magnoliopsida; order Asterales; family Asteraceae; genus Chrysanthemum; species Chrysanthemum seticuspe. The sequence goes on along the minus strand of BPTQ01000001.1, from coordinate 118,217,991 downwards.
CAATATTGATAATGAGAGTACAATATGTATTGTGAAGAATCCAGTTTATCACTCTAAGACCAAGCACATTCAGATTAGGCATCACTTCATCAGAGATTGTTATGAGCACAAGCTCATTAATGTGGTCAAGGTTCACACGGATGATAATGTAGCTGATTTACTCACCGAAGGCTTTGATGTTTCAAGATTCAATCATTTGGTGGTGAGCATTGGCATGATTAATTACTGAGCTACATTTAAGGGGAGGACTATTTAGTGTAAGTATAGTCCTATGCATTGCTCGAGGGGAGGATATTCATGTTTTATAGAAGTGTTTGCTATTGAAAAGGTTGAAGCTTAAGTTTAGAAGACTCAAGAAGTTTGTCTGGCCATTGGTTCAGCATCATCGCTTATGGGTCAAGTCTCAAAGAAAGCTTGGCAGGCCAGTTAGGGAATTCAAGAAACCTACCAAAGGCAAAAAGGTTCAAAAGCAATCTTCATTCCAATTGGGGAGGAATTTGGAAGATAAGAATTTGAATGAAGAAGCTGAACCTCAAGATACTGAAGCTGAACCTCAAGGTACTGAAGAGCAAGTTAACATTGAAAGTACTGAGGTAGAAAGTACTAAAGTTCAAGGAACTGATGATCAAGTTCAAGGTACTGATGATCAAGTTCAAGGTACTACTGTACAAAGTACTGCTGATCCAAGTACTGCTCTTCAAGGAACTTATAGGCAAGGATTAATTACTCTAAGGTTGTTAGATTTTGAAGAGGAAGCTGGTCCTTCAACTGTTATACATGAAGAGGAAGCTGATCCTTCAACAGTCATATCAGAAAAGGAAGTTGATACACTCAAAACTATACATACTGCAAGTGATGATGAAGCCATTGCTGAGATCTTGCATGATTTATCAAAGCCAAGGGGTGTTAGCATTCCAGGAGTTACAGAAGAACAACCAAGAACTTCTCAACCTACTATAGATCCTAAGGATAAAGGAAAAGGTAAGTTGGTAGAGACAAAGAAGAAAAAGAAACCTTCTTTAGCACAGATAAGAGCTGCTCAAGATGCTATGAATGAGGAAGCAGCTAGAAAGCTACAAGCTGAACTGAATGCTGAAGTTGCTAATGAAGAAGTTATGAATGAAGAAGCAGCTAGGAAATTACAAGAATAATTGAATGCTAAAGCTGTTATACCATCTCCTATTCCTATTTCTTCTCTACCAAGAAGACCAAATCTTGCTAAACAAAGGAATGCAATGATGGCCTATTAGAAAGGTCAAGGATACACTGGATTGCAGAAGTTGAATTATGTTAATATGAAACAGTTATATGAAGCTGTTAGAGAGGCTTACAAAAAGAATGTTGAAAGTATCAAAGATTTTAGAGATGATGATGCATGGAAAGAAGCTAATAAGAAAGGAAGCTTAAAAAGAAAAAAAAACAACTGAAGTTGAAGATACACAGCCTAAAGAGAAGATTGAATTAAGATCTGAGACAGATGATGAACTAAGGAATTATTTAAGATTAGTAGAATTTGAGTATTTCATTTATATCACGTGGTGCGAGAGTATTTTGAACACAATCCATCTGAAGGAGTTGGTTTAATCGTGCTTGGAGATCTCACAATTATTTGGGAAAGTGAAGAATCAAGTACTGATAAGATTTGGAAAAACCAAGAAGATTGGGAGATTAGCAGCTAGAGATTCTTTGAAGAATATGGAGTACATGTTCTAGAGTTAGAAGATGGGACTATGATTCACATGTTAGCAGACAAAAGATATCCACTTACATCTGATCTTATGAGGAGAATGCTAGAGCATGGAATGGAAGTGGAAGAAGATAATGAAACTGCTCTTATGGTCATCAAATTGTTTATCAGATGGACTACTATTGCTGATGATGATCAATAACTGGTATGAATTTTAATTGAATAAATTATTTTTGAATCATCAGTACTTTATTCAAAGTACTGCTGATCAAACAGTACTTTCATCAAAGTACTGCTTGCAGCTTTAAACCAGTTAATGATTTTGAAAGAAAACTTTTGTTAAGTTATAAATATTTTGAAACAAAGGTTAAAAGAAATAAATGGTTTTTGAGATGGTTACACCAATAGGTTATCAATTCACCATGGTTACAAAAGGATTGGCTAATCCATGAGCAAACGGCCCTGGTAAAGATATCTCAAATCCATTTTTAGTTGACAACTTGCTAATAAGTTGTATGGTAATCAACTCACCATATCTGTAAATGTGAAGAGTTGGCTAGCCCACATGAAAATGGCTTGTGGTAAAGGCTGTGGAAAAAACCATTATTTGGTAATTAGTTCACCAAAGATGAAAGAACTAACTAGTCCAAAAGGGTACAACTTTTGGTAAAGACAAATCGAATCTGTTGATAGCTGATGATTTGCTAAAAATCATATGGTTATCAATGTACCATGTTCTTACACACCAAAACATTTGGCTACTCCATAGTTAATGGGTTTGGTAAAGAGAAATCAAAATCCATTAAATTTTCAATGATTCACCTCTCACAGGAGTTTACACACCTGGAAGTGATGAGAATAGAATGCAACTTAAACTGAATTAATGTACAAATTGTCCTATGTTGCTGTGTTGCTGAAAAGATGGAGCTTGCTGAATGATGCTGTAAAGAATAATTTCTAAAGATACTTTGATAATACTGATCTAAGCACAGAGACTACAAAGATACAATCTAATGACAATGACACAATCTTTCCTTGAAGATGGAGAAGTTAAAGATATATTATACAAAGGAACTTGAAGTCAAGCAAGTAGAATTCAAGTTAGGGGAGGATTGTTGGGATATGAAAGTGCTGAAGAATGACAAAGTACTGGAAAACGTCAAAGTACTGCTAAAGAAAAAGTCAAAGTACTGTTGTCGAAGTCAAAGTACTGCAAGGCTAAAAGAACTGCTATATTCGTTTATGGAAAGCTTTGTTATTCTAGAATATTCTTTGTTTAGATTACTTGTCGTACAAGGTTACTAATTGTAAACCGACTAGGGTTATCCTTGAGCCTATAAAAGGACCCCTAGATTGGCATTAGATGTACGCGCATTATTAGAGTTTTAGAGAGTTCGATATTATTAGATTTGTTTAAGAGTCTGCATAATAAGCAGATTTAGAGTTATTAATAAAATCATTGAAAGTTAAAGTTATATTCTTCTTAGATTTGTTAAGTAAATTCCGCATACTTAATAAAGATTGCTCAGTGTTTCATTGTTAATAACTTAGGATTTATCCGAGGTTATTAAACCTTAACAAGCTATTTTAGTTAGTTTGGTTAGAGTACATCGATCCAATATTGCCTTTCATACTTGTGAAAATATAATTTGACCAGTTAAAAATCGTATCAGTGACTAGACAAACCAAAGGGTAAGCCATGGTTGAACTAAATTTCTCATAAGATGTTTTCTTTGGACTAAGACAATGTAACAGAGTATGAATAAAAAATCTCCATTGGGGACAAAAACCACTCTTTTTGAAAGTAGCCTTTTTGTCAGTGGTATCATACCCCATGGATGATAAAGTATCATGAATTTCCGGCATAGGTAATGTGATGAGACCATTGAGATCACCCTATTGGAGTACTCTCCTCAAGGATGCCTCAGTAACATCAATAGTTACCCCATCCACAGTGGCTCTTAGAGCATCCACTGTTTCAAGTGTTATGGACTTAGCAGAAGTCTAAAACTGTTTGATTTGAGAGATATAGATTGTGGGTTTTAAAAGCAAAGCATACCTTATATGAGTGGTATTGAGAAAGTCCATAATCTGATGAAAAACAGGGCCACTCTTCTCGTTTGACTTTTGTAGGTAGGCCACTAGGTTGTGCTCATCTGCAAATTTTAATGGTGCCATAGAAACTTTTGATGAAAAACGATATTATGTCAGTAAGAATTGAAAGAATAACTAGCCAATGGAGAAAGAAAGATATATAGGGTAAGTGTTTAGAATTATTGCGCAAGAAAAATTATCTTTAGTAAGTATATATCACAATATGGAAAGAAGATAATTTCCTTAAAAGTTTAACCCTATATATATATATAGAAACCAATTTTATTCTACAACGGCTAGTAAAAATTTTGTTACCGACACAACAGTTGTAACAGCTAGAACACAGTGGTAAAAATACACTGTCAGTGGAAACTGTGAACTAGCAGTGGTATTTTTTCACAAAAATTTCAAAGAGTAGTGGTAAATAAGGACTTGAAAAACTAGACTGCACTTATCATAGTTTTTAGCAAACTACCAGCTATCAACGGATTTGATATGTCTTTACCATGAGCCATTTGCTATGGACTAGCCAAATATTAATCATGAAGAATATGTTGAGTTGATAACCATATAGTTTTTGGTAAACTATCAACCATAAACGGATTTGACACGTCTTTACCAGTAGCCGTTTGCTCTGGACTATTTGATTCTTATGTGGATTAGACTTGGTGAATCAATAACCATTTGTTGCGTATCTCAGATATACACCTTTTAAAATCAACTCCCATCTAAGCTGCATAAAACATAAACAGGAATACAAGCAAACATATACAAACTCATACAACAATTTCAGTACCCAACAGCCTCCCCTCAACACCAGAGAACATTTTGACAAAAGTTTATGGATTGAGCATTCCAATACTTGTTACCAAGTACAGAAATCTTCCCACATCTAGTCCTTTTGTTAACATATCAGCATAGTTGTCATCAGTATGAATTTTGACAACTTGAATTAGTCCCTTTTCATAGCAATCTCTAATGAAATGGTGTCTAATTTCAATATGTTTGGTCTTTGTGTGTTGAACAGGATTCTTAATGATGCATATAGTACTGCTATTGTCAATATGAATGATGGTATTCATGAAATTGTACCCATAGTCTAAAAGTTGATTCTAAAGCCATAGAACTTGAGCACAGCAACTTGCAGCAGCTACATACTCTGCCTCAGTTGATGAATTAGCCACCATAGTTTGTTTCTTGCACTGCCATGACACTAATCTGTTGCCAAGAAATTGACATCCACCTGTTGTAGATTTTCTATCCAAGCTAGCTCCAGTATAGTCACTATCCGAGTAAGTAACCAGATCTAGAGGAGAATCTCTGGAGTACCACAATCCCAGAGTAGGAAATGCTATAAGATATCTAAAAATCTTCTTCACAGCAGTCAAGTAAGAGAACTTGGGAGTAACTTGAAACCTTGCATAAGCACACACTGCAAACATGATGTCTGGTCTAGATGATGTAAGGTATATCAAAGAACCAATCATATACCTGTACATGTGCACATCAACTGCTTCACCACTATTTTCCTTCAGAAGTAGATGTGTAGTCTTGTCTGCAGGGGTGCTGGAGGACTTTGCATCAGTGAACTTGAACTTGCTTAGTATCTCAGCCACATATTTGTCTTGATTGATGAAAATACCATCTGGCCTTTGTAGTACTTGAATTCCCAAAAAGAAAGTGAGTTCACCCATTGAACTCATCTGGAATTCTTCTTTCATTAGCTTCTCAAATTCTTTGCACATCTCTGTCTTTGTAGATCCAAAAATGATATCATCAACATACACTTGAACCAGCAAGATATCATTCTTGTCTTTCTTGATGAACAAAGTTTGATCCACTCTTCCTTTATGAAACCCATGAGCAAGAAGATAAGTAGTTAAGGTTTCATACCATTTCCTTGGTGCCTGATGCGAGCCATACAAAGCTTTAACTACCCTGTATACTTTGTTAGGATATTCAGGGTCTTCAAATCCTGGAGGTTATGAAACGTAAACCTCTTCATCAATCTGCCCATATAGAAAAGCACTCTTGACATCCATTTGATAAACTTTAAAACCCATAAAGGATGCATAGGCTAAAAATAGCCTTATTGCTTCAATTCGTGCAACTAGGGCAAATACTTCTTCATAGTCAATACCCTCCTCTTGAGTATATCCTTGAGCCACAAGCCTAGCTTTGTTTCTGATAACAATTCCTCTTTCATCCTTCTTGTTTCTGAACACCCATTTAGTACCTATTACCTTCTTGCCAGAAGGAAAATCACAAAGCACCCAAACCTTTTAAAGCTTAAATTGGAGCAATTCTTCTTGCATTGCTTCCACCCAACTTTCATCTTCAAGTGCCTTGTAAACATTCTTTGGCTCCATTTGTGACAGAAAACACATAAATAGACATTCATTCTTGCCTTCATGAGTTTTAGATTCATATATTTTACTAATGAATCCATGAACATCAGGCAACTTTGTTTGTCTTCTAGTCTTCACAGGTGAATAGACATCCCCAATCACATTTTCAAGAGGATGTGATTTATGAATAGAAGTATGGGGAGTCTGAGGAACTGCAATCTCACTTGGCATATTTGAAATTTCAACATCATTGGCTTGAGCTTCCTCTGTAACTGGGGTTGTAATTTCCACTTCTAGTGTTGCAGTGGAACCTTCTGGATAGCAGTGGAATCAGAATTTCCACTGCCTTCAGAATTTTCAGCATTCAGGTTGCTACTTCCTTCTTTTCCAAACGCATTTGAAGGAAGAGCACCTCCAGTCTTTGATATATCATCATTATCTGCATAGTCCCAAAGAGGCAGACTGAATTCATCTTGATAATCTGCTTGATCCTTGCAAGGTTCATCATCATCAAGAAACTCTTCTGAACCTGCAAAATCAAAAGTAGATGCACCTGTAGAGATAGGCACATAATTCATAGTACTGGATAGTGTATCAAGATCAAACAGCCTTTCTAGACCAGTTCCTTTGAGATTAACTTTGTTTTCCAGGAACTCCACATGTAGATTTTCTTCAATCTTTTGGGTTCTTAAGTTGAATACTCTAAAAGCTTTGCTGACCATAGAATACCCAACAAAATACCCTTCATCAGACTTTTCATCAAACTTTCCCAGATAATCAATGGTATTGAGAATAGATACATGACATCCAAATGGTCTCATTAAGTCAAGGATAGGTGGTCTATCCCTAAATAATTCATAAGGTGTCTTGTTCTTTGTCTTTACCACTAAAACCCTATTTTGCACATAACATGTAGTGTTAACTGCTTCAGCCCAAAAAGTGATTGGCAATTTAGAATCTGCCAACATGGTTCTAGCAGCCTCTATACGTGTCTTGTTCCTCCTCTCAGCAACACCATTTTGTTGAGGAGTTCTAGCAACACTGAATTCTTTATCTCTGCAAAAATCATCCATTACTCTATTCTTGAATTCTGTCCCATTGTCACACCTAATGATTTTAACTTTCATATCATATTGGTTTTCTACTTCTGTGATAAAGATCTTGAGGATGCCTGTTGTTTCATCCTTGGTTCCAAGAAAGAAAACCCATGTGAATCTGCTAAAATCATCAGTCACCACTAGATAATATTTCTTTAAATTCAAGCTGCTCACTGATGTAGGACCAAATAAATCTATATGCAATATTTGAAGTGGGTGAGCAATAGAGTTAATCAACTTTGACCTGCAAGAAGCTCTGTGTTGTTTGCCTTTAAGACAAGCCACACAGGTTTGATCATTTTCAAATCTTTTCTGAGGCAGACCTGTCACCAAACCATCTTTGACAATCTTGTTAATGGTTTTGAAGTTAACATGACCAAGTCTTCTATGCCATAACATGGATTCATCCACTGTGGCCTTTGCAAGCAAGCAAGCATAATCATCTTTAGCAACAATGTTGTTCATATCAAAGCTATATAGGTTGCCTTTTCTAGGAATTTTCAGAAGAATCTGACTTTCATCAGGCATCTTAAAATCCTTAGAGAGAACAAAGCACATATCTTTGGTAACGAGAACATTGTTCTTCTTGTCACATATTTGTGACACACTAAAAAGATTATACTTAAGCTCTTTTACATAATACACAAGTTCAAAGTCCAAGTTACCAGTTTTGATTACACCTTTACCAGCAACCTTTCCATTAACTCCACCTCCAAAACTTACAAACTGTCCATCATATTGCTCAAAATCTGAAAGATAGGACTTGTTGCCAGTCATGTGCCTTGAACACCCACTATCTGTATATCATTGATCTGACCTTTTTGACCTTGGATGTTCCTGCACATAAGAGTAAAGAGTTAGTTTCTTTTGGGGACCCAAGCCATGATTGACTTTGATCTGCCTCGTGTATCAATATAGTTAAAAATATCAAAGGTCATTGACACACCATTGGGATTGGTTGTAGAGGTATTTCCTTTTGGTTTCCATTCCTAACTTGCTGAGCCTTCACAGCATTCCCCATGTCCCCCCTTTTCTTGTTTAAAACCCTTTCAGTGGAAACTTTTGTATGAGCAGTTGAAAATGCTGGTTTGTTTTTAGGTACCCACTGTTGGTTATTATGAACCTTTTTTTTCAGAAAAGTTCCTTTCCCTGTTTGTGCAGATTTTGCAAAAGCTGTTTTGGATTTTGCACTTTTAACAGGTGATTTAGGATGAGCAGTGTTAAAAGTTTTAGCAGTGGCAAAAGTTTTGAGGCCACTCCTTAGTTGAACTGCTCTTGGGACTATTTTGCTATGTGAATTAGGGTGTACATTATTTTGAAACATTTTAGAATTCACCCTTTTATACCCATGGACTTCCCTTCTCCCAACATGATAATCACAATAAGCATGTAAATGATCAAAACTACCACAGATATAGTATGCCTTATTGTACATCACAAAATTACTACCTAGTTGTTGAGATTTAACATGATTCCAACTCCTCTGGTTACCCCTAGGAGTTGTAGGCTTGTTCCTATACATCTCAGCATATTTTACAGTTGGTCTAGGTTTATTAGCTTGTTTCCTAGGTTCCTCTGTAACAGTATTAACAACTTTTGGGACAAAAGTCTCTTCATTCTTTTTAACATTCTCATCAACTACAGATGAGTCACTAGCACTCTCAAAAACATCATTTTCTTGCTTAACCTGTTCCTCAGTTTTCAAAAAAGTTTCTTTTAAAGGACCATATTCACGTTCAAGATCCTTAAAATCTTCTAACCCTGTGTGAGCCAAATCTATACCTGGAGGTGAATGAATACCCCTTAGAGGAGGAGGTACAATATTATAACCCATACCAGACTTAACTTTACTTTGTATTTGAGCATTCCAAATTTTATCAATTGACTTAGACTGATGATAACATGTGTCTAAAGTTAAATTGACATTTTCATTTTTCTTTTTGAGTTTTTCAAGCTCTTCTTGGTATGCTTCATTCACAGCTGTTGTATGTTCTACCTCTCTTCTAAGAAGAATCATATCATCATTGTATCTAGTCTCATTCTCTCTATAGTGCTCTAGTTGTTTTTCTAACATAGCTATAGCTCTCCTAAGATTAGACACAGTATCATTAGCAGTATACAACTCTTGTCTTTCATTAGAATATAAATCATTAAGCCTTTCAACTTCTCTAGCGGCCCTAAATGTTTTAGAACAACTTTCAAAGTTTTGTACCTCAGAGTCAGAGAAAGCCATGAGTGCAAATTCAGTAGCAACAAGAGCAGCATCTGAATGCTCTTCTTTTTGATCATCAACCATGAAACTCCAATCATAGCTCACACCATCAATAGCCAACATTGCCTTTGGTTCTTCCACAGTTGGTTCCTTCTTTTTCTTGTACCAAGTAGACCTGTTGTCCTTGGTCTTTGGTCTTCTACATTATCTAGAAAAATGTCCAGACTTGTGACAATTAAAGCACTCCACTTTCTTCTTGTCAAAGCCTACAGTTTCATTACCATTTATATGAATAGGCTTGCCAGTCTTCTTGTAGAATTTACTAGCCCTCATGCTAAGAAGAGCTATCTGCCACTTTATGTCCATCTCTTCCAAGTCATCCTCATCAAATTGCTCTATGTCTTCATGAGTTAAAACAGAGCCATTTACTTGAGTAGAGATGAAGGCCTAAAAGGTAGGATCACCAATACTAGCAATCTTCTTCTTTGAACCTGCAGTAGTAACATTGTTGTTACCAGTGGAAACTTTAGAGACATCAGAGGCAACATCATCATCACTATCATCATCAGAAACATCACTGTCAACAGAGGTTGACAACAATGCCAATCTACTAGAGATTGTACCAAGTTTCCCTGCCTTCTTCAACCTTTGCTCAATAAGTTTGAAGTTGTTGTAAAGATCATTGAGCTTCATTGTTTCAATGTCTGACTTGTTTTCCCAGATAGTGACATTAGTTTGAAACTCTGAAGGCAAACTTCTTAGAAACTTCAAATTGAGGTCTTCCTTTTCTACCTCAATGCCAAATACAGTCAGTTGTGTAACAATCTTCTGAAGTTTGGTGAAGATGCTATCAAGTGAGTCATTGCTTGAAGCAGAGAAGTTTTCATAACTTTGCTATAACAATGTCTTTTGAGTCTTCTTTGTAGCATCATTACCACCAAACACTGAGCAAATCTCTTCAAACAGTTCTTTAGCAGTCTTGAACTTGCTGAATGCAATGATCTGATCTCTGGGAAGAGTCATCAGCAACAAACTTCTAGCCTTAAGATCATTCTTCCTCATTGCCTTTTCAATACTGGATTCAGGCGCTGAAACTTTCACAACTTATGTGTCACCAAGCTTCTAATTACTAGTCACAGGTTTGAAAGAATCACCAATTTGAATGATCTCCCATAGAGCATAGTCCTGAATGAGAAAGTATTGCTCAATCAGTATCCTCCACATCTCAAACTCATTAAGTTTGAGCTTAGGTAGCCTTGGTGTAGAAGAGTTGGACTGGTTGTTTTCCATCTCCATTGGATTGAGTGAGTAGGTTAAGCTTATTCCTTGTATCTTCTAAAAAAATATCAGAACCTTTTCTCTGATACCACTTGATGGATCTGGACACACACCTTGTGTCAATGATATTTTGTATAATATTGTCAAGCAAGCGGAATTTACTTAGTAATACTTAGAAGACGGATTGTAAGATGTTATGAGAGTAAACAAAGATTAAACACAAAACTTAAGCTCTAATATTATTGATGAATAATACGAGTTATCTTAGCTTATCACTAGGGTTACACCTTGAAGCCTTTAACAAGTAAAAACGTACGTTACTAAGTACCTAAGACAATGACCTAGGACCTCCTTTTATACACCAAGGAGTCCTTTACAAGATAAGTATAAAGCTAATAATATAGAATATACACAAAATCTATTCTATACTTATCTAGATGCGTTCTTCAATGGCAGTGGTAATAATGTACCAGCAGTGGTAATACATTTCCACTGTTAGTGTATTCCAATCAGTGTAAACCACAACTATCCGTGGTAATGAATTATTCCCAACACGATGCGTGTAATAATTTTTGTTCCAATATAATACATCAACTTTTGATTTTGCATTAATATGGTTATGTTTTTGCTGGATACCTGTAAAATCGACTAAAATTTCACCAAAGTATGACGTCCTTTATTTAGCAAAAATGGTCCTTTGGGATTTGTTTCTTTTGCAAAATAGGTCCCTTGCATTTTTTTCAAAAGAAAACTTTGTACGTTTTTAGGGTGCATTTAGATGACGAAATTTTTTCCTTTTCAAAAAATGAAGATATTTTTTCTTTGTACGTTTTCATAAGTTTTTATCCGTTTTCATCCGTTTTTATACGTTTTCATCTGTTTCATTTGTTTTTATTCATTTTCATCCGTTTGTATCCAGTTTTACACGTTCTCATCCGTTTTTATATGTTCTCATCCATTTTCATGCGTTTTATACGTTTTAGTATGCTTTTTATACGTTTTCATCCGTTTTCATCTGTTTATACGTTTTCATCCGTTTTCATCGTTCTCATATGTTTTTATACATTTTCATCTGTTTTTATACGTTTTCATCTGTTTTTATCCGTTTTCTTTCGTTTTCATCTATTTTATACGCTTTTATAAGTTTTTATCAGTTTGTATATGTTTTCATTCGTTTTCATCTCCATATGTTTTATACGCTTTTATACGTTATTATCAGTTTTCATACGTATAAAAACGTACGAAAACGTATTAAAATGGATGAAAACATATAGAAACGCATAAAAATGGATGAAAATATATGAAAACAGATGAAAACGTATAAAAAATGTTCAAAAACATATGAACACGGATGAAAACGTATAAAAACGCATGAAAGTGGATGAAAGCATATAAAAACGGATGAAAACATATATAAACGTACAAAAATAGATGAAAACGTATAAAAACGGATAAAAACGTATAAAAATGTACAAAAACGAATGAAAAAAATATAAAAACGGATGAAAAAATATTAAAACGGATGAAAATTAAACTACTAAACACACCTTAAAAACGCACAAAGACTTATTTGAAAAAAAATCACAAGGGACCTATTTTGCAAAAGAAATAAATCACAAAGGACCAATTTTGCTCAAAAAATAACTTTTGAACAGGTTTAGTCGGTTAACAGGTTACTCACGTATCATATTAGCACGAAATCAAAAGTAGACATATCATATTGGAACAAAAATTAATACATGTACCATATTGGAACATTTTCAAAAGTATGTGGCCATTTTATAGTTTAAACCCAAAAAAAATTAGATGCAAGGCAGTGATGTAATAAGTTGGATACTGAATGGTTACGCATGTTACCCCAAGCAAAATGATTCAGAACCTTGTGGAATCTTTCAAAGGCTCATCATAATGTTATCAAACAATTTAAGCTATGGTTGATTCATGCTGGGCTCTGAATTACTTCATTCAGTAGTTTGGCATAAAAACCTTAACTCCGTCCTTTTTTTATAGCGGTTTGTGGAAAACTAGAAGGGGGGGGGGGGTTTGAATAGTTTTACCAATTTAAAACTTCCTTTTAAATATTTAGATCGACTTATGTCAATCTATTTGGTTGTTTATGTTGGACGTTGATAGATAGATATATAAACGTGTAATGAAAGATAAAGAGTAAGAAGCACATCACCACAACACAAGTATTTATAGTGCTTCGGCTACAAGGACACCTTCCTTGCCCTACTCCACTCCCCGAGTCACCTACTCGAGAGTTCGTAAGCACTACACCAACTCCTTATGGCGGAGAAGCCTTTTCAACGTCGCTTAACCTTTTTCCGGTACAAAGCTAAATACCGAGTTCTTTCACACCAAGGCGAACCATACCTAACACAACGTCTCCTACCCTTTATACGATGCTAGGCTAACCACCGAGTTCTTTCACACCAAGGAGAACTAATCCTATCACAACGTCGCCTACCCTTTATTAGGTACTAGGCTAAGCACCTAGTTCCATTACTATAGAGGAACTACTACCCTTCTCAACACAACACCTAATATCAAGGAGATCCACTCCTTGTTACAACACCATCAAGGATATCACCATCCTTGGAAATAAACAAATACTTATATGTATAACGATGCACCTCATCGATTATACGACCTAGGCATTCTTCCCAAATGCTACTTGATTTGATTCTTCGGCATCCTTCACTAATGCCTTCGTCTTGTCACCTTTAGCATTCTTCACTAATGCTTTGACACGGACGATGAGCATCCTTCACTAATTCTTTCATCTTGATACTTTCGGAATCCTTCACTAATGCTTTCATCTTGATACTTTCGGCATCCTTCACTAATGCCTTCGACCCAACATCTATGGAGAAAGAAAGAAATATCAACAAGAGAACCTTGGTTGTCTTGATGATGACGAAGCATGGAAACTCATGGACTTAAGCTTGCTCGTCTTCAAGAAGTGGTGATCTCGCCTTTAAGAGGAACCTAGAAGATCACACAAAAAACAAAAGACAAACTACATAGATCACTTGGATCTGAGGTTAGAGGGTTATAATAGTTGGGGAAGTATGTGTGTGAAGTGGTGAGTAGAAAGGAAGAAATGGCTCTCTATTTATAGAGGAAATTATCTACTGTTCCCTGGATCCCGCGGATCCCTACCACAAGGGATCCGGCTAGCACAAAGCCAGGGATCCGTGAAACACTCCTCTTTGCCCATGGGTATTTTTGGTTATGGGTCATGGGTCATGGGTTGTGGGTTGATCCATGGTTTTCTTTCTAGATACAATGAACTTGGTTAAGTGGTATATATAAAACCATAGGTTATGGGTCAATACCATTTGCTAGTTTTTACCCATTTGGTATATACTTGTTTTTACCCATTTTAGTATATACTTGTTTTTACCCATTTTAGTATACTTAGTTTAAGTATATGCTAACCCAATATGTAAACACTAGTTGTTGTACATATATATCTAAATCATAAAATCACTTATATTTGTTTTAGTGTTTTATGTGAAAACGTAAGTGTGTTAGGAAACTATTGACTCAAACTATTTACGTATTCTATTTGTTTTGTTAAAATGATTTTACGTTTGTTATCGACAAAACATTAGAAGATCGTAAAATATAAATAAACGTTTTTACGGCTTATTTGATTAACAATCTCCCCTTTTTGTTGATGACAAAACATAAAATTATTTTAAGAAAAACTAAAATTCGTAGTAAATTTGAATTAGTAGTTTTTACTTTCTTCTCCCCCTTTTTGTCGAAACAAAAAGTGTTAAAAGAGACTAACACAATTTTTATAAAAAAATGTAAAAATGTAAAGAGAGCAAGTGACGAAAATGGTACTCGTCTTAACTCCCCCTTGACGAGTCCATCTCTTTGAGAGGGCGTCAAGGACATGACGTAAAATAAACTAATTGTGTTTGCAAATATGTTTGCAAATGGTTCGTCTAAGTGACGAAAACATGCTCCCCCTTGAAGATTGCAAAGTTGCAATGGGGTGTTATGATGTATAATCCAAAATCAGATTAATGTTGCAAATGTTTTTGCAATATCGTTTGACACAAAGCTCCCCCTAGCTTTATGGTGTCAACATCTTCATGTGTTATTTTGAAAATCTACAAAGTAAAGGTTAGGAAACAAGAGTATAGTGCATAATTTCCTGCAAATAAAACTCAAGTTAGTAGAAATTTGTACTTATGTACCACGGATCCCACGGTTCCCTTCTTGGAGGGATCCGTCTAGGCGTTTTGGAGGGATCCGGCTATCTGGTGACACTTTCTTCAGCAGTGAAGATGTGTCAAACAATGCTAATGAAGAGATGAGATATGTGTACAATTACAAGTAAAACGCACAAAATAATTGTAACACCCCAACCCGACAAGGGTAGAAGTATCACATTCCGGTGTCATATCAGAACATACAAATAAAATTTTACAAGCGAAAGCCTTAAAGAATAGATTACCAAGTCATATAGACGAATGACTTACAAGGAAAATACAAAATCCAATATGTCTAAAATAAAATGAAATCTCCAACAATAGCCCAACAAAATAAATCCAAATAATAAGGTATCTAGGGTTGGTCCACTCAAATAATCCAACTCTCAGCCCATCAAAGTCCATCTTCAAACCTAACACCTGCCGCAGGAAAAGAAATGCGGCTGAGCTTAAAAAGCCCAGTGAACAGATATAACAAAACGAAAGCTAAATAAAATCTGAAATGCGAAATGAAACAAAGGAAACGGATAACAAAGTCGCAGCGAAATGAGAGTAATGAGTCAAAGAGGATCCTGCAGAACACAATTATACAAATATCCAAAACGAATAGATAACAAGGAGAGCGAAGCGAAGCAAAGCATCGATGACATATAAGCCAACACATACAAACCAGACATACAAGAACTGAAACATAAGTAAACATAGCAGGCATAGCATCCACACAACGTATATGTCATACAATCAATTCAGGAAATCAAAATACATACCAGCCAAACAGATATCTACAGGAAAGCGGAAGCAATTAATTAATCAGTGAGCATGGCAATTCACACAGGTCAAAACTCTTAATAGAAAACATAACCAGTATCATAACAGCAGTCAAAACATGGCAGTCACACGTAACGAGTGGGAATACAGTATGGACACTCTAATTAAATGCATTACAGACATACAGAGCAACTAAACAAATTAACAATCCAGACGTCACAAATAGAACCATTCACCCAATCAAAACGTAGCATAAACAGAAATGCAAACATAGCAGGGCAAGAACAAGCAGATGAGGATACCACAGATAGTCATAGTCTACGAGATTAATCGAACGAGGTATAAAAGGTAAACCGATCAACAATCGATTTCACACAAGCACGGTTACCAGATAAATCAAAGGATCACATAACAGTAAGATAGCATATCATCAGATGACAACAGGTAAATCTTATATCGCATACATACATATCATACAGAGTAATCAGTAGTCATATAAAGCACGAATATCATAATCAAATCCAATAAACATATAATAACCCGGTACGTGAATGGAACGATAATCGGAATTAACGGAATAAGAGTGTGACAGATCAAGCAATGGAATATATATATCTTGGTAGTAGAGGGCGTCATATAAGGGTACACAGAATATGGTGCATTGGGGAATGTAGAAGGTACAATATAGGTATATCAAAAGTGTAAGGGTTATCAGAAATCTACCCCGAGCCAACAAAACAAACCATATCAATAGTGGCAATAACAGCCAAGTAACCAATAGTAGCCATTGTATTCGGAGGGGTGACCTCGGAATACCAAACCAATAGGAGGGGAGACCTCAGTAACCAATGGAGTAGCTAGCTCCCAAAATGTGAGGGGGTGTATTGCACACACCAACCACATCACCAAACCAATATGTCGATATCAATACAATACAATACAAATCTAGGATGCATCCATACGCCCCCCAAAACAAATAATGGCCAAATCATATACATATAGTGAGCTCATAATCAAATCAAAATGGGGACGGTGTGGAACATCACTCAACCACACTAAAGTCATGCCATTGGTGCATCAATGACACGGTCAGGTTACCTTCCTGACTAGGAAACAAATTTTGGCTCGGGTATCAAACTGAAGGGTCAAAGCATACTCATATCATATCATAAGGGTTCATATCAAAGTTCATATCAGAGTTCATATCAAAGTTCATATCGAAGTTTCATATCAAAGATTCATATCATAGGTTCATTATCAAAGGTGCATATCAAAAGTTCATAATCAGAAGGTTCATATCAGTGGTTCACATTAAACAGTTCACATAGGAGATTCAATCAAAGGAAACATAGCAAGGTTATAGGGAAGCCCTAATAAGAAGGCTCAGAGTAAAAGCATAACAGTCCAAAGCTAGAATCAAAAGATGAACACGAATCATGAGAAACCTTAAGAGGTAAGGTCAGAATATCTGTACCTTATACCGCAAACGAAACACAACAGAAATACCAAGGTCGGAAGCAAACTCCATCTCCGGCGAATCTACACGAATTCATGACTGGTTTTATTAAAAACTTATTTAATTCAGATTACTTATTTTAGTCGGCTTTCCAGTTTTAGTAACTTTCCATATTTAGCAGGTTTCCAAAAATATCAGGTTTCCAGAATTAACAAGTCTTTAATGTTACAAATTAGGTTAAGTCTTTATATCAGAGTTATTTTGGAATTTAAGTACATTTTATCAAGTTACAAAAGTCCAGGGTTTATTATGACAAGTTCACATAGTTTAGGGTTCAGATTGTAATTTCATTAATTTCAAAGGTATAGCATGAAAATATTTCAAGTTACTAATCTAATACACATATTATTCAGAATGACATCATAATCCCTTTAGTTTCGAAATTTTACAGTTTATACCCCTCTAGTTACAATATTTACAAAACAAACCTTATATTTACATAATTCATTATTTAATCCTTCTAATATCCATATTTACCAAACAAGCATATTATTTTACAAATTTTCAGAATGTAACCTCAGAATATTCATATTGTATCATTCAGCCCCTCGGTTTTCAGAATTTACACATTTAGCCCCTTAAGTTTACAAAACTTATATATTAAATCATAATTCCATAATAATTACACAATAGACCCATAAATACTCAAAGTTACCCAAAACACTCTTAATATCATTATTTACTCAAAATGACTTCAGGTTTCCAGAATTTACATTTTAGTCCCTCTACTTTAATTATTTTTAAATCGGTTTCATAATTATACAAAATTACTCTTTAAACCTTTTAAATACAAAATTTACACATAAGGCCTTCACTTTATATTTTTACCTGATTAGTCCCAGATTATGACACATTACAAAAATACTCATGAGTTTTAATAATTTCAAAACAAGCCCTTTACCTTAATTTATACAAATCGGTTTTTATACAAAAACAACTAAACCCTAGCTCATTATCCAATCATTGCACTAATCATTACACAACCTTAAAACATAAATAATGACCAGATTTGTATAATTAAACCCTAACCCTAGTCGATCCTTAGGATTTCCTTATTTTATTTTCCCTTTTTTATAGATAGCGATTAGGATAAATTCATATAACATGATCAAAGCTTCAAATATTCGAACCACCATTTTTCAGAGTTAATAAACATTATATAGAGTCCAAGAAAAATAGTCTTCATGCCCAGAAAATTCGTTTCTAATTATTTAGGGTTTTAACACGTTTTTAGGGTTTAATTCTCCAATAATTCGTATACCATGTATGGTTCATTTTTATTATTTTATTTGGAACTTATAGGATGAATATAAGATAAGAAAAATACCATATAAATTTTAGAACGTTTAGAACATGCTTGATGAAATCATTCCTCTCGGTTAGGATAAAACGACTCCAAAATTCCAAAGAGCAGAAACGAGACTCCAAACACCTTGTAACCAATTTTCACAGATCATATATGATGTAAGGAACTCATGAAAAATGGAAAATGAATTTATGGAGGGTTGTACGAATTATGATGAATTTTACCTTGCGTATGAACTAAATTCGACAATAATTAGATCATGCCTTCAAAATTCGAATTGGCAATTTTCTTGGCTTCCTAGGAGTGTAGAGATCACAGGAAAAATACTCTTGTGCCGTCATTTTAGATCTAGGGTTTTCTTTGTGTTTTGAATGAAAAGGAAATGTGTAAATATGGTTTAATGAAATTGATATAGTGATTAAGGGGGAAGCCCAAAAAATCCGGCCATCAAGGGGGGGGGGGGGACCAATTATTTGACTTTCCAATCTTATCTTTTCATTATGTATGTAGTCTCCTTTGTAGTCTAGGTGAATTGTGTACATGTTGTAGAGTTATTTGGTACCTTAGGACTTATTTATTTGTGTACATTTAATTCATAACATAAAGTTAATTATTTTCATAATGTGTGTATATTATTGATGATATAACTTGTTAAACGATGTTGACGTGTTTTCCGAGTTTGCAAAATTTTTAGTTTGAGGGCAAAATTGCCATTTCACGCGTTTGAGATTTTAGGGTTTTACAACTCTTCCCCTCTAAAAGAAAATTTTCGTCCTCGAAAATTGAAGTCGCAGAGGTACACAGAGACGTACGAGTTTTAAGACAGACGTAGCAATCCATAGCTTCGCATAGATCAAAACGATTTCGGGTCCAAAGCATACAGAACTTACACATAGCAGATGTCGGTGGGAGTTTCGCAAGGAGGTACAGGATTTCAGACGAACATGAGGAGTGTCAAATAACGGATATAAGCCTTATTCCATTCACGTACCAACCCCAGGCATTTCCCAACACGTCGTATGATTTCGATAAGTTCAAATTATATGATCTCGGTATTATCACGTTGATCAGGCGTCATAATACTTGCATCACATAACAAGCCCTTATCGTCATCATATTCTGTCCCGGGTCATGACAAATCACATAACCAATATCACGACAAAACATATCATATACGGATACCAAGTAACATACCAAAGCAGACCAGATCACAATATATAGCATATATCACATCAAATCAACTTACCATATCACAATGAAAGAAGGCCACCAACTTGCACAAAACGGTTCCTCATGACTCATTACTGACGGTCCAAAAGAAAAGTTGAGATATCACCAAAATGCTAAATGATAAAACTTCACGATTCAAACCGAGTTCCGAACAAATCAAGAAAAGTAATGCCGATCAAAATCACGTAGCAAGATATCAAACCGCCTTAAAACGCGTGACAAACGAATCAGAGTAACACAAGTCGCGCCCAGATCATATGAAGTAGATGAACCTTCTCAGCCACCGGTTGAATCTCGTCTCCGTCCTTTGCGTCTTTGGTTGATCCGTCCAGCTTCCTCCAACAGCATCCTGATGTCTCCAGCAGCACGGCAGTCGGTTACGACTTCTGCTTCACGAACCTCTCCAGCTCAGAGACTGTTGCAGCAACGCAGGTTCGGCACCATCGTCTTCGGCTCCACGGGTAGTCTCCATCTAACGATCGACAAACTGATGTGCGAAAACAAAATAAACAAAATCAAATGCAAAGAGAAGGAGGCCAACCAGTGAAGATAAACGAATATCTAA
The DNA here is from genome assembly GCA_019973895.1 of Chrysanthemum seticuspe. Taxonomy (NCBI): domain Eukaryota; kingdom Viridiplantae; phylum Streptophyta; class Magnoliopsida; order Asterales; family Asteraceae; genus Chrysanthemum; species Chrysanthemum seticuspe. The sequence goes on along the minus strand of BPTQ01000001.1, from coordinate 118,197,658 downwards.
ATCAAATCTGAACGACAATCAGAATAATCGGAGAAGATCAGAACAGACGGAAGCCTAGTGTCTACCCAAATCCTCACAGGTCAATCCTAAGGTCAACAAGACGAAACCTGGCTCTGATACCATAATTGTAACACCCCAACCCGACAAGGGTAGAAGTATCACATTCCGGTGTCATATCAGAACATACAAATAAAATTTTACAAGCGAAAGCCTTAAAGAATAGATTACCAAGTCATATAGACGAATGACTTACAAGGAAAATACAAAATCCAATATGTCTAAAATAAAATGAAATCTCCAACAATAGCCCAACAAAATAAATCCAAATAATAAGGTATCTAGGGTTGGTCCACTCAAATAATCCAACTCTCAGCCCATCAAAGTCCATCTTCAAACCTAACACCTGCCGCAGGAAAAGAAATGCGGCTGAGCTTAAAAAGCCCAGTGAACAGATATAACAAAACGAAAGCTAAATAAAATCTGAAATGCGAAATGAAACAAAGGAAACGGATAACAAAGTCGCAGCGAAATGAGAGTAATGAGTCAAAGAGGATCCTGCAGAACACAATTATACAAATATCCAAAACGAATAGATAACAAGGAGAGCGAAGCGAAGCAAAGCATCGATGACATATAAGCCAACACATACAAACCAGACATACAAGAACTGAAACATAAGTAAACATAGCAGGCATAGCATCCACACAACGTATATGTCATACAATCAATTCAGGAAATCAAAATACATACCAGCCAAACAGATATCTACAGGAAAGCGGAAGCAATTAATTAATCAGTGAGCATGGCAATTCACACAGGTCAAAACTCTTAATAGAAAACATAACCAGTATCATAACAGCAGTCAAAACATGGCAGTCACACGTAACGAGTGGGAATACAGTATGGACACTCTAATTAAATGCATTACAGACATACAGAGCAACTAAACAAATTAACAATCCAGACGTCACAAATAGAACCATTCACCCAATCAAAACGTAGCATAAACAGAAATGCAAACATAGCAGGGCAAGAACAAGCAGATGAGGATACCACAGATAGTCATAGTCTACGAGATTAATCGAACGAGGTATAAAAGGTAAACCGATCAACAATCGATTTCACACAAGCACGGTTACCAGATAAATCAAAGGATCACATAACAGTAAGATAGCATATCATCAGATGACAACAGGTAAATCTTATATCGCATACATACATATCATACAGAGTAATCAGTAGTCATATAAAGCACGAATATCATAATCAAATCCAATAAACATATAATAACCCGGTACGTGAATGGAACGATAATCGGAATTAACGGAATAAGAGTGTGACAGATCAAGCAATGGAATATATATATCTTGGTAGTAGAGGGCGTCATATAAGGGTACACAGAATATGGTGCATTGGGGAATGTAGAAGGTACAATATAGGTATATCAAAAGTGTAAGGGTTATCAGAAATCTACCCCGAGCCAACAAAACAAACCATATCAATAGTGGCAATAACAGCCAAGTAACCAATAGTAGCCATTGTATTCGGAGGGGTGACCTCGGAATACCAAACCAATAGGAGGGGAGACCTCAGTAACCAATGGAGTAGCTAGCTCCCAAAATGTGAGGGGGTGTATTGCACACACCAACCACATCACCAAACCAATATGTCGATATCAATACAATACAATACAAATCTAGGATGCATCCATACGCCCCCCAAAACAAATAATGGCCAAATCATATACATATAGTGAGCTCATAATCAAATCAAAATGGGGACGGTGTGGAACATCACTCAACCACACTAAAGTCATGCCATTGGTGCATCAATGACACGGTCAGGTTACCTTCCTGACTAGGAAACAAATTTTGGCTCGGGTATCAAACTGAAGGGTCAAAGCATACTCATATCATATCATAAGGGTTCATATCAAAGTTCATATCAGAGTTCATATCAAAGTTCATATCGAAGTTTCATATCAAAGATTCATATCATAGGTTCATTATCAAAGGTGCATATCAAAAGTTCATAATCAGAAGGTTCATATCAGTGGTTCACATTAAACAGTTCACATAGGAGATTCAATCAAAGGAAACATAGCAAGGTTATAGGGAAGCCCTAATAAGAAGGCTCAGAGTAAAAGCATAACAGTCCAAAGCTAGAATCAAAAGATGAACACGAATCATGAGAAACCTTAAGAGGTAAGGTCAGAATATCTGTACCTTATACCGCAAACGAAACACAACAGAAATACCAAGGTCGGAAGCAAACTCCATCTCCGGCGAATCTACAACGAATTCATGACTGGTTTTATTAAAAACTTATTTAATTCAGATTACTTATTTTAGTCGGCTTTCCAGTTTTAGTAACTTTCCATATTTAGCAGGTTTCCAAAAATATCAGGTTTCCAGAATTAACAAGTCTTTAATGTTACAAATTAGGTTAAGTCTTTATATCAGAGTTATTTTGGAATTTAAGTACATTTTATCAAGTTACAAAAGTCCAGGGTTTATTATGACAAGTTCACATAGTTTAGGGTTCAGATTGTAATTTCATTAATTTCAAAGGTATAGCATGAAAATATTTCAAGTTACTAATCTAATACACATATTATTCAGAATGACATCATAATCCCTTTAGTTTCGAAATTTTACAGTTTATACCCCTCTAGTTACAATATTTACAAAACAAACCTTATATTTACATAATTCATTATTTAATCCTTCTAATATCCATATTTACCAAACAAGCATATTATTTTACAAATTTTCAGAATGTAACCTCAGAATATTCATATTGTATCATTCAGCCCCTCGGTTTTCAGAATTTACACATTTAGCCCCTTAAGTTTACAAAACTTATATATTAAATCATAATTCCATAATAATTACACAATAGACCCATAAATACTCAAAGTTACCCAAAACACTCTTAATATCATTATTTACTCAAAATGACTTCAGGTTTCCAGAATTTACATTTTTAGTCCCTCTACTTTAATTATTTTTAAATCGGTTTCATAATTATACAAAATTACTCTTTAAACCTTTTAAATACAAAATTTACACATAAGGCCTTCACTTTATATTTTTACCTGATTAGTCCCAGATTATGACACATTACAAAAATACTCATGAGTTTTAATAATTTCAAAACAAGCCCTTTACCTTAATTTATACAAATCGGTTTTATACAAAAACAACTAAACCCTAGCTCATTATCCAATCATTGCACTAATCATTACACAACCTTAAAACATAAATAATGACCAGATTTGTATAATTAAACCCTAACCCTAGTCGATCCTTAGGATTTCCTTATTTTATTTTCCCTTTTTTATAGATAGCGATTAGGATAAATTCATATAACATGATCAAAGCTTCAAATATTCGAACCACCATTTTTCAGAGTTAATAAACATTATATAGAGTCCAAGAAAAATAGTCTTCATGCCCAGAAAATTCGTTTCTAATTATTTAGGGTTTTAACACGTTTTTAGGGTTTAATTCTCCAATAATTCGTATACCATGTATGGTTCATTTTTATTATTTTATTTGGAACTTATAGGATGAATATAAGATAAGAAAAATACCATATAAATTTTAGAACGTTTAGAACATGCTTGATGAAATCATTCCTCTCGGTTAGGATAAAACGACTCCAAAATTCCAAAGAGCAGAAACGAGACTCCAAACACCTTGTAACCAATTTTCACAGATCATATATGATGTAAGGAACTCATGAAAAATGGAAAATGAATTTATGGAGGGTTGTACGAATTATGATGAATTTTACCTTGCGTATGAACTAAATTCGACAATAATTAGATCATGCCTTCAAAATTCGAATTGGCAATTTTCTTGGCTTCCTAGGAGTGTAGAGATCACAGGAAAAATACTCTTGTGCCGTCATTTTAGATCTAGGGTTTTCTTTGTGTTTTTGAATGAAAAGGAAATGTGTAAATATGGTTTAATGAAATTGATATAGTGATTAAGGGGGAAGCCCAAAAAATCCGGCCATCAAGGGGGGGGGGGACCAATTATTTGACTTTCCAATCTTATCTTTCATTATGTATGTAGTCTCCTTTGTAGTCTAGGTGAATTGTGTACATGTTGTAGAGTTATTTGGTACCTTAGGACTTATTTATTTGTGTACATTTAATTCATAACATAAAGTTAATTATTTTCATAATGTGTGTATATTATTGATGATATAACTTGTTAAACGATGTTGACGTGTTTTCCGAGTTTGCAAAATTTTTTAGTTTGAGGGCAAAATTGCCATTTCACGCGTTTGAGATTTTAGGGTTTTACAACTCTTCCCCTCTAAAAGAAAATTTTCGTCCTCGAAAATTGAAGTCGCAGAGGTACACAGAGACGTACGAGTTTTAAGACAGACGTAGCAATCCATAGCTTCGCATAGATCAAAACGATTTCGGGTCCAAAGCATACAGAACTTACACATAGCAGATGTCGGTGGGAGTTTCGCAAGGAGGTACAGGATTTCAGACGAACATGAGGAGTGTCAAATAACGGATATAAGCCTTATTCCATTCACGTACCAACCCCAGGCATTTCCCAACACGTCGTATGATTTCGATAAGTTCAAATTATATGATCTCGGTATTATCACGTTGATCAGGCGTCATAATACTTGCATCACATAACAAGCCCTTATCGTCATCATATTCTGTCCCGGGTCATGACAAATCACATAACCAATATCACGACAAAACATATCATATACGGATACCAAGTAACATACCAAAGCAGACCAGATCACAATATATAGCATATATCACATCAAATCAACTTACCATATCACAATGAAAGAAGGCCACCAACTTGCACAAAACGGTTCCTCATGACTCATTACTGACGGTCCAAAAGAAAAGTTGAGATATCACCAAAATGCTAAATGATAAAACTTCACGATTCAAACCGAGTTCCGAACAAATCAAGAAAAGTAATGCCGATCAAAATCACGTAGCAAGATATCAAACCGCCTTAAAACGCGTGACAAACGAATCAGAGTAACACAAGTCGCGCCCAGATCATATGAAGTAGATGAACCTTCTCAGCCACCGGTTGAATCTCGTCTCCGTCCTTTGCGTCTTTGGTTGATCCGTCCAGCTTCCTCCAACAGCATCCTGATGTCTCCAGCAGCACGGCAGTCGGTTACGACTTCTGCTTCACGAACCTCTCCAGCTCAGAGACTGTTGCAGCAACGCAGGTTCGGCACCATCGTCTTCGGCTCCACGGGTAGTCTCCATCTAACGATCGACAAACTGATGTGCGAAAACAAAATAAACAAAATCAAATGCAAAGAGAAGGAGGCCAACCAGTGAAGATAAACGAATATCTAAATCAAATCTGAACGACAATCAGAATAATCGGAGAAGATCAGAACAGACGGAAGCCTAGTGTCTACCCAAATCCTCACAGGTCAATCCTAAGGTCAACAAGACGAAACCTGGCTCTGATACCATAATTGTAACACCCCAACCCGACAAGGGTAGAAGTATCACATTCCGGTGTCATATCAGAACATACAAATAAAATTTTACAAGCGAAAGCCTTAAAGAATAGATTACCAAGTCATATAGACGAATGACTTACAAGGAAAATACAAAATCCAATATGTCTAAAATAAAATGAAATCTCCAACAATAGCCCAACAAAATAAATCCAAATAATAAGGTATCTAGGGTTGGTCCACTCAAATAATCCAACTCTCAGCCCATCAAAGTCCATCTTCAAACCTAACACCTGCCGCAGGAAAAGAAATGCGGCTGAGCTTAAAAAGCCCAGTGAACAGATATAACAAAACGAAAGCTAAATAAAATCTGAAATGCGAAATGAAACAAAGGAAACGGATAACAAAGTCGCAGCGAAATGAGAGTAATGAGTCAAAGAGGATCCTGCAGAACACAATTATACAAATATCCAAAACGAATAGATAACAAGGAGAGCGAAGCGAAGCAAAGCATCGATGACATATAAGCCAACACATACAAACCAGACATACAAGAACTGAAACATAAGTAAACATAGCAGGCATAGCATCCACACAACGTATATGTCATACAATCAATTCAGGAAATCAAAATACATACCAGCCAAACAGATATCTACAGGAAAGCGGAAGCAATTAATTAATCAGTGAGCATGGCAATTCACACAGGTCAAAACTCTTAATAGAAAACATAACCAGTATCATAACAGCAGTCAAAACATGGCAGTCACACGTAACGAGTGGGAATACAGTATGGACACTCTAATTAAATGCATTACAGACATACAGAGCAACTAAACAAATTAACAATCCAGACGTCACAAATAGAACCATTCACCCAATCAAAACGTAGCATAAACAGAAATGCAAACATAGCAGGGCAAGAACAAGCAGATGAGGATACCACAGATAGTCATAGTCTACGAGATTAATCGAACGAGGTATAAAAGGTAAACCGATCAACAATCGATTTCACACAAGCACGGTTACCAGATAAATCAAAGGATCACATAACAGTAAGATAGCATATCATCAGATGACAACAGGTAAATCTTATATCGCATACATACATATCATACAGAGTAATCAGTAGTCATATAAAGCACGAATATCATAATCAAATCCAATAAACATATAATAACCCGGTACGTGAATGGAACGATAATCGGAATTAACGGAATAAGAGTGTGACAGATCAAGCAATGGAATATATATATCTTGGTAGTAGAGGGCGTCATATAAGGGTACACAGAATATGGTGCATTGGGGAATGTAGAAGGTACAATATAGGTATATCAAAAGTGTAAGGGTTATCAGAAATCTACCCCGAGCCAACAAAACAAACCATATCAATAGTGGCAATAACAGCCAAGTAACCAATAGTAGCCATTGTATTCGGAGGGGTGACCTCGGAATACCAAACCAATAGGAGGGGAGACCTCAGTAACCAATGGAGTAGCTAGCTCCCAAAATGTGAGGGGGTGTATTGCACACACCAACCACATCACCAAACCAATATGTCGATATCAATACAATACAATACAAATCTAGGATGCATCCATACGCCCCCCAAAACAAATAATGGCCAAATCATATACATATAGTGAGCTCATAATCAAATCAAAATGGGGACGGTGTGGAACATCACTCAACCACACTAAAGTCATGCCATTGGTGCATCAATGACACGGTCAGGTTACCTTCCTGACTAGGAAACAAATTTTGGCTCGGGTATCAAACTGAAGGGTCAAAGCATACTCATATCATATCATAAGGGTTCATATCAAAGTTCATATCAGAGTTCATATCAAAGTTCATATCGAAGTTTCATATCAAAGATTCATATCATAGGTTCATTATCAAAGGTGCATATCAAAAGTTCATAATCAGAAGGTTCATATCAGTGGTTCACATTAAACAGTTCACATAGGAGATTCAATCAAAGGAAACATAGCAAGGTTATAGGGAAGCCCTAATAAGAAGGCTCAGAGTAAAAGCATAACAGTCCAAAGCTAGAATCAAAAGATGAACACGAATCATGAGAAACCTTAAGAGGTAAGGTCAGAATATCTGTACCTTATACCGCAAACGAAACACAACAGAAATACCAAGGTCGGAAGCAAACTCCATCTCCGGCGAATCTACACGAATTCATGACTGGTTTTATTAAAAACTTATTTAATTCAGATTACTTATTTTAGTCGGCTTTCCAGTTTTAGTAACTTTCCATATTTAGCAGGTTTCCAAAAATATCAGGTTTCCAGAATTAACAAGTCTTTAATGTTACAAATTAGGTTAAGTCTTTATATCAGAGTTATTTTGGAATTTAAGTACATTTTATCAAGTTACAAAAGTCCAGGGTTTATTATGACAAGTTCACATAGTTTAGGGTTCAGATTGTAATTTCATTAATTTCAAAGGTATAGCATGAAAATATTTCAAGTTACTAATCTAATACACATATTATTCAGAATGACATCATAATCCCTTTAGTTTCGAAATTTTACAGTTTATACCCCTCTAGTTACAATATTTACAAAACAAACCTTATATTTACATAATTCATTATTTAATCCTTCTAATATCCATATTTACCAAACAAGCATATTATTTTACAAATTTTCAGAATGTAACCTCAGAATATTCATATTGTATCATTCAGCCCCTCGGTTTTCAGAATTTACACATTTAGCCCCTTAAGTTTACAAAACTTATATATTAAATCATAATTCCATAATAATTACACAATAGACCCATAAATACTCAAAGTTACCCAAAACACTCTTAATATCATTATTTACTCAAAATGACTTCAGGTTTCCAGAATTTACATTTTTAGTCCCTCTACTTTAATTATTTTTAAATCGGTTTCATAATTATACAAAATTACTCTTTAAACCTTTTAAATACAAAATTTACACATAAGGCCTTCACTTTATATTTTTACCTGATTAGTCCCAGATTATGACACATTACAAAAATACTCATGAGTTTTAATAATTTCAAAACAAGCCCTTTACCTTAATTTATACAAATCGGTTTTATACAAAAACAACTAAACCCTAGCTCATTATCCAATCATTGCACTAATCATTACACAACCTTAAAACATAAATAATGACCAGATTTGTATAATTAAACCCTAACCCTAGTCGATCCTTAGGATTTCCTTATTTTATTTTCCCTTTTTTATAGATAGCGATTAGGATAAATTCATATAACATGATCAAAGCTTCAAATATTCGAACCACCATTTTCAGAGTTAATAAACATTATATAGAGTCCAAGAAAAATAGTCTTCATGCCCAGAAAATTCGTTTCTAATTATTTAGGGTTTTAACACGTTTTTAGGGTTTAATTCTCCAATAATTCGTATACCATGTATGGTTCATTTTTATTATTTTATTTGGAACTTATAGGATGAATATAAGATAAGAAAAATACCATATAAATTTTAGAACGTTTAGAACATGCTTGATGAAATCATTCCTCTCGGTTAGGATAAAACGACTCCAAAATTCCAAAGAGCAGAAACGAGACTCCAAACACCTTGTAACCAATTTTCACAGATCATATATGATGTAAGGAACTCATGAAAAATGGAAAATGAATTTATGGAGGGTTGTACGAATTATGATGAATTTTACCTTGCGTATGAACTAAATTCGACAATAATTAGATCATGCCTTCAAAATTCGAATTGGCAATTTTCTTGGCTTCCTAGGAGTGTAGAGATCACAGGAAAAATACTCTTGTGCCGTCATTTTAGATCTAGGGTTTTCTTTGTGTTTTTGAATGAAAAGGAAATGTGTAAATATGGTTTAATGAAATTGATATAGTGATTAAGGGGGAAGCCCAAAAAATCCGGCCATCAAGGGGGGGGGGGGGACCAATTATTTGACTTTCCAATCTTATCTTTTCATTATGTATGTAGTCTCCTTTGTAGTCTAGGTGAATTGTGTACATGTTGTAGAGTTATTTGGTACCTTAGGACTTATTTATTTGTGTACATTTAATTCATAACATAAAGTTAATTATTTTCATAATGTGTGTATATTATTGATGATATAACTTGTTAAACGATGTTGACGTGTTTTCCGAGTTTGCAAAATTTTTTAGTTTGAGGGCAAAATTGCCATTTCACGCGTTTGAGATTTTAGGGTTTTACAATAATCATAACATAAAATTATTCATTCAATAAAAAAAGAGATAATCAAACAAATCTCTAAAACTAAGAGAATGAACTAGGCCATACAAGTGCTACTAATGCTAATGAGTTACCCAAACTCAAGATTTAACTAAAAGCTTAATTGATGATCAAGGATGAGAAAAGTTTCCTAAACATTCTAAGTTTGAGCTTGTGACTATGATGCTCATTGTAGTTTAGGCTTGTTGACCTCTTCGAAACGTTCGAGAAGGTGATAAAACATGAAACGTTTCTCTTCACGTAGTTCATGTATCTTCAACATGTTTACAATGATAGCAATCCTTGTCATGGTTTTGAATTTCTTGAAGTGGAAGTTCAATTAAAGTGGGTTGAGGATCTTCAAATGAAGGAGGAATTGGTGGAGGCTCATTAAGTGATTCTACAATGTTTGAGGGTGGAGGTAAAGAAGCATAAACTTCCATGTGGTCGGGTGGTTGACTTTGATGTCTTCTCATAATCCAAAATGTACTATTGGGCGGAATGAGAGAGTTTGCTATTGGAGCAAGTGTTGATCAACACTTTGATTTTGGCGCTCAATCTTTTCAATTGAATTTGCTGGTAATGGTGAAATGTGAGATGGCCAAGAAGGTAAGTCTTCTACATTATGAGAATGTGGAGATGATTGTGAGGTGGCTCTAGGCACTAATGGTGTTGGTTGAGTTGTGGAGGGTATGTTTGGTTTAGTAGAGTTTGGTGATGAAATCCTAGTGGGAATACTCTTCTTGGGTATTAGTTTGATTGGTTTCTTTGGTGTAGGAGAAATCCTAGCATTGGTGGACTTAACCGAAGATGATTCGGTTGAGGAAACTTCGTGTATGATCCTAGCAAGTTTCTTGGGTGGTTCTTGAGTGGATGACTTAGCACTAGGAGCCTTTCTTATGATGAAATGACTAAGGAGGATGGTTGTAATTGCTGATAATTGTGTTTGTGTTTGATGACTAAAGTGTTCTTGGTAATATGGCTTATAAAGGGAAGAGCTTGGCAAGTGTATTTAAGACTTAGGCCACTAAGATTCTTGGAAATGCGATGATTAACATGCACAAGGTTGAAGTTCAGAGTTTCACTGAATCTAGGAACTCATTTAAGATGAGATGGAGTGTTTGAGTTAGGAAGATGAGTTGAAATGATTGTTTTAAGCAATGTTTGACATAAACTGTCACCCGGATCCCACGGTTCCCTCCTTGGAGGGATCCGGCTAGGCTAATCCTAGGGATCCGGCTCTCAGCAGTTATGACAGGTTTGAAATGAGGTTTCTAGGAGTTAAAGCCTATCTCATTTTGAGTGTTTTAGTTCTCCTAAGTGTTTAAGATGAGAGGGTACTTGAATGACCAAGGGTAATAAGTGTTATTGCAAATGATTGCTTTTTATGAAAGGGAGATGGGCTTAAATGACTACCAATAGTTGTTCAAGGATAACACTAAGTGATTTGATGGTGTCAAGTCATAATAAATGATCCTAGTGATCATATTTTGGCTTTAGATGGAATTTGAAAAATCTTTAAAAATCAAAAGAGTTGAAAAGCTTAATTCTTGACCCATTTTGAGATAGAGATGACTAGAAACAATTTCCTAAAATTGTTCAATATGTCCACCTAAGTGTTTTGAAAGATGAGAAACAATTTGTGAGTATTGAAGTGGAAATATGGTGAGTTTTTATGTGTTGACAAATCAAAAGGCAATTTGACTAAGATCTCAAGTAAGCCATAAGTGTGTCTAAGCCTTTCTCATCCTTGAAGTGGACTTAGTTGGGTTCTAAAATCATATGTTTTAGCTAATGTGATGTTATCCAGAAAGCTATCTTGATGTAGGGGATGATGTATAGCTGATCTGATGTCATGGATCCCACGGTTCCGTCAAGGGAGGGATCCGTCTAGGCTAATCCTAGGGATCCGGCATCTGCAGATCAGGATCTTCACATAATTGATGTGCAGATTTTGCATACTAATAAATCTTTAAACAAAGCAAATAAGAACAAGCATGTCATCATAAAGCACCACTTATAAAAATATGATAAAGTAACAATATCCAAAATACCATAAATCAAAGTGCTAGAACGTAATCATCCAAACATAAAATAATGAAAAATAAGCATATTCCTATTGTCTCTTTCGTCAATCCTTTCTTTTCCTTTTTGACGGCTTAGTGAGGTTGTAATCAAGGTTTTGAATCATGCCCCTCAATTGTTTGAATTCCGCGGTCTCGTTTGGAATGGTTGGAAGTTGTTCGTAGTAGTCAAAGGTTTCCAATTTGATGTTGGCTATGGGGTCGACGTCTTCCTCTTTTTCACCTTCTTCTTCTTCACCAGCCGAGGAGTCCGAGAGAGCTTCAGGTTTCTTTCCATTGACCATGAACCGTTTAGGGGGTTGTTTGGTAAGAGGTACCATGACGTGATCGGAAAGGTAATGATCATCGTTAATAGGAGATGGTTGCAATGTACCAACATACTTACAAAGTCGTGTTAGGAGCATACCATATGGAAGTACCATGTTGGAAGCTTTGAATACCCCAACCATTTTCCTTACCATGTAATAGGCAAGATTAAATGGCCTTTGGTGGGTAAGACAATAGATCATTTGCACAAGACATGCATTTGGATGATCTTTGTTTCGAACTAGGCTAATGACGTTTTCCCTTAGGATTTCTTCCAATTTTCAAAACATGGGATGCATTTCGAAAAGTTCCATTTGAAAGGGATCACGGTGAATGAACTTTTTGTTACGGTTGTAACGGGATTGGTCGGTCCTAACTTTGAAGATAGTATCTCGAATGGTTTCGGGATTGTCGAGAGGAGTGTTGTAGAGAGGCTTAGGATCAAGTGCAAGGTTTTGAGCGTTAATTGCCCAATCTTGAGAGTACATACAAATTCCTTCACAAGGAATGCGAAGAATTTGAGCAAAGGTGTTGAGAGGAAGAGTAAAGTTTTGTTTGTTGATGATGAAGGCGATTGAGATGCTATTGTCGGTGTTTCTAATGATCCTAAAGCTTTTGTAAAATTCAAAAATGAAAACCGGACAAATTTGTTCATCTATGTCAAGGAGACAATCAAAGTTGATTGTCGAGAAAACTTGACGAATATCGGTATCTTCAAGGAAACATTCCTTGACTACACGACCTTCGTGGATAAGTCATTTTACGAGGCTTTTGAATATTTTACGGTTGGTTTTGGTCAATCCCTTTTTACAATAGTAATGAGTAAGGTAATGGACGGTGTCATGATGATCTTGTTGAGTGGCTTTAGGCATGGTTGGTCCTAAAAATACAAATTTTCCAATTAGGTAAAATTAGTCGAGATGGGTTTATGGTTTTGATTTGTATTAACAATGTTGTGAACACAATGTGATTTTGTTAAAAGCCCCTTTTCATGATTAATTTGAAAAACCCTAATTAAATTAATTGATTAGAAATTAAGAAACCATAAACCCTAGGATGAGGATGATGAAAATTAGAACAAGTTAATGTAATTACTTACAATGGTGTTCTAGGAAGGAATACTTGAGAATATGGAATCCAATGAGGATGAATTCAGTAGCTTAGTCATTTTTGTGTTATGTGAATAGAGGGAAAAAGATCAGTGGTGATTTTTTTTGAAAGTATTTGGGATCCGGCTAGTACAACTAGAGGGATCCGGCTACTGTGGATAGAAAAAGGGTTGTTTGGCATTATTTTTGTAGTAGCCTTATAAGCTAGCAAAAAAAAATAGTTTGGAGGTATTAGATGAAGATTGTTTTTGGATGACGGGTTTTGATGAGTCACATATTGAGGGTTTATATGTAACGACGGCGTTAGTTTGACGAATCAAAAGGAATACTATTCCCGATGATGAATAAGACGGAAAAGTGAAGAAATAGACTTCTAACGATGCTAGTAATTATTAAACAAAGAAAACTATGAGAAAAGTTAAACTCACGTAACCTATCTAATGAAAAGTAAGACATACCTTTATGCTTCTTGGTTTGTCATAATACCAAAGATACTTCATGAGCTTTTAAAGTAAGCCTTTGTACTTGGTATACGTAAGTTGTGATTACCTTTTAGATCCTTCCTTGAATGTTGACTTCATTATTTTTTGAATAGAGATGAAGATTTTGGAGAGATTCTAGCATGAAGATTTCTTTGAAAACAAAATTTGTTAGAATGATCTATCAATGTCCAACAAAATGATTTAAAAGAAAATATGACCCTTTTTTTTAAAAAAAAAAATCCTTCTTTGTAGTTTTCAAACATACACGGATCGTATCAAGTCTTTAAAGTACAACATACTTTAAGAAACTTGGTAACGAAGCTCTGATGCCAATTGTGGAAAACTAGAAGGGGGGGTTGAATAGTTTTACCAATTTAAAACTTCCTTTTAAATATTTAGATCGACTTATGTCAATCTATTTGGTTGTTTATGTTGGACGTTGATAGATAGATATATAAACGTGTAATGAAAGATAAAGAGTAAGAAGCACATCACCACGACACAAGTATTTATAGTGGTTCGGCTACAAGGACACCTTCCTTGCCCTACTCCACTCCCCGAGTAACCTACTCGAGAGTTCATAAGCACTACACCAACTCCTTATGGCGGAGAAGCCTTCACAACGTCGCTTAACCTTTTTCCGGTACAAAGCTAAATACCGAGTTCTTTCACACCAAGGCGAACCACACCTAACACAACGTCGCCTACCCTTTATACGGTGCTAGGCTAACACCGAGTTCTTTCACACCAGGGAGAACTAATCCTATCAAAAAGTCGCCTACCCTTTATTAGGTACTAGGCTAAGCACCTAGTTCCATTACTATGGAGGAACTACTACCCTTCTCAACACAACACCTAATATCAAGGAGATCCACTCCTTGTTACAACACCATCAAGGATATCACCATCCTTGGAAATAAACAAGTACTTATATGTATAACGATGCACCTCATTGATTATATAACCTAGGCATTCTTCCCAAATTCTACTTGATTTGATTCTTCGGCATCCTTCACTAATGCCTTTGACACAACGCTTGGCACCTTTGACTAATGCCTTCGTCTTGACACCTTTAGCATTCTTCACTAATGCTTTGACACGGACGATGAGCATCCTTCACTAATGCTTTCATCTTGATACTTTCGGCATCCTTCACTAATGCTTTCATCTTGATACTTTCGGCATCCTTCACTAATGCCTTCGACCTAACATCTATGGAGAAAGAAAGAACTATCAACAAGAGAACCTTGGTTATCTTGATGATGATGAAGCATGGCAACTCATGGACTTGAGTTTGCTCGTCTTCAAGATGTGGTGATCTCGCCTTTAAGAGGAACCTAGAAGATCACACAAAAAACAAAAGACAAACTACATAGATCACTTGGATCTGAGGTTAGAGGGTTATAATAGTTGGGGAAGTATGTGTGTGAAGTGGTGAGTAGAAAGGAAGAAATGACTCTCTATTTATAGAGGAAATTATCTACTGTTCCCTGGATCCCGCGGATCCCTACCACAAGGGATCCGGCTAGCACAAAGCCAGGGATCCGTGAAACGCTCCTCTTTGCCCATGGGTATTTTTGGTTATGGGTCATGGGTCATGGGTTGTGGGTTGATCCATGGTTTTCTTTCTAGATACAATGAACTTGGTTAAGTGGTATATATAAAACCATAGGTTATGGGTCAATACCATTTGCTAGTTTTTACCCATTTGGTATGTACTTGTTTTTACCCATTTTAGTATATACTTGTTTTTACCTATTTTAGTTACTTATTTTAAGTATATGCTAACCCAATATGTAAACACTAGTTGTTGTACATATATATCTAAATCATAAAATTACTTATATTTGTTTTAGTGTTTTATGTGAAAATGTAAGTGTGTTAGGAAACTATTGACTCAAACTATTTACGTATTCTATTTGTTTCGTTAAAATGATTTTAGGTTTGTTATCGACAAAACATTAGAAGATCATAAAATATAAATAAACGTTTTTACGGATTATTTGTATTAACACGGTTTACCCTTTCTCAAAGACTTAACTTCGTGTATTAGCATTTGAGATTGCATTTTGAAATTTTGTAAATACTTAAAATCCAAATTTAAATATCGTACTATATGCAATAGCATGAAGTTTTAAGCCAAACAACGACTGGCAATGGAGTCTTGCCACCTTACCCTTTGCATTTTGGTGTCTATTCTGCTGGTGATGTTTTGAATTATGCCTTTCTTGCATCACGATTACAGTCTGCTGACTTACACACTAAGTTTCTTTGGCATGCTGCCATTGTAGCTTCTAGGCCTACCTTTGAATCTTTGATGATTCTTTTTGTATGCTTAATGATACTGACACTTTGAGTAAAATTCAAGTAATATTACCAAAAATTATTGATTAGCAAGTACCTTTCAATGCCAATCCTTAAAACTTTGTAATACTACTGACTACCATTTCTGTATCGTAATTGCATTGTGATGCATAAGTACTTGACATTTTATTTGAAAATAGTGTGTGATAAAGTTATTCTCAAAATTCTAGCCGTACGTAAAGTCATTATCACGAAAAACATGTAATCGAAAAATATTGTTCGCAAAAAAATTTATTAAAAGGTACTCGTTATCACAACGTGCAGGTACCTTGCTAGTGTTAAATAAATGAAGAGTTCATTTATATTTTGAGTGGACTAACAGGCTGTAACGTTGTACACAAGATGAAGTTTGACCTGGTAAGCAAATAGGCCCACCGAGAATATAATAAAAACCTTTGCAAGTCTATGCGCTTGTTAGAGTCTTGAAGACACCGACATATAACCCATACACAAATCTATTATTGATATAAAGACTAATGGGAGAGCGGTATCACAAACCATTGTATTTTATTGCATACATTTTGGGCCAAACCATGCGTTCTTTTTGGGCAGTGTAAACTATTGGGCCGTTAGTTAGTCCGTGCTTTGACCCGTTTCCATCTCTGATATCTCTTAGTTATAGTGGTGTTAGTGATGCTTTGTATACTTTCTTCCCACAGAAGAAACCTTACATTCCTATGTTAGGTGAGTCATGCAGATCTTGATTGTTGCCGTTCATTTTTGTTACTTTATATCTGCTGCATGTTTTTTGTGCTTCAAGTTTGTTTCATTTTACATGTGGATGTTGCATGGGGTGTGGGTTTTAGGTTTAGCATGTTTTTTGGAATTTTTACATGTTGTTATGCCTTGGGGATGTGGTTCTTTGTTGTTATTGTTTGTGTTTATGTATGTGGTGTGTTTATTTCCAGTTTTAATCCATTTATTTAAGTTGTTACTGACGTTTTTATGGTGCTTTTTTAATCATTTTCCAAAAGCTGTAAAACGGATATCCATTATGTGTTTGGTTTTGTTCGTTTTTGTTTTGATGCATTTTCATTTGCATTATTTTTCCTGAGCATGAAAACGAAAAGGAAAGTTGTTCCTAGGAAATATTGTTTAGGGATAAGTATTATTGTTCCTGGTAATGGTATGGGTGGTGTTGGAACATCGGTTTGGGGGGGGGGGGGGGGGGGGACGTGAGGGCTACAGTTGGTCATGGTACGGGCGATTCCAATGCATGTCCTGTTGGAGGCGTTGTTGCAAACACGGTGTCCGGTGATCGTTTGCCTCGGGAAGTGGCTGACACATATGTGCTTCCAGTGAGTATTTCGTGTGGTAGTAAAAGAATCTTTTGTGAGCCTGATGTAGGCGATAGCAGAACACGGGCCAAAAAAGCGCGTGTCAACGACGCTGGTAAGGGTTCGTTTCTGTGGAAGTTGTGTTGTGTTGTTTCTTTCCTTTTATGTTACATTTTCGTGCTTTTTTGTTTTTCGCGTTTACTCATTTATCTCTTTTGTGACAGGATTGGTTGGCACACAAAGTCCCTCCATTGGCTTGCCACTTCTACGTATGTTTGGTTGCCAAGGCGTATGTTGTTGATACAAAAGTTGGGCGTTCCTTGTTTGGGGCTCCGGCTCTCGTACCAATTGATGATTGCTGCTTGAGACATGCGCACTAAGAGACAGAAAACACCGTTAGGCTTATCGTGGGATTGTATCCCACGATTATCCTCTGGCGTGAGAGTAAGTAATCGGTTTAGGGTTAAAGGAGAGTTAGGGTTTGTAAGATCGTACCTTTAACGAGGGATAGGGTTCCCTTTATATACACACGGAATCCTTGTTGGTTCCATGTTCCTCAAACTTCAGCGTATCCCGCCTAAGTCGGTTGGGAATTATTATCTCCCTAATTAGGAGATATCCGATTTCGTGCCTCATAATTAACCTTGGGCTTGGGCCTTCGTGGGCCCAAACACTTATTGACGTAGCCCAGCTCGTGCTGGGCTTATTAGTATTGGGCTTTGGTCGGGTCTGTGATCCGAATATAGACTATACGTCATCATGTCCCCCCAGTCTAGTATGCGCAGTTACTAACTGCGGATGCTAGACTAATAATTGCAGCCTATGAAAACTACGAAGCGTAGTGAAGAAGCCAAAAAGATATCCGCTGATACATTGTATCTAGACATAGGAATTTTAAAATGGACGCCTCGTTATTCGGGGGAAAGTAACTGCAGCAGCGTCACATCAGTGGATCTTAGCCACACAGTGAATGATAGTGGGATCTACGTGTCGCCCATCGTGTGACTGAGGAAAACTATATAAGCGGCTGCCTCATTTTGACTGTGTTTCTCACAGTAAAAAATATTCAATCCGCCATTGTTAAGAAACCATTCATCTACAATAGAAAAAACTGCGTATTCCAAAGGTAACCGCGCGTGTGCATTAAAAAAGAAAAAGAGTACCATGGTCAAACAACTTCCTGATTTTACCTCCGACATAACAGAGGGGGAACTTCTAGAGTCCACCTCCGATTATTTCATACCACTTGACGTGCATCCGGTTGTTCCAGATGCGCAAGCATCGATTGCAGATTTCCCCGAAGGGAAGGTGGGGGTATATACGCGTTTTTTCGAATTCGCGAATCAACGTGTACCCATATCCCAATTTCTGTACGATGTATTGAATTATTATCAACTGCACCTATCCCAGCTGCACTGCATAGGTGCAGCGAAGATCACCAATTTCGAGGTTAATTGCCGATTACTGGCGGTTAACCCGACTATCAACTTATTTCGTGCATTTTACCACACAACGTGGTCGCACGGGTGGGTCTCCTTTGCGAAACGCGCTGGGCGCTACCAGTGTTATACAGAAAAACTGGACTCGCTTAGGAACTGGAGGGAGACGTTCTTCTGGGTAGACGACGTGTGCTTCCCACCGCATTTTGATTTTTATACCCAGGGGACCTTGCCGAGGGATGAGCGCCCCCAGCCTGGATCATATATCACGGAGGATGCAGAACTGATAAACGCTAACCGCATCCCCATTAGTGCATATCCTGAGGAATTCTTGGTGCACTTGGGCATTAGCCAGAATTACTTTGGTATGCCGGATGAGATGCCAATCTTCTTAGGCGCGAATGGCCAGGGTGGGTGCTCATTCCCCTGCCTCTCCTTGTTTAATTAATGTAAGATTCTTCTGTTCCTTTTTGCACAATATGTAACCATGTACTTGTTGTCTTCTGTTTGCGCAGAGATGGATTTATTCACCGTTGTGCAGTTAGCTAAGCCGATTGAGGTCAACGTAGGTACGCGGCCCCTGAAAGTTGGAGAGGAGCCCATACTAGAGGCTACCGCAGGGCGTACCCTAGAGATGAATATTGGGGAAACGGGGACCAGTTCCTCGGTAGCAGTGGAGGCGACGCCGCTACAAAATGTGCCAAGCCCCCGAGTACCATCACACGTGGCGCAGCCACCACCCGTAGCAGTGGCGCAGCCAGTGGAGGAAGAAGAAGAAGAACAAGAGTCCGGGCTAAAGTGCAAAAGGTCGCTCGGAGATGATGGCACTAGTACGTTGAGGAAAAAGCGCCCGGTGATCCTCACTGTGGAGTCATCGACCAGTGATGATGCGTCATCTCACCCCGCTGTGAATATCTCTAGTCCACAGTAAGTAATGTCTTCAATGTTGTTTACTTCTCTCTTTTTTTTTTTTTTTTTTTTTTTTTTTTTTTTTTTTGTATGCGCCCACTGTTTTATATCGGAAATTGATAATCCGTTGTCTGTGTATGTAGGTTTGAGTAGGTTGCGGAGTCGCCACCGAGAGATATTCCTGCTCGCTCTAAGTCTTCTGAACCGGAGGTCCGCAGCGTGGCATCAGTGACTGCAGGGGATGCACCAATGAGCCAGCTGGTTGAGGACCTTGTGCAACTATCTGCGCAGTTAAAGGTGAAGTGTGTTGGTGAAAGTAGCCAAAAGGAGCAGCAGATTGTGTCGCTGGAAGAACAGTTGGCCAGCGCTAAAGCTGAAGCGGAGAGCATGAGGTCATACGCCAAAAAGCTCGCTGAAGAGAAGATGGCGCTGATGTGTCAAGTAAACCAAGAGCATGCAGAGGCCCCAGGATATAAGTTTGCATGCCACTGGGCACTGAAATATTTGGAGAATGGCAAAGACGCAATGACTTCACAGCTTGAAGACTTCTGTGCCACTGTAAAAAATGCCCTAGAAGCGCAGGAGATGAAGTTGCGCCAACTCAGCATAGAGTACGACGAGGAGTTATATCCACAGCTGGTTTCATCTATTTCTGAGCGTAGGTGGCTAATTAGCCATGGGTTGCGTCTGGCCGCCCTTGGTACGGTAGAGTCCCCAGAGGTAGTGGACAAGTTTGGGACGGTGGTGCGATGTGCCCTCGCAAGTGGCAGGGCTGAAGCGGTTGAAAAACTACACGAGGCTAATCTGTTGAAAGCGGCCATTGATCAGGTACCTGGGTATGATAGTCATGCATATGAGGAGCTTGTTGCAGCTATGGAGCAGATGAAGGTGTTAGAGCTTCCTCATATCTCGCAAATGGAGCTTGACCAGGATTACCCCATAAATGTAATTATGGAAGGGTTAACTATGGCCCGCCACCGTGGTGATGGAGCAGCAGCACAGCCAGATCTGTTCTTGAAGCCTGATGTGTCTCAACTGCATGTACCAATCTTTGCTCGTCCGCACGATCTTTTGAATCCCTTTGTGTTAGAGAAGGAAATTCCCCTGAAGGAATCCTTAGAGGTTCATGCGACCAGGGTCGCTAAGAAAAAGGGCATGAAGGGAAAGGCTATCCTTTGCGGGATTGGTGCTGCACACCTTCCCAGATTTGATGGGGTGCCTGGAAGTGTGGCAACAGTATCGCAAAGAGATGCTGAATTGTTACAGCGCCTAGAGAAGGCTGTTGATGGTGGAAACCCAGCGGGAAGCTCATCACTTAGGCATTGTCATAGTGTGTAGGTTGTATTTTGTAAAGGTAACAATCCTTTTGTAATAACTCGTAGTTATTTAATAAAATCTTCTTTTGTCAAGTTCGTATGGATATTATTGCAACTCATAATATGTATGCTTATCTGTTAGTCTTTACGTAAAAGAGATATTCGTTACACAAGCGCGAGTAATATAGGAGATTCATAGTCATGTATGAAAATCATAGTATACTTAAAAAAAAAATTCTAAGTATTGTATATCATAGTCGTGTATGTTGTGATATGCAGCGTGCTGTAAATATCACATTAAGGAATCAAGTGCCTTGGTTCCAGAGTTTTTAAACGTGCACCATATGCGTGTTGCGCACCTATCGTGAGATGCGCACAAAACTTATTCCAACGTCTTGAGAACAAGGTGTTTAACAAGGATACATGATCCAGTGTTGATGGGTTTGCAACCCTCTTACTCAACAAGTTGTTTAGTAGGTGAACTTATCCTTTTACCACCATGGGTTTATTCTAGTGCATGCACGCCATGTAGGCAAGAGATAAAAGATGTTAAGACATACATTATATGGAAATAATAGATTAAAATATGTCGCTGAGTTAGCTGAGGTTTTATTGATACTTGCAAGTTTTTGTGGGAAATAAAAAGAAAACATTATACTAATGAGAAAAGTAAATACATAAATGTTTATTGGGCGCTTCAGTAAAGTGCAGGAGCGTCTGTGCGCTGGGCCGTAACCATTCCTATAGGTAGCACCTCTTAAGGTTGCAGATGTTCCATGTGCGTGGCAGTTCACGACCATCTAAGCCTCGTAGCTTGTATGCGCCTATTCCTAATTCCTCAGTAACCTCATAGGGTCCTTCCCACTTTGGTCCAAGCTTACATGTGTCTTCTGCGTCGCTCGCATCATTGGCGCGGTAAACGAAATCACCTCGTCTGAATGAAACACGGCGTACTTTAGCGTCATAGTATCCCTTCATCCTTGACTTTGATTTGGCTTCTCGGATAGCTGCGCGTTCGCGCCTTTCCTCTAACAGGTCTAAGTTGATGCGTCTCTCGTCATGATTGGTTGCCACATTGATTTCGGTAGTGCGAATAGTTGGCATTCCAATTTTGGCTGGTATGAAAGCTTCAGTCCCATAGACTAGAGAGAAGGGGGTGCCCCCTGTGCTGGTTTTTATTGAGGTGCGATGTGCCCATAGAACATGCGATAGTTCTTCCACCCATCTTCCTTTGTGTTTGTCTAAGGGTGCCTTGATTCCTTCACCTAGGCTTCGATTCGCACGTTCAACTAAACCATTGGTTTGTGGGTGTTTTACTGACGCAAAGTGCTGTGTGATGTTCAGCTTCTCGCACCAGTCCTTGAAAGGGTTGTCGCAAAATTGTTTCCCGTTGTCCGAGATGATCTCCCCCGGTAGGCCGAAGCGGCACACAATGTTTTCCCAGACGAAATGCTTCACCTGGTTCCCAGTGATTATGACCACTGCTTTTGCTTCGATCCACTTGGTGAAGTAGTCTACAGCGACTATGAGGAACTTTAAGCCTCCTGCTGCGACAGGAAAAGGAACTGCAATGTCGATACCCTACTTGTGGAATGGCCATGGTGCCGTAATTGGTATTAGTTCCTGTTGTGGTTGGCGGGGAATGGGTCTGTGAACCTGGTAGTCGCTGCACTTCCTTATCAAATCCCATGCATCGCGGTGCATGGTGGGCCAATAATATCCGGATCGTAAGGCGCGCGCCACCACAGACTGTGGTCCTGAGTGCATGCTGCATGAACCTTCGTAGATTTCTCGCAGTACGTAGTTTGCTTGTAGGGGACCAACACAGCGGAGCCATGGTTGCAAGAAAGAGCGTCGATATAGTATGTTGTCCCGCAGTTCAAACCTTTGCGTTGTGCGCCGTATCCTTCAGGCTTCCTTATGCTCTTGGGGTAATGTTCCCTTGCTTATGAACTCTACTATCGGTGTCATCCACGTAGGTCCGTCTTCCTCTATTACCGTGGATACTTCCATCTCCGAGATGGATTTGCTTTTCAATGTTTCCACCAACACCTGTTTGGATAGGTGTGCAAAGCTTGTGGATGCGATTTTGCTTAGTGCATCCGCCTTGCGGTTTTCCCCTCTTGGCACATGTTTGATGGTAAACCTGTCAAAGCTTTGAATTAATGCCTTGGTTTTGTCGAGGTACTGAATCGTGTTCTCCTCCTTGGCCATGTACTCGCCCAACACATGGTTGGCTACTAGTCTGGAATCTACATTCGCTTCCAGGTTGTGTACACCCATTCGAGATGCGATGCGCAGTCTAACTATTAGGGCTTCATACTCCTCCTCATTATTTGTTGCTGTGAATTCGAAACGCAGTGCGTAGGTGAATTCCATTCCTTCTGGGTTTGTAAGGATGAGGACTGCTCCGGATCTGTCTGCGCATGAGGATCCATCTGTGAATAAGATCCATGGATCTGGTAGTTCTTTCGTACTTGGTGCGGGTACCTCATCAGTGACTGGTTTTTCAATGATGAAATCTGCGAGTATATGACCTTTTATCGCAGTACGTGGTCTGTAGGTGATGTTGTGCTCACCGAGCAACACACTCTATTTTTGCAGGCGCCCTGATGCATCGGGCTTGGAGATGATTTGTTTGATCGGTTGGTCTGTGATTACTGGTATTGGGTGCGCTTGGAAGTACCTGCGTAGCCGTTTAGCAGCAAACACCAATGCCAAGACTAATTTTTCCATGGCGCTATAGTTCATCTCCGTCTTTTTGAGCGCCTTGCTTACAAAATAGACAGTGGTCTGTATTGAATCCCTATCCGTTAGTAACACCGCGCTAACTGCTCCCTCAGTTGCAGATAGATACATAATCAACTCTTCCCCTGGTCGGGGTGCGACAAGTGTGGGGAGCGTTGCCAGGTGTTGTTTAAGTTGTGCGAAGGCTTCTTCTGCCTCCGTAGTCCACCGAAAATCTCCCGTTTTGATACACTTCTTGAGTGTTTTGAAGAGAGGTAAAGACTTGTCTGCTGACTTAGACAGGAACCTGTTAAGACCGGCTAGCTTTCCATTGAGAGATTGGACCTCCTTCAACGTGCGCGGTGAATGAATGTTCAATGACAGCCTTTGTCTTTTCTGGACACGGTTTTATGCCATCAGGCTCTATTAGGTATCCGAGAAACATGCCTTCAGTGGCACCGAAGGTACATTTTTTGGGATTTAGCTTCATATTGATCTCTCATAGAGTTTTGAATGTTTCCTCAATATTGCGCACTAACTCATCTTCAGTATGGCTCTTTATGACTAGGTCATCAACATAGACCTCCAAGTTGCGGCCCACCTATTTTTTGAAAGCATTATCTACTAACCGCTGGTATGTTGGCGCCTGCATTCTTCAAGCCAAAGGGCATTCTTGTGTAACAGTAGACGCCTTGGCTTGTGTGAAAGGCCGTTTTTTCCGTCATCCTCCTTAGCCATCTAGATTTGATGATATCCTTTGTACGCATCGAGGAAACACTTCAATGGATATCCGCACAGAGACTCTATTTTCCAGTCTATCTCTGGTAATGGGTAGCAGTCTTGTGGACATGCTTTGTTAAGATCGGTTAAGTCCACGCTCATTCGCCAGCTACCGTCGCTCTTTTTGACCATTACTAAAGCCAGTCATGGTAGTAGACTTCACGCATAATTCCCACATCCACAAGTTTGTGTACTTCTGCTAGGATCGCTTGCGCGCGCTCTGGGGCTTGGCCGCACTTCTTCTGGCGTATTGGTGAGTACCCTTGTCGGATTCTCAGTTTATGCTCTGTAATTGAGCGTGGTACCCCGGTCATGTGTTTTGGCTCCCATGCAAAAAAGTCCAAGTTCTTTTGCAAGAGCGCACATACAGCTGCTTTGCCGTTGTCCGACAGTGACCCTCCTATGGATATTTCCTGTTTCGGGTATTCGGGATGAATTGCAACCTTCAGATTTGGAACTTTGGTTGCGTGCTGTTCTGGGATCGGTGCCATTTCGCATGTAATCGTGTTACACTCTTTATGCGGTACAGTGGCATTGTAAAGAGTAACAATACCCCCTTCCACTGGGAATTTAAGCATCCCGTGCGCTGTTGATGGCACTGCGCGCATATCTGGTATCCCAGGTCTCCCGATAATGCATTGTATGGCGAGGGAGATTTGATCACCATAAATTCCATCCAGGGCGTCGCGGAGTGTTTTTCGTTTCCGATGCTGACTGGTAATCGTATTTGCCCCATAGGCCATATCTTTTCACCCGTAAAACCAGTCAACGCCGTTCTGACCGGGCTTAGCTGACTGTGTATTTCAGGCCGCATTCGTTTGAAGTGGTGCTCGTACATTATGTCTGCAGATGCTCCACCATCAACGTACATGCGGTGGATGTCATGACCCCCCGCACTTATCTCTATGGTGAGTGGCTCCACCACTGCGTTGTCCGCAGTTAAGGTGGGGAAAGAGATTTTGCTTCCCCGGGAAAACTCCTGGCTAA
Source organism: Chrysanthemum seticuspe (assembly GCA_019973895.1). Taxonomy (NCBI): domain Eukaryota; kingdom Viridiplantae; phylum Streptophyta; class Magnoliopsida; order Asterales; family Asteraceae; genus Chrysanthemum; species Chrysanthemum seticuspe. The sequence continues at coordinate 118,172,175 of BPTQ01000001.1, read as the reverse complement.
CCTTCTGCCTGGTGACTCGCTGCCATGATTGTATCATGTAGATGGTATCGGCTTTGTCTTTGGCTATCTCTTTCTTGTTTCCACTCTTCTGTATATCTTTTCCTTCCTTGATATTTTTGACCAAATGGTCCAGTCTCCCCTCTTTAACCATTTTGTCAATGAGCTAGCGCAGTTGGACACATTCATTAGTGGTGTGGCCCTTCTGTGCGTGGTAGTCACAGTATCCACTTCTGGTGCACCAGTCCTCTGGGGTGCGCATTTGCGGCGGCCTTGGAAATTTCACACCTTCTGTTGCGAGTATTTCCTTTGGGCTTTTTGTCAGCGGGGTGTATCTGTCATTATCCCTCCCGCTCCCCTGACTGCGATAGCTCTTATTACGGTTACTACTTTGGTCGGTGGATTATCTCCCAGGTTGTTCCCGTGACCGATAGTTCGAGTAGTTTCTTTTGCTATCCGCCGCGGCGGCTTCTCCCTGGACGAAGGACCGAGAGCATTTCATGAGTTCATAAAAGGTTTCAGGAATCTTGTCGTTCAACCTCTTGATGAGCTCTGGGTTATTAATCCCATTCATGAAACCAGAGATCTTTAGCACTTCAGGGCATGCTTTAACTTGCATGCATTCATCTTTGAAGCATTCTATGAATGCGCTTGTAGATTTTACTTGGCGCTGTTTTACCCTGGTGAGTTCGACAGGATTTTTAGCGCACTTCTTTCGCTGAGTAAAGTTTAGGCGAAACGCCTTTCTCAATTCCTCAAAGCCATTGATGCTTATGCGTGGAAGCTTGTTGAACCAGTTCCGTGCGCTTCCCACTAGCGTGGAATTAAACATGTGGTACCACACTGCTTGTGGCCAGTTCTCAATAGTTGCGGTTGATTCGAAAATTTTTAGGTGATCATCAGGATCACCTGTTCCGTCATAGGTTTTGATATTAGCAGGCATGCGCCGCTTCTTATTCTCTGAGAAATCACGGATGCGTTTAGTAAACGCATCCACCTTCTGACGGCGCCACGGGAGAGACATGTCTTCCTCCTCTTGTTCACGATATTTCTTCCTGGACTTCCAGTGTCCAGTCTCGCTATCCTCGTTGTCCGAGGAATTACCAGAGGATGAATCTTCCCTCCTTCGGCGCTTGCGCCGACTATCCTCAGAATTTGTGCTTGAAGGACTTTCACTTGGGGAGTATCGTCGCCCAAGTCTGTCCTGGACTCTGCGGCTAACAAGTTTGGCATGGACATTGGTGCACCGTTCATCCTCCTCACTTTCTTCCGGATGCTGTGAGTTAGATGTATCATCTTCCTCAACTCTCCTTCCAATTCTATTGAACACTGGGGGTCGGTGACTGTCCCTCCCGCACTTTTCTTTCTGACGGCGCGGGGGAGATGTTTCAAATTCTGGGCCGAAGTCGAGTCGAGCATAGCAGACTTCGACCTGACCTTTTCTTTGCTTCCTCTTGCATGAGGGTAGCTAAGGGCTTCGTAGTTTTGAGAGACAAAACTACTTGGCTCTAATTCTGGCACGACCCCCTCTAGAACAGGGGTATCTGTTTCCACCAATATGCCCTTGTTCTTATCGGGTGTGTCGGGTGCCTTTGTTAAGTTAGCTTCTAGCATCGATTAGAGCAGAGTAAAAGGAGTGCGTAGTGGATCTCTGGCACTGGTGGTGTTGGTCTGGGTTGTCCCCGAGCGCGGTTCCACCAGAGGGAAGACCAGGTCCTGCCCTGATCCCTGATTTTAGCAGCATTGGTTGTCCCAGAAGTCTGCTTAGGAGTTGATCCGTTGTGCGTCTTTTTCCCGTAAGGTCTGTTTGCGATCGCTGATTTCCTTTCTTCGTCATTCTAGTTCCTGGTTCTTAGTGAATGGTCCCTTGGATGGCGCCACTTGTTGATACAAAAGTTGGGCGTTCCTTGTTTGGGGCTCCGGCTCTCGTACCAATTGATGATTGCTGCTTGAGACCTGCGCACTAAGAGACAGAAAACACCGTTAGGCTTATCGTGGGATTGTCTCCCACGATTATCCTTCGGCATGAGAGTAAGTAATCGGTTTAGGGTTAAAGGAGAGGTAGGGTTTGTAAGATCGTACCTTTAACGAGGATAGGGTTCCCTTTATATACACACAGAATCCTTGTTGGTTCCGTGTTCCTCAAACTTCGGCGTATCCCGCCTAAGTCGGTTGGGAATGATTATCTCCCTAATTAGGAGATATCCGATTTCGTGCCCCGTAATTAACCTTGGGCTTGGGCCTTCGTGGGCCCAAACACTTATCGACGTAGCCCAGCTCGTGTTGGGCTTATTAGTATTGGGCTTTGGTCGGGTCTATGATCCGAATATAGACTATACGTCATCATATGTAATTTTGTTTTTTTTTCATTCCCTTACTCAAGTGCATTATCCTCTTGATGTATTTCTGTGTAGTTTCCGGCCCATTGAACTTTGATTTTGAAGCTGCAACGATTACCCCACTCGCAGCGGATGGTTTTTCTAATGCTAATGTCGCGTCTCAATGTGGGTTCGTTGGTGGTGCGTCAAACCAGAAACGGCAAAGAACAGCTATGGTACAAGGTTCGTTTCTGTGAGTTATAAGTTTGCTATTATGTAACACCTGTTTGTGGGCATGTTAACATCAAGTTACACATAGTATTTTTTTCCTATAGATGGTACGTCCAACTAAGGGCTCGGGAATGGACGGTCGCCTTCCACTCCGTTTACACGGTCATCGGTTCGTCGACGTACGTGGAATGTATATTATTTGGTTGATTGTTACTGTTAGACAGTTTCCTTTTACATATCTTCAAGGTTTTATAGTTAGGTTTTCATATGGCAGGTGTGGTGTCGATGTTAACACGTCATCCGATATTAGCCAACGATGCAGGCCCTTCAACGCCTGTTGTGCTGCCTTTCTTGGCACAGGATCCACTTAAAGACACGGCGACATCCCTTGACAACTGTAAGTCAATTGGGTTGGCACCGCTGATTTTGGTTGTTAGGGTATGTCATATGTTACCCGTTGGTTCCACAATTATCGTATGCCTTTTACATCAATGCAGCTTTGTTCGCCCCTACGTCTTTGCCTAGGCATGGGGGGGGGGGAGAAATTTCCAATAGCGGATGGCCAGCGTGGGCCTCCCACTATGGCCAGGTCAGCTGCCACATCTTCATGGGCAATGTATCATGGGAGAGGTACGATAGAATTTAATGTTGCTAACCTATGGGTTTATAGGTTCCGTTTTTCGAGTCCTCTATTGATAGTGTCGGTAAATAATGTTTCGCCTTTTTCAGTGCAGGAGCTTCAACCAGGTTGCCTAACACCTCCGCGACTAATGTGGCCACCGGTGTACGCAATACTGAATCCTGTGCACATACAAGGTCCCCTTCAGCAAGAGGTATTGGTTTTGGTCATTGGTTCAACCACTTTGTGATTACTTATCGTGATGCTTTTGGCCGGTCACCAATGGCGTCTAACAGTTTACTGAATCATAGGTGCACCGTCGTAATATGAGAGGTTTGGGCCGTGTGGGTGCATCTGCAGAAAGTGTCATGCGCGCTTTTGGTATGAAGAAAGGCTGTCTCATTCTACCCGTTCATCCGGTCCATTGTAGCATACGTGTTGTATGGGAGGTCAAGTCCGTTTGTTCATACCACATGATTATCCTTGGTACATACAAGGTTTATTTCAAGACCCACGGTTTTTGGCCAATATCCGTGGCTACAATCAAATTGTTAGGAACATGTTTTAATTATCAAGTGTAGGTCATTTCGTTTGTAATAGGTCGTTAATAAATATGGTTTATAAATGTTTGTAATTGATTTCACAGCTCATGTAGTAAGCCCATGAGCTGTGATAGAAGGTTCTTCTAGAACCAAGGGGAAACACCCCTACTTATGTAAACACTATAAATACCCCCTCCCTAGAAGGGAGAGGGTTGTTGGTTCTAATTGCAATTATCATTTTCATTAATCATTCATTAGTTCCTTCCACCTTCTCTCTCTAAAACTTTCTCTCTCTAGAAATACATATTGATGTGATAGAATGGTGACCTAACAAGTGGTATCAGTGCCACATTCCTATAAAAGGAGCGAAAGCTTCTTACTGTTGCGTAAAACTTATCAAAACTTTCATTTTTCAAAGTTTTGCTCAACAACACAAGTACTTCCCCTTATGTTTTCAAAACTTCAAAAGTTAGTATCACTTGTTGAGGGGGAGTATTTGCGAAAATCTTTGCTCAAAATCAAATGTTCTTGAAATCCGTTTCTTCCCAAAGGAATTTGAAACACCTCAAAAAGCATATTTTAATCAACATGTTTTCAAAAACAACATTCATATGCTATTTTTGAGGGGGAGAAATGTGATTAAAATTGTTGATCAGGAAGTTATGGAATCTCATAACGTGCTCGACTTAGATATCACCAATGAATTGACGAACTTTGAAATGTCAGTAATCGAAAAGACTTGTTTCCAATAAAACTTGTCTTAGTAGAATGTACCAATCCGAGACACTCTTGATTGACATGAACTTTGACGGGTCTAACCTCCTTTTCAAGGAGTGTTTACATCTTCAAGGTAGTTATTAGAGCTAGTTGTCACCTAAAAGCTGATAATGTAACTCTTTAACTATACAACGTAACCGTGTCTCGCGGGGAATTGTCTATCAAGAGTCGATCAATTCAAAAGTGCGAGCTCTTCCCTCTCTGTGCAGATTTCAGTCAAAACTCATAAGCACATGTGGAGGGGGAGTATTTCTGAAAACCCAAAAACTCTCAAGGTGTTAGCAAAACATGTTTTTCATCATAAACATCTTGAGAGATTTTTTCAAGAAAAGGTTTTTATGGCAACATAGAATAGTCATGGAGTTAAAAGGTGATTAAGTTTAGGAATAAACGTCCTATGATCCGCCAGAGCCGGAGGGATCTACCCAAGGACATCACAAATAGTTAGCATTTAGAAGTCCTTAGGTATGATTGAAAAAGGAGAAAATGAGAATCGGAGAAAGAAGGAGTTGAAGAATTAAAAAGAAAAGTTAAAGAAAAGGGTGAAAAGAAATAGCCCTCCAAATTATTCAACTTAGGGCAGACACCGGGTTCAATTCATATGCTACTGGTTGTCACAAGATGACACCGGTATTGAAGACAAAGTCGTCATGGACCCAGTGACGCAAAGCACTAAACCTTCTAAGCCACTCAAGTTCCCTCAATAGAGCTTGTTTCATTCTCACAGGGAACCCTACACAATCTATCGACTTTCTCTTAGAGATTGTTGGTATTGAAGAAGGAGACCCTCTCCCTAGTCTCCGCTTAGGAAAATCAAAGCGCACTAATCGAGTCTAGAGCCATGAGATTCATCAAAAGATCTCTTAGGAACAATTATATACTTCATCACTTGTTGTTCAAACAATAAGGACACAGGTGACATTTTTCCAGAGTCCTACGCAGATCTTAGCAATCTGCCAGAACATTTATGAGGGGATTCACAATTGTGATCCTCAGTGATTGAATGGAAATTCCTGCCAGGGTCAACATCAACCAGCCCTGACAGCAGGTCACTTCGGTAACTCCTTGTGGGTTACGCTTAGTGTGTCTCAAACGGTCTACAGTCGTGGGGTGATGCTTCGGTGTACCTCAGCGACTCATCTGAACTGTAGGTGTATTTCGGTACATCGCGTTATCTCACTTGTGGGACTCCAGTTCAGGAACAGCCTTTGTGAGAATTAGAGATGTGTTTTCACACTATGCTGTTAACACTCTTGAAGTTCAAACTTGTAAGCGCTGGATTATTTCTAACCCATGTTTTATGTTTTTCTTCTTATGGATGCTCACGGGTAGAAAAGATCGTGCAGACTTTTCACATGCTTCTACCAACATCAACACTAATTGAAAGTTCACTCAAAAAGCAAAGAAAATTTCAGAAAGATTCTACATCAAAGTCAAAGAATCTGCAAAGTTATGGGTTAAAGATCAAATTTAAAGATGTTGATAAAGGCAGATTTCACAACTGATCACAACAACAAGAACAAAGAACAAAGATGCAAAGAATCAAAGACGTCACAAGCCATGAACGCCAAAGAAGTTCAAGACGTCAAACGACCTAAGCAAGACAACAAATGATGACCAACCCTTAGGGGGATATTGTTAGGAACATGTTTTAATTATCAAGTGTAGGTCATTTCGTTTGTAATAGGTCGTTAATAAATATGGTTTATAAATGTTTGTAATTGATTTCACAGCTCATGTAGTAAGCCCATGAGCTGTGATAGAAGGTTCTTCTAGAACCAAGGGGAAACACCCCTACTTATGTAAACACTATAAATACCCCCTCCCTAGAAGGGAGAGGGTTGTTGGTTCTAATTGCAATTATCATTTTCATTAATCATTCATTAGTTCCTTCCACCTTCTCTCTCTAAAACTTTCTCTCTCTAGAAATACATATTGATGTGATAGAATGGTGACCTAACACAAATGTTTGCAATGACATCCTTGGGAGCATCCATCGATGACAAAATCAACAGTGGAAGAGGGCCATATGTTTTCAAGGTTTCCGGTCACATATACCATAAGATTGGTCGTATGTGCCCGGTGCAGGGTGGTGATCCAAGGTTTTGGACCTTGAGGTTGATAACAGATTGGTTAATTTCGGTAGAGATGCAGAAACAGTGTTTCATCATAATATTGTCGAAGGGCTTATACATTTCCTCGATCACAACAATGCTTTAGTCCAACTATTCAGGACGGCACGCGATAAGCTGCAGGATGCAGAAGTCCCGGACTTCAAAGTATCACTTTTCGGGGTTGTTGGTTCAGCAAGGCACGAATTGCCAACAGCGGATAACATTGGACCAATAGTGTTACAATCAGGTCCAGAAACATTAACCGATTTTGATGTCATTATTGAGTTGCATTCCGGGGAACCTCAACGCATCAACAAACTCCATCCGTGCTACATGTCCTTGTAGTTCCCGCTGTTATTTGTATATGGTGAGGAGGGGTATCACACAGGCCTGAGACTACGCAATGCTGCCGGTCAGGACAATGAAACTAAAAAACGCATGTCCATGAATGCTTACTATTCGTATTTCTTACATGACCGTTATAACCGTTATGCATTACTTACACGAGGCGACCGCCTATTCTAGCAACATGTCGTCACTGCTTATTGCGCTATTGAACAATATCGGATGGACTTTGTCCGTAAAAAATCAAGCAGACATACGGGAGGACTACTTGAGCGGTCTATATGATGCTGTGGCAAGGGGGACCATGATGGCTCTGATGTAGGCTCCAGGATTATACTGCCTGCATCATTCACGGGGGGTCCAAGGTATATGTATAGCCACTACCTTGATGCGTTGGCCATATGTAGAGTCCATGGCAATCCCACATTTTTTTCCACCTTCACTTGCAATATCAAATGGCCTGAGATCGAAGAATACATGGCAGAGTTTCCACACCTAACGGCCGCTGATAGGCCAGATGTCGTTGATCATGTATGTGAACGAAAAGTACAACGATTGGTCAAATACGTACGTGAGAAAAAAATCCTGGGCGCTATTGCAGCGGGTTCGTGATTACATGTATCATTCAATACACTAGTCTTTTCCGTTTCTGTCACTTTATGTAAAACCATCTTCCGTTTCCAGGTACATTTGATACTATCGTGCTAATGGAAACCTTTTTTCTTGCAGTATTGTATACAATCGAGTTCCAAAAACGAGGGCTTCCTTATTGCCATCTGTTGTTTTGGAACGACGTCTCTTCAAAAGTCATGAACCCGACGGATGTTGATTGGTTCATTTCTGCTACCTGACAAGCACAGAGGCCCTGAAGCATTCATAGTGGTAGTAGAACTTATGATGCACGGCCCATGTGGTCTGCCGTTCCCAAATGCTCCATGTATGCATGATCGGCAAACATGCAAAAAACACTTTTCTAAAGAATACTGCGCTAACACATACATAGATGACTCTGGCTATGTCCATTACCATCGGAAGGATAGGGAATTAGTGGCAACGCGCCAGAATATGCAGCTAGACAACGGTCATGTCTTGCCTTACAATCTACTGTTATGTATGCGGTTTTATGCTCATATCAATGCCGCGTGCTGCAGTTGGACTAGGCTCATAAAATTCCTATTCAAATACATCTCGAAGGGAACTGACAAAATCATTGCACGGATAACCAGAAAAAGCAGGCCATTACAAGGTTTAAGAACCTCATTCGTACCACATCAGCAACAACCATCCAATGCGCCGGAGGTTATTGACGAGATAAAGAACTTTGTTGACGCCCGGTACATAGGTCCACACGAAGCATGCTGGCGTATTTTTGGTTTTGACATACATTTTAGAGAACCAGCGGTGCATTTGGAAAACATGCAACGTGTTACATTCAAGGCCGGTCATAGGATCTAGTCAGTACTCGATAATCCTCATTCCCGTAAAACAACACTCACAGGGTGGTTAGATTTCAACTCCTCATTTGTTATAGGTAGACATTTGACGTACCTAAAATTCCCATCTGAATTCGTGTGGTCAAAGAAAGATAGGGAGAGGTTTTCGAGGGCGTATCTTAACAAACAGTCCATCGGCAGGCTGACGTATGTCCATCCTAGTTCAGGAGACCTTTTCTATCAGCGACTGGTCCTGTGCCACCAAGTAGGCTGCACTTCATTCCCTGATATACAGAAATCTAATGGCATCCTGTATCCAACCAACAGGGCAGCAGCGAAAGATATGGGTTTATTAGAAGATGACCATGAATGGGCTTGTTGGAATCGCTCCTAACTCGTAAATGGAACGACATTGACGGGATTACTATTTCTATCTTTGTTACCTCAAACACATGGGCTTGTTATGTCAATTACCCATAGATGTATGTGTTTGGGTATATAAACCCCTCCATACTTCCATGGAGGGGTGAGACTTTGTGTAATCCTTTAACCCTTCATCAATAAAACACACACAAGTTTTCTCCCTTCTCTCTTGTTTCTCTCTCTAGCTTGAAGATGGGTTTCTTCCATCTTTCAAGACCTCCCGATTCACCATATCAACCATAGAAACGATCCTAACATTGGTATCAAGAGCCCTATCGGTTTGTTATTTATGGTTGATTTTGGTGATGCTATCTTGTCAAAATCTTGTGTTAAAAGTCTGTTTTTTTTATTCTTAACCGTTCATACTTTTTTTGGGTTAACATGTTATTTTTATTCAAGTGTGGTATCCTTGTTTTGGTCAAAAAGTCTTGATCTTTCATGTACATCTGTCTTGGGTCTTGTCCAAACAGTCACTTATATGCTTTTTTGTACCAAATAACGTGAAACAAAAGTGGTCAATCCGTCGGATTCAGTGGTAAAAACAGTCAAAAGAAGCATTTTTTATGTTTTTCTGGGTAACGTATGAAGACTGAACGGAATTACATGGTCGTAAAATCTCACCGGAAAAAGTCAAAGGGTCAAAACCCTAAACTTACGCATAAGGGGAATCTACAGAGGTGTTACGCGTAGCTGTGAAGTTACGCGTAAGGAATGGTCTACGCGTATGCGTTTACGCTTAAGCCTTGGCTTACGCCTATGGCCTACGCATATGTTTACGCGTATGCTTACGCATAAGCATGACGTTACGCGTAAGGTTGCGCATAAGGACCAAACCATGTCTTACGCGTAAGAAATTAATGAGCAGAAATTAAAAAAATGTTACGTGTAAAATTGACCATGACCACAACATACCAATACCAAGACTCGACCTCAGGTTCACTTAAACCATCATCAGTCCAAGAAATATACAAAATGAAACTTGAAACTGAACAATATCCACAGATCTATCTCACAAATTTATCTCAACTCTTCAAAATCCAATACATTTATCCTATCCCAACTCATCTCATTCAAAACCTAGACTCAATTCGAAAAGTATAATCAATCTTTGTAATGGTTAACATTTGTTTTTCGAATATAAAGAACGAGGAATAACAAGTATGTTACTCTCACTCTTTGGTTCATTCTATGACCAAAATCAAAACGAATCGCATCATGAGCCTACCTGAGACCAAACATATGATCTTGTTGTCGTAACTTGATCAAGAAGTGTTCTTCATTAGGTGTTATATGAATCGGATTGAAAGGATTTGTTATACCTTTGATCTTTAGGCTTCATATGATAGTCAATTAATCGGGTGAGGAGGATTAGGTATTATGATGGTATGCGTTTGATGTTGAGAAGAGTGGGTGGGACTGATATCTTGGTGAGAGTGAAGTTTATTGGTTGGCGGATTTTGTGTGATATCTGTGATTTTAGGTTTAGGTTAAAGGGAGTGTACGTTTGTTTTATACCCGGACTATGGTTTTCTATTGGATCGGATATAAGGAATTGTGTATGGACCAGGCCACTGATTGTCATATGTTGTAGTTGGGCTTTGGAAATTACTCATTCTTGGGCTGACATTCATTTGGTTCGTGGACTTGGAGGTTGAGCTGAGCTCTTTTAATCGCTAGTTCTAGTTCATCTATCAAAGTGACATCCGAATTTTGATACACTTTTTGATTTATTGGTTAAAAGATGGTATTTTGGTATGACAATTTTTTCACGGGAATACATTTTTTGACAAGATCGGGATAAACCACTATCAAAGTTCATTTTAAACCGTTAATGAAGGCTAGTTTTGTTCATTTAATCGCAAGATGTGATTACGGAGTTAATTCTATATTATTTATTTGAGGTTGAAGTGGGATATCATGGGCGCGTGTACTTAGTATCTTGAAGATATCGGGGTTGGTTGGATGCATGATTCTTCGAGATCCTTGTTCGAGTTTTAACTGGTACGAATGACAAAGACTTAAGTTATCTAGTTGAACCTGATGTAAGGAGTTACGTTGTTGTGCTCACAGCTTATAACTATCACTTTTAAGGAGTTACGTTGTTGGGCTCAAGTGTCACACTAAGGTGTGGATAATTTAAGAAACTTTAAGTTTACCTTTTTTCGATGGAGTTAAGAAAAAGGGTTCTTCATCTGACAATAGTGCAAGTTTAAGTCACAAGTTCGGGTTATACTACTTCAGTCTCAAGTTCATCATATTGGGTTTTTATCCATCAGTAGTCACTACAAAAAGCCGTCAGAATGATAATGGGGTCGGTAAAGAGTTAGCTGAGAAGAGTATACACGAGTAGAGAAGTTTTATCAGCAATTGATTCTCGCGAGATATTTATGGTACTTCACACTTGTTCGATTAATTGAACATACATGGTTTCGATGTCTCCAATTTCATCATCAACATACGTGGTGTATGATTCTGATTCGTTGAAAACATCGGGGGGAAGAGAGTATAAGTGGTCCTTGCTTCTTTGATGTTTTTTGGATTTTTTTCGAAAACCCGTTTCCTTTCATGAATTTCTTCAATCAGGGGGAAGAAATGAGACGATCTATGGTCTAAACGTCTCACTTTGGTGTTATCGTCTCACTTTCACAGAGTTATCGTGCGTGAAGTTACCTAAATATGATGTTGTGATGCCTCACACACGGTCATTTTATCGAGTAATTGCAGATTCACTGGTAACTACTATTCCGATAGACCGCAACATTCGGGAGGAAGTCGTTTCATTTCGTCTTTCATGGTTTGTTTGGTGTGAAGCATCTATATATGTGAGAAGATCTTGTTGATTTCTTGCATGTTACCCCCGAACGGATTTTCCGCAATAAGTCAGATTTACCTTGTGTGGTTTATTGCTCATCTACAAATTCCGCTGCGTACTGAAAACGTCAAAAGTTAGAGGAAATGTTCACTACATCAAAGTTTCGAATCTACTGAAGACGGTTGTCAGTTTGGGGGGAAGCTGATTCAGAAACTTCGCAAAAAAGGAGTGTACGAAGAAGCTGCTAAAGACATGCGGCATGAATTGAGGGGAAGTTAATCCAATTTATGCATATTACATCATTTGCCTACAAGTGAAGAAAACGGTTCTCAAGTCAAGGTACCAGAAGAAGACAAAGAGCGTAACCTTTCATCATCCTCAGCACTTGAAGAGCTTATGAAGACCTTTCTTTACTTGTTTTCTATATTTGTAGTAAATGTTGTAAGTAATCCCTTATGTCGTCCCATTGAGGGAAGATTGCTGGAATCGCTCCTAACTCGTAAATGGAACGACATTGACGGGATTACTATTTCTATCTTTGTTACCTCAAACACATGGGCTTGTTATGTCAATTACCCATGGATGTATGTGTTTGGGTATATAAACCCCTCCATACTTCCATGGAGGGGTGAGACTTTGTGTAATCCTTTCACCCTTCATCAATAAAACATACACAAGTTTTCTCCCTTCTCTCTTGTTTCTCTCTCTAACTTGAAGATAGGTTTCTTCCATCTTTCAAGACCTCCCGATTCACCATATCAACCATAGAAACGATCCTAACACCGTGGATTACGCTTAGTGTGTCTCAAATAGTCTACAGTCGTGAGGTGATGCTTCAGGTGTACCTCAATAACTCATCTGAACTGTAGGTGTACTTTGGTACATCGCGTTATCTCACTTGTGGGACTCCAGTTCAGGAACGGCCTTTGTGAGAATTAGAGATGTGTTTTCACACTATGCTGTTAACACTCTCGAAGTTCAAACTTGTAAGTGCCGGAATCCGCTTATTACTAACCGCTTTCATGTTTTCTTCTTATGGAAGCTCTGGAGCGGAATGATCGTGCAGACTCTTCACATGCTCATACCAACATCATCACTAATGGAAGTTCTCTCAAAAGGCAACACAAAAGTAAGAATGATTCTACGTCAACTCAAAGAATCTACAAAGTTTAAAGACTTAAAGAACTTCATTAGTACTGAAATCCAACGTCAAAGAGTGTGTGAGCATGTTGAAGAATGACGTGGAGACACTGGAGCAACGAAGCTGACCTGATGCAGACAAAAACAACATACTATCATTGCCATCACAAAGAACAAAGATCAAAGAACAAAGAACAAAGATGATGTCAAAGCAGAACTGTTCAAAGAAATCAATTTCTCTACACTGGGAAATTGTTCTAATCAAGACACTTCTTCTCACAAGAAAGAAGAATGTCAGAAGACGTCAAAGCTACTATTACATTAGCACCTACATCGTTTTTCACTCTTTCATTCATCACTAACACTTAGGGGGAGATTGTTGGAATCGCTCCTAAACCTTAAATCAAGTGTTAGTGATTCATATGTAATAGTTAGCTTAATATGGCTTTTATGTTAATAATCAAGGCTAGGCTTATGTATAAAGCCCATAAGCCTAGGCCAAGTCCAATAAGTAAAAGGATGGGAACTTGGAGTGTTGCCCTAGTTCCCTCCTATAAATACCTCATGTAAACCATCCTTAGATGGTTGGTTGTTCAATTTATTCTCTCATTCACTCCTACACATAACCGGCTTATTCCATACGTGTGTGTTTGTTTTATTATTGTTCATCCGATCATTCTTCTTCATCTATTTCTACATTTTGATGCTTGTGTTACTAATATGGTGACCTAACATCCTTCTCCGTCTTGCTTTTGATAACCATGTCGTCAACGTATGCTTCGAGATTTCTGCCTATTTGTTTGTTGAAGGCTTTATCTACGAGACGTTGGTAAGTTGCCCCTGCATTCTTTAATCCGAAGGGCATCTTTCTGTAACAGTAGACACCTTTGCTTGTGTAGAAGGCCGTCTTTTCTTCGTCCTCCTTCACCATCTGGATCTGGTGATACCCTTTGTAGGCATCTAAGAAGCATTTTAACCGGAAGCCTGCCAAGGATTCTACCTTCCAGTCAATTTCTGGTAGGGGTAGCAATCCTTCGGGCATGCTTTGTTGATGTCAGTGAAGTCAACGCACATGGGCCACCCTTCATCGCTCTTTTTGACCATTACTGGGTTGGCTACCCAAGTTTGGTACTTAACTTCCCTTAGGATGCCTGCTTGTGTGAGTTCGTCAACTTCTTTGCAGGCTGCAACGTTTCTCTCGGGGGCGAGGCTCCTCCTTTTCTGTTTTATTAGCTCAATGTGTTTGTACTCATTGAGTTTATGCTCCGTTCCAAAGGACTATCCATCTATCAGCAATGTTCTTGGTACCCCTGTCATGTCAGAATATTTCCAAGCAAAAATATCAAGGTTAGTCCGCAACAGTTCCGTGAGCTTCGCTTTGAAATTCGTCAAGAGTTGTTTTCCTATTACCACCGTTTGTTCAGGGTAGCTATGGTTAACTACGACTCGCTCCTCCGCATCGGTGCAGCTAAGAATCGCCATCGGAGGGTCCTCCAATTCTTCTTTGATCCTTTTGACACCATATACACCCTTATCCGCCCCATAGTTAGAATGAACAGTTCCTACACCGAAGGGGGTTTGGAACTTAATTGCAGCATGTATGGTGGAAACAACAATGCCCATCTTTTGCATAGTTGTTCTCCCTATTAACAAGTTATAAGGAGAATCTGACCTGACTATGACGAAGGTGAGTGTCTTCGTGCGGGATAAGGGGCCTTCGCCTATGGTGATTTCCAACGGTGCTTCTCCCAGTGGCCATGAGTGTTCGCCGGAGAACCCTACTAGTGGTGTCTTCGAGTCCACTCTTCGTTAACGTATGGATGACTTGAGCTTTAGGAAACAATGCTCGTAAATGATCTCGTAGGAGCTTCCACAATCCATATACACTCGGTTTACCTCCCTGTTTAAGACTCGTACTTTGATGACCACGGGGTCAGTCGAAGGTGTCTGCCCTAGGATGGAGGGAAAGGTTATCTCTCCTAAGCTTCCTAGCTCCCCATCTGCTTCCTTCCATTTCAAGGTTGGATCATTCCTGTGCACCATTAGTATCGGAGCCTCTGTAGGGGTAGCCTCCTTCTTGTTCCCCTTCCATTCACCCAGTTGGGTGTCGGAGAACTTGTCTTTTCCCTTTTTGATGCCTTTAACCAGATGTGCTAAGAGTTCGGAACGTACAGCCTCTTCGATCTGCTTCTTTAGTTCTCTGTAGTTGTTCGTGTCGTGTCAATGGTCTTCATGGAAATGGCAGTACTTGGACATGTCTCTGGCTTTGCTTCGTGCTGTCATCCGAGGTGGTGGATCGAAGGACTTTGCGGCTTTCTCAATAGCCAGAATCTCCCTAGGAGATTTGACCAAGTTCGCCAAGTGTCCATGGTTCAAACCTTTGTTGTATGAAGTGAAGCGGTCTCTGTTCTTCTTCTTATTCTTGGATCCTTCCCAGGAGGACCCTCGAGAGAATTTGTCAGAAGCTTCCTTTTGCTCTATCGGAGCCCCGTTTGCTGCTACCTCTTTGGACTCAATCCAAGTGTAAGCCTTCTCCATCAGTTCCTTGTAAGTAGTGGGGAGATTGATGGATAGGAATTCCACCAAGCTTCGCGTCCGAAGGCCATGTACAAACCCTGAGATCCTCTGATTTTTGTGCAAACCCAGAATTTGCAAAGTTTCATCGGTGTACCTCGTAACGAAGGCCCTTTTGCTTTCGTTGTCCCTTTGCTTGATGGTGTACACGGCTAGATGGGTCTTAGCGTACTTCTTCTGTTGGCTAAAGTGTGATCGGAACTTATCCTTAAGGTCGTCTAGACTTACAATGCTTCCCAACTTCTGTCCATTCCACCATATTCTCACGGAGTCTCAGAGCGTATAAGTGAACATGTGGCATGCTACGGGCATGGCCCACTTTTGCATCTTGATAGCGCCTTCGAACAAGTGGAGGAAGTTATCAGGATCGCCTTTCCCATCGTAGGTGCCTATGTGAGTAGGCATCTTTACACCGTCAGGTAGGGGTAGTCTTCGATCCACTTCAAGAAAGGCGTGCAAGCTCTAGAGGTTCGGTGTAGTACGGGTTGTATGGAGGTGGATAAACAGGTGTAGGGTTATATGGGTTAGGAAATGGCTGTGCGTAGGAAGGGTGAATAGTAGAAGGTTGGAACGAAGGGTTTACACCCATCGATTGCGTAGGAACGTGTCCATAGGGCATTTGCTGGTAACTCTGGTTAGGGAGTGAACCACTCGGAGGGTAAGTGTTGTAGGTTTGAGCAGGTAGGTAGGGGTTCATTCCCGGAGGGGGTAACTGATTCACGCCTGAGTATGGAGGGGGGCCTCCGACACTCGAAACATATGAGGGGGGTACTGGAACCCCCATCTCTTCTCTTCCTAAATGGGCAGCTAGAAGAGGGGGTAGGTTTACCCCTCCGTTCCCTACCGGGTTGCTTCCTCCGTTGGAGTTCTCGCTCCTTCTTTCACCTTGCATTCTTTTCCTTCTTCCCGGATCTCCTCCGGGTCCTTCTTCAAAACCCACATTCCTTCCATTTTACCTTCTAACGGAAGAAGAACCATTTCCCAGGGCCGAGCGCCCCCTGCTAATAGGCCGAGGCCTCTCCTCTATTTCAATCTCTTCGTCATACTCCTCACTGGAGTATTCCAACTCTCTTCGCATTTCAGTGTTGCGAACCTGCCTCTTGTGAGCCCTTAGTAAAGAATCTAAGGCTTCAAAGTTTGTCTCAACGAAGGCGGGGCTAACATCTGGAATAGGGTTAGCGGATGTTGAGGCGTGATGTACGGGAGTAGTTTCCAAACGAGATCGTGTGGTGAAAGTTGAGGCCGTTATGGGGGCAAGATTATCGGTGTTAGTTGTGTTGAGAGGGACCAGGGTAGAGAAACCTGGTGGAGGTGTATCTTCTCTTCCTGGTTCCATGCCGGAAAAGTAGTGTAGTTGGTTAGGTTTTAGGACTGGGTGATTACGGGACTAATAGTAGTGGTCCCACGAATGGCGCCACAGATTGTACAAAAGATTGCACTACCAGGCTTTGATGATGATCAAAGGTATGAGGGGTGTATGTTCCAGCCAAGACTTGCCTTTTAACTGAGAATAAGAAATACGAAACACTATGTTAAGTGATTGCGCAGGGGTAGGACCCTGCGAACCACCTCCGGCGTGAGAGTACGTATGGGTTATGGTTGTACAAGTGTGTGTATGTAAAGAGATGAGTGTGAAAAGAGCATACCATAATCCATTGCCTGTCCAACCTATTTATAGTGGATGAAATAGGGTTGGGAGCACTTCTGCATGAATGTCAGAGATCATGGGGGCGTCCCATGATTGTGGGTAACCGCTAGGGTTTAGTGACCCACGTTCTCAGACTTGACGGGGAAGCCAAGAGAGAGAGGGAGATCGTGGGTTTGACCATATCAGGAGGTTCCTCTATCCAGTGCTTCTTTGTCAGCCATACCTCGAAGGGCTTAGGGCTTCGAATGGCGAATTCCCCTGAGGTAACCTTCGTGATAACGAATGGTTTGACGCCTATGGATATTCTGGAATCCTAACTTGGGCCTTAGAATGGAAGGGCTTCGACACGTCTCAGAGGAGTGTCCTTCGAGCTACTCGGAGGGTACATCATCAACCTGAATGCCAAGATAAGAGAGCACCCTGACAAAGAAACACTCCTAAAAAAGAAACCTAAGCTTAAAGCACTGGGGATCCATCTCAACTGACATCATTTTGATTTATCTTTTGCACTAGTGATAGGAACCATGTAATGTGATCAATAAAGATATATGCTTTGTTAAAATACTCAGTGTTCCTTATTGTATTCATTAGTACATTCAGTGTAAGAAAAAGCCATTTGCTCACTTACACTGATCAAACACTTAGGCTATTTGTATATCCAAATAGGGGGAGACTGTTGGGTTCAGTAAATACCCAAACCCCTTAATCTAGGAATTGAATAGAAAATAGCCCAAGTGTTTAGACCGTTAAACACTATCAGGTCACTGAGTGCATAGTCTCTCAGTGAGCCATCTTCAGGATACTCAGTATGAGGCTAAGAAGAAGCCTCTCCACTCAGTAAGGCGGAACTTTACGGGTGAAGACTAAGTCAAGAAGAAGATGGTGGATTCAGTGAGTGATGACAATAACTCACTGAATCCCTAAGACTCCTCTCCAACTATTTACACTGAAGACAAACTGAAGTTAACGACTGAAGGCTATGAAGACTAAAGAATGAGCGGGACAAGGAGGGAAATGTTTACCCAGATAAAACTAAGTCCCTATCTACTAAAGTCAACCTTTCCCTGAATAGCAAGCGGCTAGCCTCGCCGCCTACTACAAATAGCAAAGTAAACAGTAATCGAATATATCAATATTCATGTTTACTGTGATCTCAGTTTTGTCCTTTAGGTTAAAGTTAAAATCATACTTGTATAAATAACATAAGAGATTGAGTGAAAAGATTAAGCTTGTGAATTATAAAAACACGCACACACACAAGCCGTGTTTTCACTCCTCCAAATACAACTTTATCCTTGAGATAGCTCAGTGGGTTCAAAGAGCTGTGCTCAGACTTAGCCTGAGCTTAGAGAGGAGTCACCAAACTTTTCCATTTCAATCCCATGTACTATTCCGCAAGTACTTGGGTAATGTATTCTTTTGATTCATTTCTAATAAGAATATAAATGTTGAAAATTTATATGTGTGTTTTACTTGCATCTTATCAGTCATAGATTCACTGTTAACTTGTTTATTAATACTAAAACTATTTTACGATAGTGGACAGGGAACAACATATATGACAATTCATATTTTTTCAAGTTGAAGGGTTGGTATCAAACTCATATACCTCAACTCTAACGCGAGCCATATAATTAATCATTTTTAAAAGTTCGATTTAAACTCCGACACGTTTATTTTTGTCAAATAAACATGAAATTGCATGTTTTGTTTAAAATACTTTTAACTTTAAATTGATTATTATATTATAGAATTTGTGTTTTTCATATGTAATAAATTTCATATATTGTGCGACTGCAATGGTTTATATTTATATTGTAAAACCTGATAGTTTAACACATTCAGATATTTTTATAAAAAAAATAATTTTATTTGAGTCAGATTCAGATTTCTCAACCACATATTTAAATTAATGTGGGAAATGTGGGAATCAGATTCAGACTTTTCTACCGCATATTTAGATTCAGGTGTACGAATCAAATTCAGATTCAAAGCCTTTTAATAAACAAACAATACTTTAAACTTTAGTACCTTAAATTGTTGGGAACTTGCTTTAAAATAATGATGGGAACTTGCTTTCAAATAGTTGCATTTCAATTTTGGGAATTAACGACATTTCCGTTTTTAGTTATTGACAATATTTGTGGCTCAAATCTCTCTTACTTCAGTTTAGACAAATTATAAGCAAATTCTAATGCGAAAATATAATTTGAGGCCACTTAAAGATGTTGAGCCCGGGCAGTTTCCCACTTTTAACAGGCCCTGGTCAAGATGGTCTAGTGATAAACCATTCGACTGTCCTTAACAATAAGTTTGAGATTTAAATCTAACTAGTTACGTGTTTCGAGGGTGGCGTTTACCCCATTTTTACTTTACAATTTACAATGTGAGTCAAAATGAATTAACTCGATCATAAAAGATTATCTACTATTTGGATTTCAATATTTTTTAAAAGCAAAAGGGTTATACCATCTAGTAGTAGATTGGTGAATTGTTGGTAAGTTTGATTCCTTCCCTAAAACTCGATACTTGATTCCTTCCCTAAAACTCGATACTTGAATAGTGTTATTGTAACACCCCAACCCGACAAGGGTCCGAATGTCACATTATGGAGTCATATCAGAACATACTAATAAAAATGCAAGCGGAAGTCTTATTAAATAAAATACCAAGTCATATAAACGAATGACTTACAAAAGGAAAGATACATAATCCAACATGTCTAAAAGATACGAAATATCAAAGCAAATATTCTTCCAAAAGAGTCCAAAATAATAAGGGAAACTAGGGTCGGTTCACTCAAAAGCTCCTACTCTCAGCCCATCAATGTCCATCATCCCACTTGGTACCTGCCGCATGGAAAAGAAATGCGGCTGAGCTTAAAAAGCCCAGTGAACAGATATAACAAAACAAAATCTAAACATAATCAAAATACAAAACGAAACAAAGGAGACTGATATCAAAATCGTAACGAATGAGCACAATGAGTCTATGAGTCAATGAGTAACCTGCAGAACACAATATTAACAGATATCCAGAAGGAACAGAAATCAAAGAAAGCCAAAGCACAGCAAAGCAGCGAATCATTGAACAAATATAAGCAAATATAAATAACCAAACATATAAGTATCGGAACATAATCACATAGGAGTTGATGAACAATATCATAATCAAATTAAGCAACCGACAGTGTAAAAGCATATCAGTCAGCTGATCAACTAAACATGAATGGCAAACCAACCAAGTCAGATAATCAGATATACATAAGCTAAGAAGAATTCTGTAGTCAGGCGAAATCAACTGAATAGAATGTAAGCATGGCAATCACACAAATCAGAAAATCAATAATTAATAAACATAATAAATATCATAACAAGTTGAGACACTAATGGGTAGGAAATCCTGAACGAACATCATAACTAAATGAAGTAACTGATCAAGAATATAGCATGGCAACTAAACAAGTCAATTAGACATATAACATAAGTTAAACCATATTCCTTCATTAACCGGTAACATGAACAGAAGTGTAAACAATGAGGATCAACAAGTCAGGTAAACATCCATTACTATGCTGAACCGGTAACATAAGCCTCAGAAACATCAAACAGAAGTACAAACATGGAAATCACAACTTGTAGGTAGATTACTAAATGATAGTCATAGCCCTTGACATAACTGAACAAATTATAACATGATCAATGGATAAATCAAATGATTACATACCAGCATGGCAACCAGATAAATCAAATAGTCACATAACAGCATGATAAGCGGATAATCAGATATTAGCATGATAACAGATGAATTAGGTAATCACATAATAAAATAATAGACGGAGAAATCATGAAATCATATGGTAAATAGATGGATCAAATAATCATATAATAGCATAGTCAACACATGAATCCAATAATCATATAATAGCTCGGTAAACGGATGAAGTGGTAATCTGAAGTATAAGCTTGGCAATCAACCAAAATAGAGTGAAAGCATAGTAAATCAAATGAACTGAAGACAGAGTATAATAACCAAATGAACTGAAGCATGAGTCCGATAGTCAAACGAATCACATAAAAATATTGAGTGAATAAGTAGTCAACTGAATGACTGAATAGGCATAGTAAATGAATGAATCAGAATATCAGATAGTCACATAATAACCAAAATCAGAATGTTGCCCCGAACACCTATACTAAAGGAGATACTCCAATAGCCAAATCTAACAAATCACATATCATAACCCATAACCAAAATCAGAATGTTGCCACGAGCGCCTACACTAAAGGAGATACTCCAATAGTCAAATCTACAAATCATATATCATATCCAATATCATATCAAATCCGTCAAATCATATCAAGTTGTACATGGGTAGCTAGCCCAATGTACCAAAATGTGAGGGGGTGTATTGCACACACGCACCACATCACCAAAACTGAACTGAGTACCTAGGATGCATCCATACGCTCCCTGCAAAACAAATCATATATACATATGCCAGTTCGAGACTGTACATACGTATTCATAATGGCCAAGTGATCACATATATCATATCAAATCATAAAGGGAACGCCGGGGACTAATCACACCGCCCCAGATAGTGTCATGCCATTGGTGCATCAATGACACGGCCATGGTACCTCCATGGCTAGTTAGCTCGGGCAACCAAACCAAACAAATCATATCATATCAACCGATCAAATAATGGAATCATATCAATAAGGGATCTCAACGGATAGTCATATCAAACGAATAAATAATCGAATATCAAATCAGAGGATCATAGCATAACGAATCATATAAAATGGATCATATCAAATCAGAGTAAGGAGAGTACGAATCGGATATCAAAATAGGCAAGAGTCATGAGAGAAAAGGAGTGTCATTACTGAAATAACGGAATATCTGTACCTCAAAGTGTGTGCACGAGAGCAAAGCACACAAAGCCAAATCACAATCTCTCCCTCTTCACGATATCTACATAAATTAATAATTATACATATTATTTATAATTCCTCAAATGTCGAAACGGTCCTTTAATATTCGGATGACATACTTAACATATTTTAGTGTTTTAAGTTATAAAATAATAACGTCCTTTTTAGACGATATTCGAATAATGTTATGACAAATGACGGGTGCGGACTACCTCATTCATACAAGCTTATGCATTCTATTTTTTTTATACGCTTACTTTAAGAATTAGAATAATCAGTACTTGGTGTCTTTCTTATTCAAAAATACGCATGCCCTTTTTGCTTCATTTTAAAAGCACACATGCATGCATTCTCTTGTGTTTATACGTATATATTAACAAGAAAAGTAATTTAGTACTTGGTCCCTCTTGGTTTAATTTAAACGCATGCCTTTCTACTTCACATGCTCATAACCCATTTCCTCCATTTGATTTAGAAAACATACGACACACCATCAGATTTGGTTTAACATAACTTGACACACACACTCATACTCAACACCACGAGATCAACACAATCACATGGAACCATAACTTTCAATATGTGAAGACAGTTTCATGACCATGGTAGTAACATGCAGGCATACATTTTCCCAACTAACTATATTATAATAACCTCTCAAAACCCACGTGCAACAACCCTTCTTCTCTTTTCGTTTTATGTTCAGGTTTTAGAAGTTGCGCCTAGTAGCTTATATTATGGTTTCCAAGACCATGCCAAAAACGTATTCGATAGCTTCAAAACTATATAAGTCGACATGTATAAACAGCATAGATGCATGATTTTATGAGATTATACATACTATTCATATACGGTTTTAACGAACAGATGACTTGTTCACACGTACGTTATCAACATATATATATACACTTGTTAAAAGACTATCGAGAGAAAGGATACCTCTTGGGTCGAATGCAAGAAACGAACAAAAAACCAAGACCGACACCTATTCGAACCAACCAAAACCTTAGTCGACTAACACACCTCACGCACTAAACCAAGACGAATAATCCCACGAAACACCCCTTTCGAAACTAGCACACCCACGATCACTACTGTTGGCTAACCCCGATCACCACACCTTACTCCTTTTTGCTTTGAATCTACTCGAGAGCACCACAATGAAGACTGCCGCTAACTATTTCTATTGTAGGGTTTTATGTATATCTTTGTAGGTGTATATTCGGTTGAGAATGAAAGAGATAAAAGGAAAAATATAAAAGATTTCTGACCGAGTATTGGGGGGAGTCAAAGGAAGAATCAAATCTTATCTCTAAATCAGTTATGTTAGACCGACTTTCCAAAGCCCAAGTTGTGTACATTTTTTTTTATTTATGAATTCGACCCTATAGAAGGCCATGTCCCACGTGATGTTTTTATATTAATCATAAGATATTAAGCTTTTATATATCTTAGGTAGTAGTTTATTGTTTAAAGGTTTTAAAAATTATAACGTATAGTTTACCTCGTGTATAATATTTGTGCTCAAAGTCAAGTTTTTTTTTTTTTTTTTTTTTTTTTTTTTTTT
>BPTQ01000001.1:118126751-118146695 GCA_019973895.1 Chrysanthemum seticuspe | reverse complement strand
TGTGGTTGTTGAATAGGTTCTAACGACCCCAGTAGTAAATGAATGATTGTGAATCCCCCTCTAACAACCTTAGTGAGGATTGAACATAAAGTTCACAATCATTAATTATACATTATCCAACGAATTTGATCCGAAAATACAATCAAAAATTACCGTTCTGATATGTAAGAAATAAGATGAAAGATAGATTGGTTGAACACACACAAACACACGTATGGTATTATAGAGAAAAGTTATGCATATGTGATAATGATAAGTGAACAACCAACCTTCAAGAGAAGGTTTACATGTGTTTATATAGGGAAGGGAGCTAGGGCAACATGTCTAGTCCCTTCCTTCCTTATTGGGCTTGGGCCAAGGCTGATGGGCTTTCTACATAAGTCTTGCCATTAAAAACTAACATAAAAGCCTAGTTTAAGCAACCTATTACATATTAATTACTAACACTTGAAATACAAGTTAGGAGTGATTCCAACAATCTCCCCCTAAGTGTTAGTAAGTAAATGATGACCCCAGCAATCTTGGATAAGTTGTTGGTGTTGATGTATAGTAGTTGTTTTGACGTCTTCTGACATTCCTCTTTCTTGTGAGAAGAAGTGTCTTGATTCCAACAATCTCCCCAGTGTGAGGATCTTGTCTCTTTTGAAGTTTTCAGTTTTGACGTCTTCGTAATCTTTGTTCTAAGTTCTTTGTTCAGGTGTGGATATGGTGATGTTATGTTGTTGTTGTCTGCAGGTCCGCTTCGTTGCTCAGGTGTCTTCACGTCTTTCTCCAACATGCTCACACGCTCTTTGACGTTGGATTTCAATTATGATGTAGTTCTCTTAGTCTTTATACTTTGTAGATTCTTTGGCTTTGAAGAAGAATCATTCTGACTTTTGTGTTGCCTTTCGAGAGAACTTCAATTTGAGTTCTTGTTGGTGTGAGCATGTGGAGAATCAACACGATTATCTCCCAGGAGCATTCATAAGAAGAAAACATAAGAATGGGTTAGTGATAAACACCAATCGATCACTGTGGTCGTTTCTTAGAGAATTGACCACTACGATTGTTCTTCTGATGAATGTCTTGATTCCATTCACCTTGGTCGGGTGAATCAGCCGTCCGAATACCATAAGGGACAGTTGGCATTACATTGAACAAGTTCAAGTAATGACCCACATCTTCAAGACTCGATTCTTGAATGGAATCTCCTTGGCGGGATTTCCAGCACTTATATGTTCGAACTTCGAGCGTGTTAACAGCATAGTGTGAAAACACATCTCTAATTCTAGCAAAGGTTGATCCTGACCTGGTGTCCCTAAAGTAGGATAACACGATGTACCAAAGTACAAGTACAGTTCAGGTGAGTCGCTGAGGTACACCGAAGCATCACCTCACGACTGTAGACCGTTTGAGACAAAACTAAGCATAACCCACAAGGAGTTACCGAAGCGACCTGCTGTCAGGGTTGTTTGATGTTGACCCTGGCAGGAGTTTCCATTCAATCACTGAGGATCACAGTTGTGAACCCCTCATAAATTTTCTCGACAGATTGCTAAGATATGTGTAGGACTCTAGAATTGTATCACTTACGTCCTTAATGTTGAAAGACAAGTGATGAAATGTCAAGTATTCCTAAGAGATCTTTTTATGAATCTCGTGGCTCTAGACTCAATAGTGCACTTTGGTTTTCCTGAGCGGAGACTAGGGAGAGGGTCTCCTTCTTCAATACCAGCAATCTCTAAGAGAAAGCTAATAGTTTACGTAGGATTCCCTGTGAGAATGAAACAAGCTTCTGTTGAGAGAAACTTGAGTGGCTAATAAGGTTTAGTGCATGTGTCACTGGGTCCATGACGACATTAATCTTCAATACCGGTGTCATCTAGTGACAACCAGTAGCATATGTATTGAACCCGATGTCTGCCCTAAGTTGAGTAATTTGGAGGGCTATTTCTTTTCACCCTTTTCTTTACTTTTATTTTTAATTCTTCAACTCCTTCTTTCTCCGATTCTCGTTTTCTCCTTTTTATAATCATACCTAAGGACTTCTAAATTCTAAGTAATGGTAGTGTCCTTGGGTAGATCCCTTCGGCTCTGGCGGATCATAGGACGTTTATTCCTAAACTTAGTCACCTTATAACTCCATGACTATCCTATGTTGCCATAAAAACCATTTTCTTGAAAATCTCTCAAAGCGTTTCTGAATTAAAACATGTTTGTAACACTTCGAGAGTTTTGCATTTTCAGAAATACTCCCCCTCCACACGTGCTTAAGTATTTTGAAAGAAATTTGCACGGTGAGGGAAGAGCTCGCACTGATAAGGATTTAAAAGGAACACTTTTGAGGGGTCATTTAAGCCCTTAATCGGCCACTTTTATATCCGTTACTGCTTAATTTAGTTCCTATTCACTTTTTAGGTCTTTTGAAGGCAAATTGCTGGAATGACACTTATTCGGACGAAAAGGCGCGAATATATGAAGAAAATGGCCAAAGTCAAGAATCAAGACACTCAAGCTGCTGGAATTGAAGGTGACGGCATCACAGCCAAATGGCGACGCCGTCGCAACACGCTTTGTGACTACTCAGTAGCCAAATTGCTAGTTTGCACTTGACGACATCAGGTTTTAAAGAGTAGGACGTCACAACTCAGACAGCCTAGATTTGGATCCCGACGGCGTCAAAAGATGAAGCCAACGGCGTCACAACCATAAGGTGACACCGTCACAAAGTTTACGTAGCCAAGACGAAAACCTAATGGCGGCGATCCGACGACGTCACAAATAAACAGTGACGTCGTTGCATGTTATAACTCTATGTATAGAATTCGAATTTTTAAACTTTTAGAGAGGAAGTTTTGTGGAGTAAAACCTAAACCGAACTTTGGCTGTCTTGGGCAGTATCTTAGGGTTCCATACCCTATTTTACAACAAGATAAGTGATTTACTTCATTAATTCAATTATGTCTTCAATTGTTTGTGTGTATGCTTGCATGTTTTCCATGTCCGGCTAATTTACTTGTGTGTTTGCTTAGATCTATGAAACCTAGGTATTGAATATTGATTGATTGTCTCTTATCTTAATTGTGATTGGCCTAGTATTGCGATAGGTCATTCGTTGTGTTTTTAATGCTTGAGTAATATTTGTGAACATTAGTTTATAATCACCTAGAGTTATTATAGGCTAAACATCCAAAGATAACCTTAGAGTTAGTTTATGAATCCTAGAGATTTCGTAGGCAATAACCTTAAGGTAGTCTCAAAGAGTTAGGGAAAAACGCATACCCTACGACCTTAGAAGACACAACACGTTAAGAATAAGGACGTGACAATTCCACCATCAATAGGAGATAACTAGGGAGTAATAACATCAAGGTATACACATCTTTAAGTCATCATAAGAGCACACAACAATAGACATAGACTACCCTCACCTTATGTGACAACTCGCAATTTTAGGTCTTTTTCAAAATTTACTATTCATCTCCGGAATTTACTATTCACCTGTACTATTCATCATTTTACTATTCATCATCTTCGAAGTCGATTTGATATTCTTAGAACGTATTTCAAAATTTTACTATTCATGAAACACTATTCATTTCTGGAGAAAATCACTATTCATGAGTCACTATTCATCATTTTTCGTAAACTAGGTTTACGAGTATCAATTACGCGTAACTAGGAGGGATAAGCTGCGTATTCATGGAAAATCATTGAGGACATTTCATATAAACTAGATTTTGTCTACATATCATTAGTAACATCATTTCATATCAATATTATGCACTGGTTTGCATTTTTCATTAAACGTTTATTTTTCTATTAAATAAACGCTATCGCGTAATCATTTATTTTGAACGCTTGATCCGACACTTCCAAAAATTATCCTAATATATTTTTATATTCATTTTAAGACTATAAAAATTATATTATTAGTTTACCCGAAGTTTTCAATTTATTTTGTATATAAATTGTTATGTATAAATATTTACGACGGTTTTCGAAAATTCAACTCGATAATTATGTATTCACTCAACTCTTGAAAGAAATATATTTTTATAATTTTTATGACTTTAATATATTTTATTTTGTCCCGTTAAAATCTATTTTTAGTTAACGCTACAACTAATATACCTAATTATATTTACAAAATACATATTATACCTACATTTAAATACATTTGTACATCAAAAATACATAAACCCCTCCCCTAAATATCCTATGGCCGGCCACCTATATGTCACACAAGTGATCAATTTGGTCTTTGTTACTTACAATGTACACATACACATACTTGAAGATATTTTACATACAAAAGAGTTGTGTTCATTTGAAACACATACTCAACACATACTAAAAGGTGAAAGTAAATCATTTTCTCTCCTTCTTCATCTCTATGGTTCGGCCATGGCTTGAAAACAAGAAGAAATCCATAATTTTTCAAACTACAAGTGTTTACAAGATCCATTTTGTGTTCTAGTTAAGGTTTAGGATTAAACCTTGAAGATTAACTAAGTTTTCTATCACCTAAAACTCTTCAATCCATCAAGTAAGTGTTCTAATAATATTTCATAATCTTTCATACTCTTACTTGATGTATCTTTATGATTCTTTTAGAAAAACGTGCATGAATTCTATGATCCATACCACTTTTATTGGTTTTTAGTACATATAATGAGTTTAAATTATCCAAATGATATTCCTATGAAACATATCATTTTTGATGATGTCTAGGAACCCATGGCACCCTAAGAAGGTGTATGGTAGGTTTATAATAGCTTTGGCGTTGGTTTGAAGTGGTTATAATAAGTATTACGGGAGAAAAATCATTTTCGACAACTATATAATAGGGTCTGTTGGTTTTTGTGAAATCTGGAAATTTCGACAGATTCTAAAATATTTTGGGCTAGATATTTAGAAAATATACTTTAAAACGAAAACGTGACCGCCTGAACGGGTTAAAACGGAGTTATAACGAAGAAGTTATGCTATTTTCAAGTTTAACGACGAAAGCTATTTTTCCGGAAAATTTAGCATGTTGTCTAAATTTTTACGAGTTAAAAATGAGTCTTTAGCGTTATCTAAAGGAGTCTATTTATCAAAAATATATTAGTATACTTTAACACGAAGCTAAGGACATATAAAATGTAGAAAACGGACTTGTAACGACAAAATTACACGCTTTTAAACAAGATTGTCGTAACTATTTCATATAAGCATAACTAATATATTTTCTAATAGCCAAAAATTACGGCCGCGAATGACCATGTTGAGGGTCGTTTTTAGCATTGATAGAATACTTTTTATAAAGTGATGTCTTCTAACAAAAATAAGTTCGCCTAGCCTATTTCCCAAAATGTCCAACCGTTCGTCAAACGGAGTTGTAACGAGTAATATACGGTCACTCAAAACTTTGCCGAAAATCAACCTTAAACAATATTTTTGGTACAAGTATCCTACTTTACCTATGTTTTTCTCTATGATCAAGACCTCTATGATAAAAACTTAAAAGCTAAGACTTTTAGATAATGCTACAAGCTTTCCAAAACCATTAAGTTTGTTTCCTAACACTCGATATTCACTATTTTACGACCAGCTTTTCGAGGTCATTTAGTCACTTTCACAAATTATCAAAGTATATTAGTTTGCGACGAAAAGCTATAAATTCTTGATAAATCACTAAACGACTATCGTAAATACTTGTAAAGTATTTTATAATATGACGAGATATCATAAACATATAGTTCGACGATAAACATTATTTTCAAATGTACAGGTGGTATGGATATCATATGAGTTTGCATGCACGACATTGTTTCATGATTTACATTAGAACATATCATTCATAATAGGTCGCGGTTAGAGGTTGCGCCTCATTTCAGTATTGCCATTATATCATCATAAACATTGCACCGGGTGAGTTTTCATAGCCCCGTTTTATTCAAGTTTATACATTATTTCAAACCTACGAGGGAGAATACATTGCACATCATTTTTTTTATACGGGCCCAAGTATATTCAAATTCATTTACATTGCTTAAGTTACCTCATTGCCAATTGAATGTCCCCATTTCATAATCATGAACCGTTAATTTCGGAAGAAGCGAGGGTAAGTGGATAGATCTATTGAGGGTGACTCCTCCATCCGTGTTGGTGGTCCCACCTGGTCAACGGATGCATTTCATTTTTATCATCACTGAGTTGTTTGGCAAAACACTCTGTTGGGGCGAACATCAGGAACAGTCTAGCTTCGGTGTCATGTGCTTAAGCAATTGTACCATTTTTGTGACATAATTGTCATACATAACTTATACTTGCATTGGTAGTGTAAAAAATTTTCATAAACTCTATGAACTCACTCAACCTTTGTGTTGACACTTTTAGCAATGTATTTTCAGGTAACTAAGGCATTCACTTCATGGCATGCATGTGGACATATCATAGAGTCGCGGTGACGACGCATCTCACATGGGATTTATACACTTTAAAAACATCGTTTGGCTTGTATCAATCTTATTTCCGCACATGATGATTTTCATTTGGGACCTATCTTTTGTAAACTCTGAATATTTTATTATATCAAACGATGTTCTTTTCAAAAGACACTTTAGGTCGTTCAATATATCTGTAACTGTGATGCTATGACAGTCAATCTCCAGGAATTCCATTCCGCTGCAAAACAGGTAATTTGGGGGTGTGACAGATTGGCATCAGAGCTTCGGTTATAGAGAATTAGACTGCATCATTGACCCTAGACTATAACTAAATCATCATAGCATCTCATCATTTCATCATAAGTGCATAGTTACTATACATGCGGTTTCATACGCACATTTTGCAAGTTATTTACTTTCATTTCAAAATCGATTTTCACATAGATGCCTTCATATACCCATCCCATTATACTCACATCAGACTCCAACATGGAGAATGCCCTGTCATTCCCTATCACAATTTTTACATCAGTTGACTTAACATCGATAACTTCGGATGATGAGACAGAACCCTTTGAGGAGGGCAAAGTTGCACCTTCACCATCACGATCACCATTGATTCACCGTAAGATCTGGACAATCTCTATCATTCTGTCAGGACAGATCATACAATTTGATAGGACTTATAGGCTTAGTCCTAATGGACCTATTAGGATGCTTACTGCAAGGAAGAGAGTACATTCTCTTACCCTCATTCTTAGGTCACTTAATACTCATGTAATACAACCACCATCAGTTACTCATACTACTATTAGTCGTTCAATTGTGGATACCCTAGTTTTACCTCTGAAACGTCGCGAGACAACACGAAAGAGAGTAGTATTTCATCTACCATTATCTCCTAACTTACAACTAGGATTTCCATCATCATCATCATTATCATTTAGAGCACCATCCGTGCCATCACATCTCGTAGACACTACTCATATATATGACTTGCAGCTTGGGAAGCGTGCATGATTTGACACATCATTACCATCTATCACTAAGACTATAGACACTACACAATCTTATAGATTTGAGGACTGTGAGAGTTCTAGGGCTGTTGCTGCTAGACAACCTACTACTCCTACACTTGAAACAATTAGACCATCAACAGGAACATATAATAAGTACCTTTCTAGCTAATGTAATCTTTATCATTTATTATCTTCATGATAATCACAACCTTCGTTCATTTCATTCCCTATTCCGATTGCTCAATTTTTCAATCATTTCGTAACAATATACCACTATCTTACTAGGGATTAGGCCAACCTTATTCTTGACAAATTAGGAGAATAATACCATTCTATGAGGTTCTCCCATGTATCCTACAAACCATTCGACAAATCTTATTTCAAGTTATTTTGCTACTACTTCATGAAATTATTTCACATAATATTATTTCAAGCTATTTTATTACCATCTTAGGAAAATTGTTTCACGAAGTTCTAAAACAAGTTGTTTTGTTACCACCCTATGAATTGGTTTTCAGTTATTTTATCAACTATTTACTACCGTTACACGAAACGATTTTCATGTACTATGAAAAATTCTTTAGGCCATATCTTATAAAACAACACGTTGAATACCATCTAAAACTTCGGAGAAACATAATACCATTTCAACAAAACCAATCATCACATCATTTGTCCTCGATTATACATAGCCTGATCACCTATGTATGATTCAGGAACAATTATGTCATGAAAGAAACAAGCATCTTTTCAAACTTCCTAAAACAATCTTCACTCAAAAGCAAAGCTTTGTAATCAGATAAATTGTTCATAAACATTTCTTTTTGTTAACACTTTATAGAAGCCTACGCCATTCATCCCTCACTCAACCGATAAGTTAGAATTTGACGAGTTACCTTTTTAGGAAAGGCTTCCTATACCATCTATGAGGAGGATTCCTCGATACAAGAAAACATTGAAAGGATTTCAGAATTCCCCACAAGGACTAGAAGTATGTAGTGAGATGATTCACGAGACATTCCGAACCACTATTTTGGACTAGAAGCCAAATTTTATCATTTCAAGAGCATCACCTGGACCGAGTTACAAGATTTAGTACGAAGCGAATACACACTAAGCAACACTATAGGGATAAACCAAGTCTTCTAACTAAGACTACAAAACATTTTATTAAAGATGGCCTCAACAATATGTGAACTTCCCTACAATGAGTTTTCCTTAAAGGAAAATTTGGTTAAATTAAGGTTATCAATATAAGCTTCCCCTAAGCCATTGTGTTCTCTAGAAATGATGGATAACCTCACTTTTATATCAAGAGATGCAACAGGTTTGAACATATTTTGGAAAATCAAAGACTCTCCATCTACAAGTGAAATCAGAACAAATATTCTTTGACATAGTATGGGCTGATATCCATGTTTTGCTAGCATGATAACAATCTTAGTGATGAACTATTTTTTTTAAAGCACACAATATCGGAACAAATCTTGAAAATCAACCACTACACTACATCACTTAAATACTTAAGGTTTTGTGACTTTACGACATAGAGTGTGGAAATATTTCGATAAGAGAAATTAAGAGAATCACCATAAAACATTAAACATTTTAAGTAATGGAGACTAAGCACCTTAGGCAAGTAAGACTCAAGTCATGACATTCGCTAGAACTAGAAACGCGAGGAATCACAACTGCTACCCATAATCTATTCTTTTCAATAAGGTCTTTTTCGACAGACTTAACATTTTGAAATTTGGTACGAGACATGTGGTATCAATTTCAGTTGTACCTATTATAAGCTATTAGATTCACCTTAGACTTTTGACAATCATATCAAGATTCCCATGGAACCTACTAGGACATGAGTACCGCCTGTTATCCTCAACTCAATGGTTAGAGCGAGAGAACAATTCCAACATTAGAAGATATGCTCAAAGCATGTGTGACTTTCGAGAAATGATTAGGCAAATCATATTTCATCAAACAAGTTACCTTATGTAACACCCCAACCCGACAAGGGTAGAAAATGTCACAATACGGTTTCATATCAGAACTTTAAATACAATACAATAGCGGAAGCCTTTACAAAATATTCAAGAGAAAACATAAATAACTAAACTTTCAAAATAAATCTAAGATCTCTATGGTAAAGTCTTGCTCTCAGTTCTACTCTCAACTCCGAATCAGCTATCCCATAAGCTCATCTTGAATACCTAACAACCTGCCGCAGGAAAAGAAAATGCGGCTGAGCTTACAAAGCCCAGTGAACAGATATAGCAAAACAAAAACTAAACAAAACATAAATACGAATTGAACAAAGAAACGAATAACAAAATCGTAGCGGAACGAGAATAATGAATCATTGAGGATTCTGTGGAAACACCAACATACAGAAATCCGGAAGAAACAAATAACAGAGAAGGACAACACATATCACAATAATGGCACATACTCAAACACATCAAAATAACCAGACATTCAATACATCAAGATAGTAGAGTTCATATAAGCCAAACGGAATGTCTAAAGACTAACGGAGACAATTTCTAGAAAGTAAACATGCCATTCACACAAGTCAATTAATCTACATTTAACACACTTAACCAGTATCGTAGCAGCGGAACAATAGCAGTCAAAACATAGCAGTCACACTTACAAATAGAAAACACAGTAGGAAAACTATATCTAAATAAACAAAAGACATAGCATAGCAATTAGCAAGTTATCAAACCAGATATCATAAGTTAAACCATTTTCCAGATCAAACCTTAATATAAGCAGAGTTTAAACATGGCAGATCAACATAGGCAGACAGGTAACTAACGGATAGGCAAAGTTTACAAAATTAACTGAACAAATTATACCTACTAAACTCTCAGAACAATTGATTATCACTAACATAGTCATCACTCAGATCAAAAGTTCACATAACGATAAGTTAACATACAATCAGATGACAACATGCGAATCACATATAAACATATTAATCGTGTCCTAGCATAGTAAATAGTAGTCACATAAACACATTCAATAACATATAGTAAATCAGTATGTAAATGGAAACACTGACAAATACAGAATCATAAACATAATATCTAACACAGAAATAACAGATACAGATTTAGTTATCTACCACGAGCCCAGAACATATCATATCAGAAGTAACTTTCTTATTCAGAGGGGTGACCTCGGAATACCTTATATAATATGAGGGGAGACCTCAATAACCAAATGGAGTAGCTAGCTCCCAGAATTTGTGAAGACGCGTATTGCACACGACATCATTCACCAGACAAATCATATCAGATAACAAATCAGATCTAGGATGCATCCATACGCCCCAACAGACAGATAGTGGCCATACTATCAATAAACAGATAACAGAAAGGGACGTGGCATAACATCACTCTACTGCCCTAGAGTCATGTCAGCGGTGCATCACTGACACGGACATGGAACCCCCATGACTAGTGAAATATTGGCTCGGGTGTCAAACTAACTTAGGTCAAACAGATTGTCATAAATGACACAGATCATAATTCATCATAAAGGTCAAACAAATTTACAAATCAGAGTTTTCATATCATAAGTTCAAATCAGATGTTTCATGGTTCAATAAACAGAGATTTCAGATAAGCAACGGATCAAACAAATCAGAAAGGGTTCATATCAAATGTTCAGAAGTCAAAGGTTCATATCACAGTCATATATCATACATTCATAATTGGAAGTTCATAATCAAATGTTCATAATCAGAAGTTCATAACCTTAAGTTCAAATCAGATACAACAAGATTCAACATACAGAGGTTCAAACAAACAGAGATTCACATTAACAGAAGGGAATCATAGCAATGGCATAGGGAATCCTAACAAGCATAAGAGAATGACAAAGAAGAGAAAATCATGAGAAACCTTTACTGAAAAGGTCAGAATATCTGTACCTTAACGCAGATGAGGGAAAAGCAAATGAATGAATGAACACGAAGATACAACGTCGCGTCTCCTTCAACAAATCTACACGGATTAGGATTTGTTTAATACTTATTAGCATCATTAAAGCTATAATGGATTAATCGCATTAACATTCTTAGAGTTATAAGTATATTTTCATTTTATAAGCTTCTTATGCATTTGTAAGTGTGTTACCTATTGATATCATATTTTATCTTTCAGTTTCTTAAACTCATATTCGGACCAGAATTAGCGATTTTTATAAAATACTTACTTAGCTCAAATGAAATCAAGAAAAATCCCAGGGGTTCCCATATGAGTTAAGAGACTCTACAAAAATTGGTGGGTTCTATTTCCATGCTAAATGGCCTACGGAAAATCATAAGTCCAGACCGGTCCAGAACTCACCCAGATTTACACACACCAAAAGTATGGCCCCAACAAAAACACTCACTCTACTCAACACATCAAACCAAAAGCTAAAGGTGTCACACAATATATAAACATCATATCCACCAAAGGAAAAGTTCCAGAACCTCATAGATTAAATACTAAAAATCATTTACTACATTATAAATTTCAACTCAGCAATTCAGATTCAGACACCCTAACTCCAAAAATATAAAAATCATACTTCCAGGTTTACAAATGCTACAAGACTTATATTTCCAGAAATCTATTTCAAAGTACTACAATTTAGACTCAAAAATCACTCAAAAACATGCAGGTATCATCAGATAACACCTAGATGAATCCAACCTAATTTCAAACCCGTTTTCTCAGCTTTGACACTTGATCTTGTAAAATTCAAAAATACGACTTAGACAACTCCAAATTCGACCAAACCACTTGGAAAACTTAACTAAGACATAAAATAAACTTTTCCAACAAAAACCCAGATTATTGCACTTATAAAATTGGATCTATAACACACACAAATTCGACATATGATGCTGTCCAGTTTTAGGGTTTATTAAAACCAATATAAGCACATGTTTAACCTACCCAAACGCACCCATGACCCATGTAGCCACACAACCTGTTTTTTTAATAGCATCTTAACATGTCTAATATTTATATTTTCCAGCTTATGAATTTTTATACCTACTCGTCTCAAGGTAACTAAGAAACCCTAGATGCTCGAGTGGAATGATACGAGACCAAGGCAAACAAAACTCACGACATCACCATCAAACCCCACGAGCAGCTTCAAAACCCACGACCAAGACCTCCCTATCGAACCACAATGACCATCACCACCACAAATCAATCACACACGATCACGAGTCTTCTTGGAACACCCTTCTTGTTTTGAATTCGAATAGGATGGGGGAGAGGCACCATTGCCGTCACTTTTGGATGAAGGGTAGCTAGGGTTTTTAATCCTGGAGCCATAATATGAAACTTAGGAAAAAAAATGGGGGGGGGGGAAGGGCTTGTGTGGGTCTTGTTGACGAGCCAAAGAAAAAAAAGAAAACAAGGGCCAAGCCCAATTCCAAATCTAGCTTACAAGTTAAATGGGCTCTAAGTATTTTGTGCAAGCGATTGTATAATTAGTAGATCTTTGGCCCATGTAACAATATTAAACCTGTGATTCATATTTGTAACGATCTCATTTATCTTGTACGTATTACACATTTACGAGTTAGGTTAGGAACGTATTTGACGAGCTTGACGTATTTTATAAGTTTAAATTTTGAGGGGCAAAATAGTCTTTTAACAAGTTTGCGATTTTTAGGGTTTTACACCTTACAACAATAGTTAGCACATGAACATATTGACTGTACCAATTGAGGCACCCCATGGTTGAAATGTCAATCACTTATTCACGGGTCAAAACCAGGAAAGTCTAACTCACTAGTCCATGACTCATTCATGAAACAACAATGTAATCGTACAGATCAAGAATCAGTTACAAGTAACAACATATAGATAGAAAAGCTACGTCGATATACGATGCAAAATATTGGAAATACGTTCCATAAGTCGCAAACCATTAGCATTTCAAGTTGGCAACAAATTTATGTTCAAACTCTCGCCTTGGAAAGGCGTAGTACGATTCAGAAAAACTCGGGAAGACCCAATGCGACTTAAATATCCTCATCTATTCACCGATAACACCGTAGAACCTAACATGGACTGAATTCAGGGACTGAATTCCTTTTTGGGTGGGCGAATGTGACAACTCGTAATTTCAGGTCATTTTCAAAATTTACTATTCATCGGTTACTATTCATCATTTTCGAAGTCGATTTGATATTCTGAGAACGTATTTCAAAATTTTACTATTCACGAAACACTATTCATTCCCGTAGAAAATCACTATTCATGAGTCACTATTCATCATTTTTCGTAAACTAGGTTTACGAGTATCAATTACGCGTAACTTGGAGGGTTAAGTTGCGTATTCATGGAAAATCACTAAGGACATTTCATATAGACTAGATTTAGTCTACATATCATTAGCAACATCATTTCATATCAATGTTATGCATGGGTTTGCATTTTTCATTAAACGTTTATTTTCTAATTAAATAAACGCTATCGCGTAATCATTTATTTTGAACGCTTGATCCGACACTTCCAAAATTTATCCTAATATATTTTTATATTCATTATAAGACTATAAAAATTATATTATTAGTTTACCCGAAGTTTTCAATTTATTTTGTATATAAATTGTTATGTATAAATATTTACGAAGGTTTTCGTAAATTCAACTCGATAATTATGTATTCACTCAACTCTTGAATAAAATGTATTTTTATAATTTTTATGACTTCAATACATTTTATTTTGTCCCGTTAAAATCTATTTTTAGTTAACGCTACAACTAATACCTAATTATATTTACAAAATACATATTATACCAACATTTAAATACATTTGTACATCAAAAATACAAAATCCCCTCCCCTAAATATCCTATGGCCGGCCACCTATATGTCACACAAGTGATCAATTTGGTCTTTGTTACTTACAATGTACACATACACATACTTGAAGATATTTTACATACAAAAGAGTTGTGTTCATTTGAAACACATACTCAACACATACTAAAAGGTGAAAGTAAATCATTTTCTCTCCTTCTTCATCTCTATGGTTCGGCCATGGCTTGAAAACAAGAAGAAATTCATAATTTTTCAAGCTACAAGTGTTTACAAGATCCATTTTGTGTTCTAGTTAAGGTTTAGGTTTAAACCTTGAAGATTAAATACGTTTTCTATCACCTAAAACTCTTCAATCCTTCAAGTAAGTGTTCTAATAATTTTTCATAATCTTTCATTCTCTTACTTTATGTATCTTTATGATTCTTTTAGAAAAACATGCATGAATTCCATGATCCATACCACTTTTATTGGTTTTTAGTACATATAATGAGTTTAAATTATCCAAATGATATTCCTATGAAACATATCATTTTTGATGATGTCTAGGAACCCATGACACCCTAATAAGGTGTATGGTAGGTTTATAATAGCTTTGGCGTTGGTTTGAAGTGGTTAGAATAAGTATTACGCGAGAAATATCATTTTCGACAACTATATAATAGGGTCTGTTGGTTTTTGTGAAATATGGAAATTTCGACAGATTGTAAAATATTTTGGGCTAGATATTTAGAAAATATACTTTAAAACGAAAACGTGACCGCTTGAACGGGTAAAAACGGAGTTATAACGAAGAAGTTATGCTATTTTCAAGTTTAACGACGAAAACTATTTTTCCGTAAAATTCAGCATGTTGTCCCAATTTTTACGAGTTAAAAATGAGTCTTTAGCGTTATCTAAAGGAGTCGATTTATCAAAAATATGTTAGTATACTTTAACACGAAGCTAAGGACATATAAAACGTAGAAAACGGACTTGTAACGACAAAATTACACGCGTTTAAACAAGATTGTCGTAACTATTTCATATAAGCATAACTAATATATTTTCTAATAGCCAAAAATTACGGCCGCGAATGACCATGTTGAGGGTCGTTTTTAGCATTGATAGAATACTTTTTATAAAGTGATGTCTTCTAACAAAAATAAGTTCGCCTAGCCTATTTTCCAAAATGTCCAACCGTTCGTCAAACGGAGTTGTAACGAGTAATATACGGTCACTCAAACTTTGCCGAAAATCAACCTTAAACAATATTTTTGGTACAAGTATCCTACTTTACCTATGTTTTTCTCTATGATCGAGACCTCTATGATAAAAACTTAAAAGCTAAGACTTTTAGATAATGCTACAAGCTTTCCAAAACCATTAAGTTTGTTTCCTAACACTCGATATTCACTATTTTACGACCAACTTTTCGAGGTCATTTAGTCACTTTCACAAATTATCAAAGTATATTAGTTTGCGACGAAAAGCTATAAATTCTTGATAAATCACTAAACGACTATCGTAAATACTTGTAAAGTATTTTATAATATGACGAGATATCATAAACATATAGTTCGACGATAAACATTATTTTCAAATGTACAGGTGGTATGGATATCATATGAGGTTGCGCCTCATTTCAGTATTGCCATTATATCATCATAAACATTGCACCAGGTGAGTTTTCATAGCCCCGTTTTATTCAAGTTTATACATTATTTCAAACCTACGGGGGAGAATACATTGCACATCATTTTTTTTAACGGGCCCAAGTATATTCAAATTTATTTACATTGCTTAAGTTACCTCATTGCCAATTGAATGTCCCCATTTCATAATCATGAACCATTAATTTCGGAAGAAGCGAGGGTGAGTGGTTAGATCTATTGAGGGTGACTACTCCATCCGTGTTGGTGGTCCCACCTGGTCAACGGATGCATTTCATTTTTATCATCACTGAGTTGTTTGGCAAAACACTCTGTTGGGGCGAACATCAGGAACAGTCTAGCTTCGGTGTCATGTGCTTAAGCAATTGTACCATTTTTGTGACATAATTGTCATACATAACTTATACTTGCGTTGGTCGTATAAAACATTTTCATAAACACTATGAACTCACTCAACCTTTGCGTTGACAGTTTTAGCAATGTATTTTCAGGTAACTAAGGCATTCACTTCATGGCATGCATGTGGACATATCATAGAGTCGCGGTGACAACGCGTCTCACATGGGATTTATACACTTTAAAAACATCGTTGGCTTGTATCAAACTTATTTCCGCACATGATGATTTTCATTTGGGACCTATCTTTTGTAAACTCTGAATGTTTTATTATATCAAACGATGTTCTTTTCAAAAGACACTTTAGGTCGTTCAATATATCTGTAACTGTGATGCTATGACAGTCAATCTCCAGGAATTCCATTCCGTTGCAAAACAGGTAATTTGGAGGTGTGACAGATTGGCATCAGAGCTTCGGTTATAGAGAATTAGGCTGCATCATTGACCCTAGAATATAACTAAATCATCATAGCATCTCATCATTTCATCATAAGTGCATAGTTACTATACATGCGGTTTCATATGCACATTTTGGAAGTTATTTACTTTCATTTCAAAATCGATTTTCACATAGATGCCTTCATATACCCATCCCATTATACTCACATCAGACTCCAACATGGAGAATGCCCTGTCATTCCCTATCACAATTTTTACATCAGTTGACTTAACATCGATAACATCGGATGATGAGACGGAACCCTTTGAGGAGGGCAAAGTCGCACCTTCACCATCACGATCACCATTGATTCACCGTAAGATCAGGACAATCTCTATCATTCTGTCAGGACAGATCATACAATTTGATAGGACTTATAGGCTTAGTCCTAATGGACCTATTAGGATGCTTACTGCAAGGAAGAGAGTACATTCTCTTACCCTCATTCTTAGGTCACTTACTACTCATGTAATACAACCACCATCAGTTACTCATACCACTATTAGTCGTTCAATTGTGGATACCCTAGTTTTACCTCTGAAACGTCGCGAGACAACACGAAAGAGAGTAGTATTTCATCTACCATTATCTCCTAACTTACCACTAGGATTTCCATCATCATCATCATTATCATCTAGAGCACCATCCGTGCCATCACATCTCGTAGACACTACTCATATATATGACTTGCAGCTTGGGAAGCGTGCATGATTTGACACATCATTACCATCTATCACTAAGACTATAGACACTACACAATCTTATAGATTTGAGGACTGTGAGAGTTCTAGGGCTGTTGCTACTAGACAACCTACTACTCCTACACTTGAAACAATTAGACCATCAACAGGAACATATAATAAGTACCTTTCTAGCTAATGTAATCTTTATCATTTATTATCTTCACGATAATCACAACCTTCGTTCATTTCATTCCCTATTCCGATTGCTCAATTTTTCAATCATTTCGCAACAATATACCACTATCTTACTAGGGATTAGGCCAACCTTATTCTTGACAAATTAGGAGAATAATACCATTCTATGAGGTTCTCCCATGTATCCTACAAACCATTCGACAAATCTTATTTCAAGTTATTTTGCTACTACTTCATGAAATTATTTCACATAATATTATTTCAAGCTATTTTATTACCATCTTAGGAAAATTGTTTCACAAAGTTCTAAAACAAGTTGTTTTGTTACCACCCTATGAATTGGTTTTCAGTTATTTTATCAACTATTTACTACCGTTACGCAAAACGATTTTCATGTACTATGAAAAATTCTTTAGGCCATATCTTATAAAACAACACGTTGAATACCATCTAAAACTTCGGAGAAACATAATACCATTTCAACAAAACCAATCATCACATCATTTGTCCTCGATTATACATAGCCTGATCCCCTATGTATGATTCAGGAATAATTATGTCATGAAAGAAACAAGCATCTTTTCAAACTTCCTAAAACAATCTTCACTCAAAAGCAAAGCTTTGTAATCAGATAAATTGTTCATAAACATTTCTTTTTGTTAACACTTTATAGAAGCCTACGCCATTCATCCCTAAATCAACCGATAAGTTAGAATTTGACGAGTTACCTTTTTAGGAAAGGCTTCCTATACCATCTATGAGGAGGATTCCTCGATACAAGAAAACAATGAAAGGATTTCAGAATTCCCCACAAGGACTAGAAGTATGTAGTGAGATGATTCAAAACTCAATAAAAATCTTAAGACATCACGAGACATTCCGAACCACTATTTTGGACTAGAAGCCAAATTATATCATTTCAAAAGCATCAGCTGGACCGAGTTACAAGATTTAGTATGAAGCGAATACACACTAAGCAACACTATAGGGATAAACCATGTCTTCTAACTAAGACTACAAAATATTTTATTAAAGATGGCCTCAACAATATGTGAACTTCCCTACAATGAGTTTTCCTTAAAGGAAAATTTGGTTAAATTAAGGTTATCAATATAAGCTTCCCCTAAGGCATTGTGTTCTCTAGAAATTATGGATAACCTCACTTTCATCTTAAGAGATGCAACAGGTTTGAACATATTTTGGAAAATCAAAGACTCTCCATCTACAAGTGAAATCAGAACAAATATTCTTTGACATATTATGGGCTGATATCCATGTTTTGCTAGCATGATAACAATCTTAGTGATGAACTATTTTTTTTAAAGCACCCAATATTGGAACAAATCTTGAAAATCAACCACTACACTACATCACTTAAATACTTAAGGTTTTGTGACTTTACGACATAGAGTGTGGAAATATTTCGATAAGAGAAATTAAGAGAAACACCATCAAACATTAAACATTTTAAGTAATGGAGACTAAGCACCTTAGGCAAGTAAGACTCAAGTCATGACATTTGCTAGAACTAGAAACGCGAGGAATCACAACTGCTACCCATAATCTATTCTTTTCAATAAGGTCCTTTTTGACAGACTTAACATTTTGAAATTTGCTACGAGACATGTGGTATCAATTTTAGTTGTACCTATTATAAGCTATTCGATTCACCTTAGACTTTTGACAATCATATCAAGATTCCCATGGAACCTAGTAGGACATGAGTACCGCCTGTTATCCTCAACTCAATGGTTAGAGCGAGAGAACAATTCCAACATTAGAAGATATGCTCAAAGCATGTGTGACTTTCGAGAAATGATTAGGCAAATCATATTTCATCAAACAAGTTACCTTACAACAATAGTTAGCACATGAACATATTGACTGTACCAATTGAGGCACCCCATGGTTGAAATGTCAATCACTTAGTTATACAAGTACACGATTGATAACAACATTCCATTGAACAAACTACTTTATACTAAACGGATTAGTAAAGAGCTTTCAGTGTGTACGAAACTCGTATAGAAGATTACAACCTTAACAAGAGAGCGAGATTGGTAACTCAACTCCTATTGTCCGCCATGAGTACAGGATGATCCAAGGTACCCTTAGAACTATACTAACAGTTTTCAGATTCCACTTAGCTTATCGAATATTATCCATGTTGATTTTAACTATGGTGTACAGAGCATCGTTTAAAGTTTTACAATTCAGACAGTTTTTCCTGGAATAACTTTTCTTATCTAATACCCATCGTCAACACTAAGGAGCGCAAAGATCAAGATCGTTTACAGTAC
>BPTQ01000001.1:118085511-118126741 GCA_019973895.1 Chrysanthemum seticuspe | reverse complement strand
CTTTGCCGAAAACTAACCTTAAACAATATTTTTAGTCCAAGTACCCTACTTCACCTATATTTTTCTTTATGATCGAGACCTCTATGATAAAAATTTAAAAGCTAAGACTTCGAGATAACGTGGCAAGCTTTCCAAAACCGTTGAGTTTGTTTCCTAACACTCGATATTTACTATTTTACGACTAGCTTTTCGAGGCCATTTAGTCACTTTCATG
This sequence comes from Chrysanthemum seticuspe, assembly GCA_019973895.1. NCBI lineage: Eukaryota > Viridiplantae > Streptophyta > Magnoliopsida > Asterales > Asteraceae > Chrysanthemum > Chrysanthemum seticuspe. Next base: position 118,126,527 of record BPTQ01000001.1, on the reverse strand, counting down.
AATTGTCAAATTATATTGTTTTACGACGAAAAACTATAATTTCTTAATAAATCACTAAATAACTATCGTAGGATATCATTTCAACGTAAGTACTTATAAAGTAATTTATAACTTGACAAGACGTTATAAACTTATTTTCGACGATAAACTTTATTTTCAAAAATGCACAAGTGGTATGGATATCATATGAGTTTGCATGCATAACATGACATCATTACTTATATTAGAATCATATCATCATTAATAGGTCGCGGTTAGAGATTGCGCCTCATTTCAGTGTATCCACTTTTGCCATCATATCATTGTATCAAGTGAGTTTTCATAACCCCGTTTTATTCAAGTTTATACATTATTTCAAACCTATGGGGGAGAATACATTGCACATCATTTTTATTACGATACCAAGTATATCAAATTTATTTACATTGCTTAAGTTACCTCATTGCCAATTGAATGTCCCCATTTCATAATCATGAACCGTTAATTCCGGAACAAGCGAGGGTGAGTGAATAGATCTATTGAGGGTGACTCCTCCATCCGGGTTGGTGGTCCCAACTGGTCAAACGGATGCATTTCATTTAATATCATTATTTGAGTTGTTTGGCAAAACACTCTGTTGGGGCGAACATCATGATCAGTCTAGCTTCGGTGTCATGTGCTTATAGCAATTGTAACATTTTTATGTGACATATTTGTCATACATGGCCTATACTTGTGGTAGTCGTATAAAACATTTACATAAACTCTATGAACTCACTCAACCTTTGTGTTGACACTTTTAGCAATGTATTTTTAGGTATCTAAGGCATATACTTCATGGCATGCATAAGGACTTATCATAGAGTCGCGGTGACAACGCGTCTCACATGGATTTTATGCACTTTAAAACATCGTTTGGATTGTAACAAACTTATTTCCGCAAATGTTGACAACTTTTTGGGACCTATCTTTTGTAAACTCTGAATGTTTTACTATATCAAACGATGTGTTTTCCAAACGACACTTTAGGTCGTTCAATATAACTGTAAATGTGATGCTATGGCAGTCAACCCCCAGGAATTCCATTCCGCTGCAAAACAGGTATTTTGGAGGTGTGACATTCGGGGTCAAAGGAACTTCCTTTTCGTCGAGAAACTTTTTCAACACCCTAGACAGTGAACCTGATCGTTGTAGTGTAGTATTAGGGTAAGCCACGGGTATTGATATCGTTCTCTAGGGGAATAGGAATGCTAGAAAGAAGTTACTACGCTAAGGTTGGGGTGGAGGAAGATTATTTTTTATCTTTTTTATATTTTTTAAAAAATGGAAAGGTACGAATCTCGGGGTTTGGATTTGGGGGTCGGTATTTCTACCGATTACTCTACTTATTTGCCCAATGGGTTATGATACTTAAGTTTCTACCCATTTATATTACCCAATATACTACATACTAGTTATGTGTATATTTTACCCAAATATGTAAACACTAGTTGTTGTACATATGTAATATTAAATTATAAAATCACTTATACTTGTTTTAGTGTTTTATGTGAAAATGTGAATATGTTAGAAACTATTAGTTCAAACCATTTACGTATTTTATTTGTTTCGTTAAAATGATTTTACGTTTGTTATCGACAAAACATTAGAAGATCATAAAATATAAATAAACCTTTTTACGGCTTATTTGTATTAACAATCTCCCCCTTTTTGTTGATGAAAAAACATGAAATTATTTTAAGAAAAAGCTAAAATTCGTAAAAGTTTGAATTTGTAGTTTTTACTTTCTTCTCCCCCTTTTTGTCGAAACAAAAAGAGCTTCGAAAGAAAGCAACACATTGTTTTTAAGAAAAACATGTGAAAGAAATAAAAAGAAATAGAGAGCAAGTAACGAAAAAGGATCTCGTCTTTACTCCCCTTGACGAGTCCATCCCTATGTAAGGGCGTCAAGTAAGTAATACTAATCTAGTTTGTTTGCAAATAAGTTTGCAAAAGATTTCGTCTAAGTGACGAATGTGCTCCCCTTAATGATTGCAATATTGCAAGGGAATGTCACGAAATGTAAACCTAATATTGCAAGAATTTGCAATGTATTGCTTTGACATAAAGCTCCCCTAGCTTTAGGGTGTCAAAGTCTTCATGTGTAAATTGAATAACTACAAAACAAAGGTTAGACAACAAGTATAATTCACAATTTCCTGCAAATGTGGTCCAAGTTAGTAGAAAATAGTTTTCTGTCACACGGATCCCACGGTTCCCTCCTAGTAGGGATCCGTCTAGGCAATTCTGAGGGATCCGTATTAGCTGATGATAAAATTTAGCAAAGGTGATATAACAAGTAATGTTATCACAAAAATGAGATATGAATACAATGTAATCATATGCTTAGAAATATAACAAGTAGCATGTAATTTCATTTAATAAAACTAGAGTTATGATATACATGACTCTAAAAACTAAGAAAATAAGAAAATACATGACTAGGAATTTCTAAACCAACTATCGCTTGATGCTAGGACACCACTAAAATCTTCTAGCTCAATTTTTGTTTAGGTTTAATCTCGTCGAAACGTTCGAGGAGATGATAGAACATGAAACGTTGGTCTTCTCGTACTTCATGTATCAAACTTTCAACATGTTGACAATGATAGCAATCTTTGTCATGGCTAGGTAGTGGTGGTGGAAGAAATGAAATGGCTTGATGCGAAGGATCAAGTGAAGCGGCTTGTGGAGCTTCAAACGATGGAGGGATTGGTGGAGGCGCATTTGAGAATGGCTCGACCAAGAATGATGGTGGTGGTAGAGAAGTGTCAACTTCCATATGGTCAGGTGGTTGAATTTGATGATTTCTCATAATCCAAATGGGATTATATGATGGAAACGGCGAAAAGGAAGCCGGAGCAAGTGTTGACTCAACACCTTGATTTTGTACCATTATTCCTCCTAATGAGGAGAATGTTGTCGGAGGAGGCGGATGAGACGGCCTAGGAGGCAAATCCTCTAAATTATAGAGGTGTGGTGATGATAGTGGAGATGTAAAAGAAATAGCTCTAGGAACCAATGGTGATGGTTTAGTGGAGATGATATTGTTTGGCCTAGGAGGTATGGTGGTGTTTGGCATATGTAGTTTTGTGGGTACTATCCTTTTAGGAATTGGTTTGATTGGTTGAGTAAAGATCCTATCATTTGTTGGCTTGACCGGAGATGATTCGGTTGAGGAGATTTTGTGTATAACACGAGCCTTTTTCTTGGGTGGTTCTTTGGTGGATAGGTTACTACTTGGGGTTTTCCTCATGATGAGATGATTTCAAGAGGTTTGTAAGGATTTCTAAAGTGCTGAAAGTTAGGATGAAGGTGATGACTATGGAAGTCCGAACAATGTGGTTTATAAACCAAGATATTTGGCAAGTGCATTTAAGCCTTAAGCCACTAAGATTCATTGGAATGTGATGATTAACGTGCACAAGAGTCAACTTCAGAGTTTGTACTGATCTAGGAACTCATTTAAGATGAGATGGAGGGTTTGAGTTAGAAAGATGAGTTGAAATGATTGTTTTAGCAAGAATTGACATAGACTGTCATCCGGATCCCACGGTTCCCCCTCAAAGGGATCCGTCTAGGCTAATCCTAGGGTTCCGGCTCTCAGCAGCTATGAAAGAGTGGAAACGATGTTTCTAAGATCTAAGATCTATATCATCTTGAGTGTTTCAGCCCTCCTAAGTGTCTTAAATGAAGGGGTGCTTAAGTACTTGAAGGTAATGAGTGATATAGCTAATGATTGTCTTTTATGGAAGGATTTGGAACTTTCATGAGTACCAATGGATGAGCAAAGATGACACTAAAGATGAGAGTGTTAATTGAAGCTATATGATCCTAGAGATTAGTTTGTGACTTGGAAAATATCCTAGAAGCTTTGAGATGGGAAAACTAGAATTTGATCAACTTTGATCAATTTTGAAGTAAGGATGATTTATGATCAATTTTGCCATATTCGAAAAGATTTCTAAGACTAGATGTGAGGGATCAAGTGAAAAATAAAGTGTGAGTTTAAGAGCGGAAGAGTAATGGATTAAAAATGAAACGATAGATCTACAAGTGTCTTAGAGTGTGATCTAGGTGAGTTATGTGTGAGTAGGAATGATCTACCTATCTTGATAAGGACTTAATTTGCCTTAAGACACTATGTTTAGCTTAGTGTGAGGTGTTCTAAGGGTATGTTTGAAATATAATGCTTGCAATTGCATTTTCTGTTTGCCGGATCCCACGGTTCCCTAAGTGTAGGGATCCGTCTAGCACAAACTTTGGGATCTGCCCATCTGCTCAGCAGAACCTTTACTAAAGGTATGCAATGATCTTGACAATGCATTATATCCCAAGGTTGGTTTAAAGAGGTTCTAACACTAAGATATTAAATGTAAGATGTTTTATTTCATGAGGAAAATAGGATTACATTGATAAAGCACGAGTACAAGAGGATTGATCCTATTTGAAATACTACTAAGTTCCTTAAGTGTTTTCGCTAGGATGATCATCACGTTGTTGATGAGTGTTGGTGGAATCAAGAATGAAGAAAGTCTTCATGAGAGATATGTTTAGCGGTTCCATCATCTTGTTCACAAGTACGTACAACGGACTTTGAAATTGAGGATGGAAGTGCATAACATTATGATAGAGGCGTGTCAAGAACATTCCATAAGGGATGAGTTTATTCTTGGAGCCTTGAAGATTTACAATTCGCCTTGCGAAGAAGTAGGCGAGATTATATGGTTTTTGTGTTAGCAAACAGTACAACATGTGAGCACAACAAGCGGGAAGGATTTCTCGATTTCCCCTAAGACTCCAAACATTTTCACGTAGGATGAGTGCAAGGGGCTTGTACTCTTCTCGGATGTCCCGTGTGAAGATAATGTTTGGATCGGAGTAATATGGTCGAGGTTTGCATATTATGCGATGTAAATCTTCCGGGGAGGGTATGTGTGAACAATATGGACTATTTTATTCATGAAAGTTGAAGAGAGAATCAAGAGACCAATCTTTGGTGAAGGCACATTGTCCATGATTTGGAATTCGGAGGATGTGAGTAAAATGCCCAAGGGTTAAAGTAAACTTTTGGTTTTTGATATAAAACCAAAGAGATAGAGAGCGATCCTCGTTGCGAACGAGTTGAACTTGACGGAAGAATTCCATTATGAACCTTGGACATATCTTCTCGTTGATTTCAAGAAGACATTCTAGTCCTATGGCTCGGAAGGAGGTATTGATACCTTCTTCGAATTGTAGAGAAGTGTCTACAATACGTCCTTTGTGGAAGTGACGGTTTTCGAGATTATTGAACCCACAGACACGATTGCCAGGTGTGTTGGGTTCAAGGGAGATGTTCAGAGTGTAGACGCTAGTGAGTGAAAAATCAAACTCATATTCATGCGTCATAGTTGAACCTATAGAAATGATGGGTTAATAAAAAGTGATGTTTGTGGTCAACCTATGATTATCTAATGTTTTTATTAGATTTCTATTAACAATGGTTTTTAACAAGAAAGACACTTAACTCACTTATGGTTTTGACATACTAGTGGAGTATTACTTTGAGAAGAAAAGTGGTTTCTAATTTGCATGAAAAACTGTTCTCCAGTATGACGGATCCCACGGTTCCTTTTCAAAAGGGATCCGGCTAGTATAAATTCCGGGATCCGTAGATCTGTAATTACAAAAACATATTTTATGAAAAACATAGGTTTTTTTTTAGATCTCATAATTTTATACCAAGATATGTGTTTTAACCTACATTTTCTTTTAACATGCATACATGACTTCTAATGTATCACGAAAGAAAGACATAAAACAAAGAAAAGTGATAAACACATAATAACCTAGATAACTAGACTATTAGTAATATTTCATTTCAATACTAAGAATGATACAAAGGATTGGGTATATAACCCCAATGTAGATTAACAATACAAAGTAAATGTCTCCGTATGTGAACTTCATCATAGGGAACACAAGTGCGATGAGTGTTAAGACGATGAGTACGAAGGCGATGTAAACCATGTTGAAGACGATCCTTCTTGGTTTCGGTTGCGATAGGATGAAGAGGAAGATGAAGTTTTGAATGAGAGGGAATTTTTGAAATTGGAAGATTTGAAAAAGTGAGGATTTGATAAAGTGGGCGTCGAGTGGAATATTTATGGGGAAGGAGTATTTTTCGAAATTTGTGCTTTTGTTTTATTATTGGATTAAAAAAAACAAAACATAAGTTTTATATACCACGACTTTAGACGAGAAATAAAACACGTATGTGAGAAAAAGGCTTCCTAATGAAGCTTCATGTAAAACATGTATATGCACAAAATCATATAAATACCTAAATAGGCATACTTAATTTTCAAGCAAAATAAAAAGAAAATCATACCTCTAGCGCACTTAGGAATGTCTTTACAAATGACACAGCAAATGTCACTTAGACGATTCCTGCTCTTTTGCGTTTAAGATACCTTCTTAAAGAAGGTATTCTTGTTACCAAGCGATTCCTATAGCTTGGTGGGTATGAATTTTGACTAATCAACATGACAAAGAAGATTAGTGCAATTAAATGAAAAAGTTAAAAAAAATATTGTTATCAAATCAACATCCAAACATATAGTTTTAAAAGACATGGTGTTTGTTTTTATAAAAAACCTTCTTTGTAGTTTTCAATTAACCATGGATCGTATCAAGTTTTTAAAGTACAATATACTTCAAGAAACTTGGTAACGAAGCTTTGATACCAATTGTGGAAAACTAGAAGGGGGGGTTGAATAGTTTTGCCAATTAAAACTTCCTTTTAATCTATTTAGATTAACTTATGTCAATCTATTTGGATGTGTGTGTTGGATGTTGATAAACAAGCATGTAAAGACAAGTAATGAAAAGATAAGAGTAAGAAGCACAAAACCACAACGCGAGTATTTATAGTGGTTCGGCTAGAAGGACACCTTCCTTGCCCTACTCCACTCCCCGAGTCACCTAATCGAGAGTTCGTAAACACTACACCAATCTCCTTATGGCGGAGAAGCCTTCACAACGTCGCCTACCCTTTTTCCGGTGCTAGGCTAACCACCGGGTTCTTTCACTCCAAGGTGAACCACACCTATACAACGTCGCCTACCCTTTATAAGGTACTAGGCTAAGTACCTAGTTCTTTCACTCCAAGGTGAACTACACCTTCACAACGTCGCCTACCCTTTATTTGGTACTAGGCTAAGCACCTAGTTCCATTGCAATGGAGGAACTACTACCACACTACACCAACGACTAATCCCAAAGGAGATCTACTCCTTTACAACATCATCAAGGATATCAATATCCTTGGATCTAATACTAGTCTATCTTGTACATCGAAACACACCATATCGAATGTACATCTAAGGCACCTTTCACTAATGCCTTTGACTAGATCTACAAGACACCTTTCACTAATGTCTTGTGTCTTGACTTCTAAGCATCTTTCACTAATGCTTCTAGTCTTTACTTCTAAGTACCTACCACAAGTGCTTATGATATGGACGATATATACCCTTCACTAATATCTTCGTCTTGACACTTGAGACATCTTTCACTAATGTCTTCAACACTATACTTCTTTGAAGAAAGAAAGGAATCATCAACAAGAAGACTTCAGTAGCCTTGATGATGAGGAAGCATGGAAACTCATGGACTTGAGCTTGCTCGACTTCAAAGGTGGTGATATTGCCTTTAAGAGGAACCTAGAAGATCATACAAAAACAAAACTACAAACATAGATCTCTTGGATCTGAGGTTAGTGAGTTTTCAACTCAGGGAGAAAGTGTGTTAGAAAGGGGTGAGAAATAATGAAGAAATGGCTCACTATTTATAGAAGAAAAAATCTACTGTTCCCCGGATCCCACGGATCCCTTCTACAAGGGATCCGTCTAGCGTTAAGCTAGGGATCCGTGGGACACTCCCTTTTACCCATGGGTATTTTGGTTGTGGGTCATGGGTCATGGGTTGAACCATGGATCTTTAGCTAGATACAATGTATCTTTTGAGTGCAATGCACTTAGTCACTTGGGTATGGGTTGATCCATGGGTTATGGATATTATCCATATATGATATAAGCATGATGTCATGCTATGGGTTATGGGTCAAGCTCTATGGGTTATGGGCTTTGGGTTGTACCCAACTACATTCAATGTATTTGCCCAATGGGTTATGATACTTAAGTTTCTACCCATTTATATTACCCAATATACTACATACTAGTTATGTGTATATTTTACCCAAATATGTAAACACTAGTTGTTGTACATATGTAATATTAGATCATAAAATCACTTATACTTGTTTTAGTGTTTTATGTGAAAATGTGAATATGTTAGAAACTATTAGTTCAAACCATTTACGTATTTTTTTTGTTTCGTTAAAATGATTTTACGCTTGTTATCGACAAAACATTAGAAGATCGTAAAATATAAATAAATGTTTTTACGGCTTATTTGTATTAACACAACTCACTAATTCATCACCCAAAACTTGAGCACCTCCCGACGTGCTTCAACGTGTGTCTTGACACCCTGCATGGTCAGCATCTACATAGGCTGTTAGTGCCATGGCAGTGTCCTTCGGATACTAGAGTCCCATGTTAATGGTTCCTAAGAGATACCGAAAGACACGTTTAACCTCTTCGAGTGCTTCTTGGTAGGCTTAGCCTGATACCGAGCGCACATGCATACAACGAACATAATATCTGGTCTACTGGCAGTGAGATACATCAAGGATCCAATCATACTACGGTACTTAGTTTGATCAATCGGGATCCCCGAGAGGTCCTCATCCAGTTTTGTTCTCTCCACCATAAGAGTGTCAATAGGGTCACTAGAATGAAATCCAAATTTCTTTAATATTTCATTAGCATATTTAGATTGATTTTTGAAAATGCCTTCGGGACTTTGAGAAATTTGTAAACCTAAGAAAAATGACATTTGTCCCATCATTGACATTTGAAATTTAGAACTCATTTCTTTAGAAAAACGATCACATTCATTTGGGTCAGTCGAGGAAAAGATAATATCATCATCATATATTTGAACATGAAGTAAATGTTTTCCTGGTTTTCGAGTAAACAGTGTAGGATCAACATCACCTTTGTAGAATCCGTTTGCCAAAAGGAACTTTGACAAAGTATCGTACCATGCCCTTGGAGCCTGCTTCAAGCCGTAGAGAGCCTTTTTCACACGGTAGACATGGGTAGGATGCTCAGAATTCACAACTCCTTCCGGTTGACTGACATAGACTACTTCTTTGAGATAGCCGTTAAGGAAAGCAGTCTTTACATCCATTTGGTAGACTATCATATTGTTGCTGGCAGCATTAGCAAGAAAGATTCTGATAGCCTCAATACATGAAACCGGAGTGAATGATTCTTCAAATTCAATAACCTCCTCTTGTCGATATCCCTTACCAACAAGTCTGGCCTTATTCTTCAGAACGTCACCGTGCTCATCAAGTTTCACCTTGAAGATCCACTTATGAGCGATAATCATTGCACAATCTGGAGGTGGTACTAATTCCCATACTTCAAGTCGATCGAACTCGTGAATTTTTTCTTGCATAGCACTAAACCATGAGTCCTCATGCATTGTAGTATTGACATCCTTTTTTTCAACTTTAGATAGTACATAATTGAAGAAGCACCACAAGGCATCTATGGCAAGTTGCTTTCGTGTGGATACTGAAAGAGAAGGATTCCCAATGATGTTATCCAGTGGATGATCATTTGTCCATTTTCTGATATGTTCATGTGGTTGAGGATAAGGAACTGATGTACCAGTGTTAGGATCCCCTGATGAAGATACCTCATGAGTGGTTTCAAGGGAAAATATATTCTCAAATGGAGCATCTTCAGGAGTAGCAAAAGGGTTAACTTCAAAAGAATTATCTATTGTAGTGCCTTGATGTACAAAAGAAGATTGAGGATTCGATGATGATGGTGAATGGTCTGCAGATGGAGCTTCTTGACTTATGGAAATAGAGACCGATGGACCATTTGGATTGTTTGAAGCAAGAGCAGCAACAACTGGTGGTGCAGGAGTATCATCAGTTGTTGGCTCAAAGTATTAATCAAACATTGGATCAAAGAAGATCTTTAAATCTTCTTTTGAAGGAGGTACATAAGGAGCTGCAGGCGTGGGATTCTATACAAGACCTGAACTAATTGGTCAAGGTGACAAAAGTTGAGGTGAGGGTCCAGAACTTGTGTGTTCAGCAGCCAGATGTTCAGTCAGCTCATCAAACGTTACATGAATAATTTCCATAATATCTCGGTTCTTTTGTTGTAGATTCGGTAACCCTTACGATCTAGTACATATCCAATGAAAAATCCAATGTCAGCTTTAGCTTTCAACTTTCCTAGATCTTTACCATCAGTGGTTGGATAGCATAATTCCCCAAACACATGTAGAAACGAGAGATCCGGTTTCCTGTTATGCACTAATTCATATGGGGTTTTGCCGTGAAGAGTATGTATTAGGGATCGGTTTTGAGTGTAACAAGCAGTGGCAATAACTTCCGCCTAGAGAAACATCGGAGCCTTAGAGAAGATCAGCATGGTACAAGTAGCATCCAAAAGAGTACAATTTCGCCTTTCAACAACATCATTTTGCTGAGGAGTGCGTAGGACACTTTTCCGGTGACTGATGTCAATATTTTCATAAAACTGAATGAGCTGTTTGTTAACAAACTCTGTTCCGTTATCAGTCCTGATGATTCTGATGGTTTTGTTAAGTGTAACTTGAAGATGTTTGATAAGCTTAATGATAACCTCTGGAGTTTCATCCTTGGTTCTCAAAAAGTTCGCCCAAGTGAACCGAGAATAATCGTCAACAACAACTAGCACATACTTCTTCCCATTGATAATTTTCACTCTCATGGGTCCACATAGATCCATGTGAAGGGTGTGAAAACTTCCATGATGGTGTTGGCAGGTTTGGCTTTATGGGCATACTTTTTGCTTTTTTTCAGTTGGCAAGCAGAACAAAGATGATCTTTTTCAAATTATAACCGAGGTAAACCTCTCACAAGGTCCTTTCTAGCAAGATCATTTATGGTACCAAAGTTTAGGTGATTAAGTCGATGGTGCCATAACAATAATTTGTTCTTTGAAGCCTTTGATAACAAGAAAATATGAGAAGACCTCATTATGTCTTCAATAGAGATGGTGTATAAATTGGTGCCACGAGATACCTTAAGAAGATCAACACCATCCAATTCTCTAACGAAACATGTGTATTTTCTGAAAGCCATTTCGAGATTTGAATCACAAAATTGACCAACAATCTACAGATTGTGACCCAGTCCTTCCACGTAGTATACCCGAGAGATAACACTATCACTAAAAACATAATCTCCATAACCCATAATTGTCCCAAAATGATCGTTCCCAAATCTAACAGACTCAATAAACTTATTCACGAAGTTCTTAAGCTGTGAGCGATCCCCAGTCATATGTTTTGAGCAGCCTGAATCCAAATATCAAAGGACGATTTGTACGACCTGCATTTAAAAACAGACGAGAATCAATAACTGGAAATAGTGGATCCCCACTTGAAAATGGGGTTCGATTAGTTAGCACAAACAATCTGAAGACCTACAGCATCCCTAGATGCCATGACATTATTAGTGGGGGTAGCACTAGTAGAAGCAATGGACCTAGTCAAAGTACACTGTGTTCCTAAAGGAATATTTCTACCAGTGGGCCTCCATATCTTAACAGGCATTGTTCTAGGCAAGGCAGTTCTAGATAAAGGACAATGTTCACCAATTTTGATTTTAAGACATGTGGGTGTCCATTGATAACCTACATTAGTGAACTTTTTTCCGGTAGGTTTCCAAGATTGCTTAATCTGTTTTGCTCTTCAAACTTTATATACTGGGAAATTATCAGAAGACCTCAAATATGACACAACACATTTATCATGATTACCAGAAATTAAACATTCATTACATGTTTTGCAAACAATAGTAGAATTCGAATTAATTACAGTACGCTTATAGCTAATACTAGAATCAACACGATTCAAATTGTTCAACTTAAACTTATTATTCCTACGGTGGTCTTCTACTTCCTTCACTTGATCACTCTTAGCTTGCGAGGTCCTATCTTGCTTTGTATTGCCTCTAGGCTTTGACCCGCTAGCTTTAGTTTTACTACTTACTCCTGTAGAAGTAACGATGGGAATATTAGTTTGTTTCACTGCTTTTTGCATTTCTGACCTAGAAGTGATGGGTTCTGAGGTTTTCAGGGGTAAATCAAAGGTAACATGCTTGATCTTAGGCATTGAAGAGGGTGCAACAACTCTGTCTCACTTGGTACCAGTTTTAGGACATGTGACCATGACATATTCTAGGAGTTCCTGAGATCGTTTAGCATACATACAAGCATAGGCAACAACACTATCAAGTGGTTTCTCTATTCTATCATTCTCTACGATCTCATGAAGACTCTCTAAGCTATCCTTAAGGTAAGTGAAATATGATTGATATGCAATCTTATTATTCCAAAGAGGAAGGGGAATATACATCACTTCAATGACATAATTATTACAAGCAGAAACCTTTGAAACAACATATTTACACTTGGGAATCGGCATTTTCCCTTTCACCTGACTCTTTAGATTCTCAATCTTGTTAAGAAAAGAAGTTATCTTTTCATTGTGTTTGTCATGAGTGACCTTAAACAAATCATGTAACTCTTTGTATTGCGATTTAACCTTTAAATTTTCAACTTGAAAGTGTTTGTTTTCTTGTTGCAATTTATTGATGATGTTTTCATATTGAAAATTCTTAGAATCTAAAGGTCGTGGTATATGGGAGCCTACCACTTCACTCCTATTTCCCTTCAATTGAGAAATTTGAGCTTTCAGTTTTCGAACCGTGTTACAATGAGCTTGAATCCGTTCATCTCGATTACTTATTTCAAAATATGCATCAAATTCAGGAGCGTCCAAAGATGTCTTGGCATTTAAAGTTTTCATTTTTTCCTCTAGATGTTGACATTTTAATTGTAAATTAGCATTATCAACTTCTACTTTAGATAAATGCCTGACCATGTTATCATGATCATCGTTTTGGATTTTCTCTAGCAATTTTAAGTTCTCGGCTTCAAGCTCATTTACACGACCCTGGGCAACTTTAAATGGAAGTGACAAATCATGAAATTGAGAAGCAATTAAAGCAGAATCAGTGGCAGTATAATAGACATCCTGGGCAATACATCTAGCAATCAAATTCTCATTGATGATGTGATTATTCTTTCTCTCAATTTCATAGCTTTTAAGCTCCTTTGAATTATTTCTTGCATCGATTTCCATTTCATTAAACATCTTTTTCATTTCTTTAACTTCAGTATCTTGGGCCTTTTGAATACCCTCAAAGTGTTCTTTCACTTGTTTAAAGAATGGAATAACCTCTGTGAGATAACATTGTTTTGTTTGCTCAAAACTAGGGGCGAAAATTCTCGACACAACATGATAAATGACACGAAGTTAAACGGGTTTGGATTTAGGATAAACGGGTCTGGGTCAAAAACAGGTCAACCCGTCTAACCCGTTTAATAAACGGGTTGTGTTTGGGTTGAGTAAATACTAAACAGGTCAACCCGTGAACCCGTTTAAGTATACAAGACTCAAAAAATAAAAAAATATAACCTAATTTTTTATTTGAGATGTGTATTAAATATTTCTTTTATGCACTTAATATGAGCGAATTACGATTATACCAAACATCATTGAAATTGACGCTTTATAACTCTGAAAATTGTCGTATAGTTATTTGTATGTTCCTTTTATTATATTTTAGATCTCTATATCACTTTTTCATTTAAACTAGTTAAAATAACAAACCACCAACCTTATTTACTGCTTGACCCATTTAGTTAAACAAATTAAACGGGTCATAAACGGGTTACACGTGTTATGTAGGTCTGGGTTAGGGTTGATTTTCTTGACACGATTAATAAATGGATCGTGTTTGGGTAGAGGTTATACCAACCCGCCAACACGCGAACCCGAGTAGGTCAACACGAACATGACCGATTTCCACCCCTACTTTGGTGTGATTCTCTTCTTACATGTTTTATCAAAATCAAAAAATAGTTGGTAAATTACATATATGCTAATTAAAGTTTTACACTGTGTAGGAAGAGTTCTAGGCATTAAATGCATCGGTGTATTGGGAGGGTACATCGTAGCCGTAGCTAATTTCCTAAGGGGTGGATTCTTTTCAACAAGTTATTGGGCCTCTTTCTTATCCATGTCTAATCTCCAAAATACTTGTTTAGGGGTCAATCTAGTATGAGGTTAGAAGTTGGCTAGGAAATTCTCTTTTGAATAATTGTGAGGTTTAATGTTCATCTTATTTTTCACCCAAAAAGCACTATTCATTTTCTCAGCCTTTATCTCTAGATATATTTTCTAACTCTCTATCCTCTTCTGTTACATCTGTACATGTTGGATCTTGTTTAGGCTTAAGGATCTCTTTACCATCATATATTACTTCTTGGGCTATCTTAGCTTTCTTGAGACACACAGGATTTGGGTCATCTATAAGTTTTTCAATGTGTTTATCACTCAATACTCTGTGATTTGTTACCATCTGAGAAGTCTAAATAGTGTGGCCTTGTGCGTACAGTTTGTTTTCAAGTTTATTCTTTAATGTTTTAAGGTTGGAAAAATCATTTAGGAGTTTTGTTTCCTTTTCTTTGAACTCCTGATTAAGTGTTTTTACATTTTCTTGTATTTCTTGTGTTTGCTTAATAGTTTGTTTAAGTTTCTCTTGTAAGGAATTTAACTCCTGTTTCAACGTTTCTTCCCTTGAATTACATTTAGTTATCAGTGTACGCATTTGACTGTCAATTTCCTACTCACGTGCAGTTAGCTCAAATTTAGCACGCTGTTCATAGATGGTAAATTGATCCTTATATATATTTAGCTTAGTGGTCAGGGAGTCATTAGGTATATAATCAGTGTACTTATTCAACCAATATTCATCATTAATGGCAGAAGATGCACCAATTGGTACAACGGGACTTTCATCGTCCTTCACATATTGCTCATATGGGATAACATTGATATTTCCTATATTTACAATATTTGACTCAACAACTTCTGTCAGTTCTACTTTTTTGGGAATCTTTTGCTCATCAACCACATCATATAGTTTTAGTGCCTCTGATATGACTGAAGCACTGGAGGGACCAGCTTGTTGAGGTGATGAAACCATAGGAGAAATGTTTGCCATGAATATGGTTTGGGCCGTTGGCTAATCATCAACATCAGAGTCGAAGGCATCACAATCAGCAACCTGGAAGATGTTGGGATCATTCTGTGCAAAATCATACACTGGTTGATCAACCGCGTTAGCATCAAACGTGTTGGCACTACCTTCAGCAAGAAACAACAGTTCCTCCTCATCCAACACTGCTCCACTCTCTTGTACCTGTATCAGCAGCATCTTATCCTTGTAGTAGTCAACATTTTGTAGAGTTGGGTGCATGATAAGGATTTAAAACGTACGCTTTTAAGGGGTCATTTAAGCTTTAATCGACCACTTTTATATCCGTTACTGCTTAATTTCGTTCATTTTCACTTTTTGGGTCTCTTGGAAGCAAAATGCTGGAATGAAGCACATTTGGACGAAAATGAGTGAAAACATGAAGAAAATGGAAAAGTCAAGATCGAAGCCACTCAAGCTGCTCAAAATGAACCTGACGGCGTCCCAATCAAAGGGTGACGCCGTCCCTCTATACAGACTTGATAAAAACATGCACCAGACGGCTCAGTAGAATTTTTGCTCATACAACCTGACGGTGTCAGGCTTTGAAGAAGAAGGGCGTCACTTAGAATTTTCATCTTAGATGGCCCAGATCCAAAACCAAGACGACGTCCCAACTGAAGACTGACGGCGTCACAACTCTAAGGTGACGCCGTCCCATCAATAACTTGGCCAAGTCGAAACCCTAATGACGGCAAGCTGATGGCGTCCCACCTATAAGGTGACACCGTCGCATTTGTAAATCTATATATAAAATTCGATTTTTCTGCATTTAAAGAGGTAGAATTTTGGAGTAAAAACCCTAAACGTTTGTAGTCCGACTTGGACAATATCTTAGGGTCCCAAACCCTATTTTACACATCAAGATAAGTGTTTTAATCGAAAGTATCATTATGTCTTCAATTGATTGTGTGTATGCTTGCTTGTTTAACATGTTTAGCTAAATTTCTTGTGTGTTTGCTTAGATCTATGAAACCTAGTTATTAATTATTGTTAGGTTGTTTCTTATCTTAATTGAATTTGGCTTAGGAGTGCAACTAGGCTTCCGTTGTGTTCAATGCTTGAATATTCTTTGTGAATGTGAGGCTTATGAATGAAATAGTTTAAGGAATTGCGGATTTCGTAGGCTAAACCCAAAGGTAACCACAAAGACTTAGGGCATACGCATTCCCTACGACCTTAGGAACACAACGCTTTAAGATAAGGTGTGACAATTCAACCGACCAATAAAAGATAACTAGGGAGTAATAGTATCTAGGTAAACACATTTTTTTATCATCATACGAGCACACATCAAATAGACATAGCTATCTGTAGTAATAGATAATTAGATAAGTAGAAGTAATCGGTAGAAGTACCACACCCAAACCAATTGCCCCGAGATATTTAACTTAGCTTTCAAAAAACCAATAAAAGATAAAAAAAAAAAAGAATCATCCTTAACCCCCACCTTCTCGTAATACATTTCTAGATAGCATTCCTATTCCCCTAGAGAACGATATCAATCTCCGAGGCTTACACAATACTACACTACAACGATTATGTTCACTACCTAGGTGGTTGAAAAACTTGTTCGAAGAAAAGGAAGTTCCTTTGACCCCGAACGCGCTTCGTATGTGCATCAAGTTTTTGGCACCACTGCCGGAGAATACAATAGCTAGTTAGATTTTTATCTCGTTTAGGTTCCCTTGCTTGATTCCTATCAAGTAAGATTTTTCCTCATTTTTAGCTTCCTTGTAGTCTATCCCCATTCTTCATGACTTTGTTCATATCCCATCACTTTTCATCATGGAAGGTGATAACCCACCACCACATCAACCACTTCCCATTGAATCACCACCAATTGACCCGCCAAGAGGCCATATTCTAGGTGAATACTCTAGACCGAGCCATTAAGGCTATAGGAACACCATTGAGCTCCCCGATCAAGCTCAAACTACGGCCATGCGATCCGACACCATCCGGTTGGTGCAAAATGGATGTGCATTCCATGGACTTTGTTTCGAAGATCCTAATCAGCATCTTAAGGACTTTCATTAAAGTTGTTGATTCCATCGACCTTGATGCTACCACACGGGAGACCACGCGCTTGCGTCTCTTCCAATTCTCTCTACAGGACCAAGCTAGTAATTGGCTTGAGCGACTTAAGCCGGATCCATCTCAAGTTGGGATGATCTCACCACTCGTTTCCTCACTAAATGTTTCCCACCAGGAAGAACTACCAAACTTAGGAATGACATCTTAATGTTCCAACAACTTCAAGGCGAAACTCTCTACGAGGCATGGACTCAATTCAAGGACTTACTCCATAAAGTCCCTCATCACAGCATCGATCTTTGGCTTCAAGTCTAAATCTTTTACGATCATGTCAACTTCTCAACTAGGCAAACAATCGACCAAGCGGCCAATGGCAAACTTAGTGAACTCACCGCGGAGGAATCGTGGGGTACAATAGAGGACCTTGCCCTCTACAACAACGAAAGTTGAAATGACCACCTTGAGTTGCCCAAAACTGTCAAGGCAATCTCCTTGCCTCCTATTGACTCACAAACTTCCGATCGTAGGATGCTCGAACTTGAATATCAAGTCAAATTCCTAATGAGCTCCTACGAGAATCCTAAGTCTTCACGCCAAGTGAACATGGTATCTTCCTTGTTTCAGATATGTAGTGGTCCCCATGACACTCGTACTTGCACGAGACTCCCCGAACAAGCTTCTGTGGACTACGCATCCTCGTGTACCAATGGAATGGGATGGAGATTCCCCACAACACCCGGACCTAGGACTTTCAACGATGCCCGAGAAGCACGGAGGGGCAAACCTGACTATAATTGGGGACAAACCAAAGAATTCACCTCTAACGATTCCCCATGGTCCCACTCTCGCGGACCTAGTCAACGAAACATAGAAGGGATGTTGCAATACCTAGTTATATCCCAAGAAGCTCAAATAGCCAAGCTTTCAGACCGCTTTAACCAACAACAAGCCGAGATGGATTGGAAGATAGATAACCTTTTGAAAGCCATTACTAATAGTGATAGGAAGACCACCGAAAAGGTTAATGCCATCTCGACTTATTCTCCCGAAGATCCCGGTATTAAGATTAAGGAACCAAGTAAGTACTTCAAAACTAGGGATCCATCTTCATCTAAGCATGTTCAATTCGTCAATGCCATCACCCTAGTGAAACCAAACAGGAATAGTGACGAAGCGAACCATGAGACAATACTTGATGTTAGTGAAACTCGTAAGGATGAATCAACTAACAAAGTAGACGAAGTAGGTGAGGACAAGCAAATACCAAGTTTAGGTATATTTGATAAGGATTTAAAACGTACGCTTTTAAGGGGTCATTTAAGCCCTTAATCGACCACTATTATATTCGTTACTGCTTAATTTCGTTCCTTTTCACTATTTAAGTCTCTTGGAAGTAAAATGCTGGAATGAAGCACGTTTGGACGAAAAGGAGTGAAAACATGAAGAAAATGGCAAAGTCAAGATCGAAGCCACTCAAGCTGCTCAAAATGAACCTGACTGTGTCCCAATCAAAGGGCAACGCAGTCCCTTTATACAGACTTGATAAAAACATGCACCAGACGGCTCAGTAGATTTTTTGCTCATACAACCTGACGGCGTCAGGCTTTGAAGAAGAAGGGCGTCACTTATACTTTTTATCTTAGATGGCCCAGATCCAAAACCAAGACGACGTCCCAACTAAGTACTGACGACGTTACAACTCTAAGGTGACGCCGTCCGTTCGATGCCTTGGCAATGACGAAACCCTATAGACGGCGAGCTGACGACATCCAACCTATAAGGTGACGTCGTCGCACTTGTAAATCTATATATAAAATTCGATTTTTCTGCATTTAAAGAGGTAGACGTTTGGAGTAAAAACCTTAAAAGTTTGTAGTCCGACTTGGACAGTATCTTAGGGTCCCAAACCCTATTTTACACATCAAGATAAGTGTTTTAATCCAAACTGTAGGATCGATATATTTATTGTGTTGATGATTCGGGTGGTCTTGGATGATCAAAATACATGGTAGCCATTTAGAGAGAGAAAGTAGAGAGAGAGGGAGTTTCTTGCTATAGACTTGTAGCACAAATAATGAAATATTAGATTGAAAGCTCCACCCCTTCCATGGATGGAAGGGGTATTTATAGTTACACAATACACGACCTCCTATCGGCCTGTGGATCAGGCATACAGTGGGTAAAGACCCGTCCTTCCTCCACGGTGTTACACTACGCTAAACTAAACTAATAACTAACTAATAAACTGATAAATAACGTAACTAATGATATGTCTACGAGCTAACTTATGCTAGATAGTATTTGGGGTGACCGACACTTTACTTATGGAATTTCCAATTCCTAACAATCTCCCCCTAAGGGAGGTCACCCCATGTTTTACATTTCGAATCCTAGCATTCTGTTCTTGACTTTGTTCTTGAGCTCGTAGACTTCAATTCTTCAATTCCGCAATCTTTGTGCTTTTGTAGTGCAACTTCAAAGTCCGAGTGCTTTGTACTTTCAGTGGAGGTCTTTGAACTGATCCACATCTTTGATGATCTTCGAGCTTTCTTTGAGATCATCAGCCAAAGTAAATCTCTGGATCACCCTTTATTGTGTTGCCATCATGTGAAGTTGTGACTTTTGGACCGACATGCTCACATTCTTGAATCATGACATCTTTCCATCAGAGTAGCGGAAGCCTTACTGGTTCATGATATTTGCAGCAGCGTAGCAGAAGCATAGTATAAAAATATCAGAACCAGGTTATGTAGATATGCACCAGTCATGATTTCTTCAATTAAGTGTGGATGCTGTGAGCATGCGGCTTTGGATTGACTCCTCAATTCTGATCAGCTGCAACCGTCCAAATGTACCTGCAAACAACAGTTAGCAATAAAACACACGAAAGTGTCTTTGATCACTTTCTTTGAATTGAGGTACACGGCCCACGGTTCCCCGTTGATCAGTACAAGTACTGCCTGTGATCAGGTAGGATTCCTAAGAATCTCCTTGACAGGGTTTCGCAGCTGTTCTGGCTGTTCTCAAACCGGAACATCTAAAAGAAGACAACACGGAGTGAGTGAACCAGCAAATTGAGATTTACTGATTGATGAAAAATGATTTGAAAACAATCGCGTATTGCTTAGAAGAAAGAGTTTTGCAATACGACGAAGGTTTTATGAGAAAGATCAATTTTCAATCAAAAATATTTTTTGTATTTGAAAAGAGTACACATTCGACGTGCTAGAGAAAAGAAGATTTGCACATCGAACGGTTTTTCCAAAAGCATTTTTTCAATCAGAGATACTTTTTGTGTTTGAAAACATAAGTACACATTCGACGTGCTAGAGAAAAGAAGATTTGCACATCGAACGGTTTTTCCAAAAGTATTCGTCAATTCATTTCCTAGACCAAGGTTGATTCACGAGTGAATCGCCCCATTGTTTCTATCCAGTTGTCACAAGTTTGATCTTACGAGAAGATCTCACATGCCACCTACCAAGAGCTTGTTTGATGTTGGCTCTAGAAGGATTTCCATCTTCATCGTGAATATTTTACATATCACTCGGATGTTCTGGCAATACCACAAGGATAATGCGTAGGACTCTTAATTATATTCTTACTTTCCACATTGTGTGAAACAGCAAGTCTTCATTAACTTTGTGTCCTAATGAGATATTGTGGATGATCTCTTGGCTCTAGACTCAATTGTGCACTTTTAGTTCCTATGCCGGAGACTAGGGAGAGGGTCTCCTTCTTCAATATCAACAATCTCTAAGAGAAAGTCGATAGATAATGTAGATTCCCCGTGAGAATGAAACAAGCCCTTTTAAGAGGAACTTGAGTGGCTTAGGAAGTTTAGTGCAGTGCATCACTGGGTCCATGATGTCTTGTCTTTGTTAGCCTCACTAAAGTGAAGTCATTACGGGAATTGCATTAGTTTCTTATTTTTCTCAATCACAAGGACTAGTTTAGTCAACAGTGCTAAGTTAGACTTGTCTAAGTATAAATACCCCTCCTAGTCCCAACTAGGAGGGTAGGAAGTTCATATTTTGTAAAGAAGTGTGTGTGGTTTCTTCTTCTTCTCTCTAGAAACACACACATCTTCCCCTTTTCTATCTAATACAATAACCATGTCTTATTCATTCTTTGAGCTTCCCCGACCCCCGAACCACACGAATCATATGTTTGAACGGTCCTACAATTGGTATAACGAGCCAGGTTGTGTATTTTTACAGATTCGTGTGGTTTGAAATTGAATATATGTTTAAACTGTTTTTTAACCAAGTTTTATGTGTTGGAAATTTTTTTCCTGCTTTTGCTGTTAACAGTTTACGCATATGTTGGTATCTTTTTGGTCAAAAAAGTCTAACAACTTTACTTGCTGTTACCATGTTTCTGGTTCTTGTCTCTTTTTGTAGATAAGTCAGTTTCTTGGTTACATCTTTTTTTTGACTAGTTTTTGTACCAAACTCGTGACGATTTTTGTGGTCAACCGGTCAAATTTCATGGTCAAATGGGTTATTGGAAGCATTTTTCTGCATACATATCTGGGTTTCTCTATGCTGAAAGGTAAATAGTCAGAAAAGTCGCCGGAAAAAAGGTCAACGATGGTCAAAACCCTAGTTTTACGCTTAAGGACGCATCTACAATATGTTTACGAGTAGCTTGGAAAGTTACTCGTAAGGAACCATGCTTACGCATAAGGTGTACCTTACGAGTAAGAACCTACGCGTAACTGTCTACACATAAGGTATTTTACGCGTAAGGTGTCTTAAGCGTAAGG
Source organism: Chrysanthemum seticuspe (assembly GCA_019973895.1). Lineage (NCBI taxonomy): Eukaryota > Viridiplantae > Streptophyta > Magnoliopsida > Asterales > Asteraceae > Chrysanthemum > Chrysanthemum seticuspe. Next base: position 118,104,415 of record BPTQ01000001.1, on the reverse strand, counting down.
TGTCTGACTCTACGCATAAGGTTTTTTTTTTACGCATAAGACATATGACCAAAGTTTTCTTACGCGTAAAGAACAGAAATATGTGATGAAGAAGAAGACCTTTGACAGTTTGACCTTGACTCAAACCAAAATACCAAACTCTACTCATCTATGACTTCAGTTACCTACTTCATAAGTCAAATGAAATATCAATACTAACTGTGATAAACGACTGAAGTTATCACAGCCTCGACCATACCCTTTAACCAACTCCAACAATCTAACCTTATCCCATCTCCTACAACTCCACCATTCTACTCATTCACGACTCGCAAAAAAAAATGAAAAAGAAAAAAACAAATCATCTCAGTCTTTCTTTCGTGATTACTCACAGGTGTGTAAAGACCACTCAAGGCCATACACACGAAAGAAAACATCATGGATATCTATTCGAAGCGTGGCTTCAATTGATGTCCGAATATAAAAGACTAAGGAGATAACAAGAACGTTATTCCCTATCTTCGTTCGTTCTCAATCAAAAAACACAAAGTAATACCTACCTGAGACCCCGTTTTGGATCTTGAAGCCTCTTATTATCTTGAGTCAAATCGTGGAGCAAAAGAAGACATCATCAAGGTATGGGTGTGTTTGATGAATCAATTTTTGATTGATGACTGAGATTGAGATGAGATTTGGTGAAGAGTTGAGCGTGGGTCTGAGTAATTTGGAGAGAGCAAATAATCTGTGGTAGGCGTTTATTTTAGGTTAGGTTAGGTCAAATGAATTATAACGTCTGGTATGACTTATTAATACCATATTGTCACTGCAACTGGTTGGGCTTTGGATCGGATTGTCTTTGGGCCGTTATTACCGAATTGTCTTTGGATCGGATCTAATTTTTCTTGGTCTATAAAGTATAAACGATTGGTGGGCTGAAATATATATCTCAAACGTGGACTGGGCAAATGAACTGGATATTTTCAGTTTTGAGTTAGATTGGTTGGTTTATGAATTGGGCTTAACGGTTTTATTAAACGAATTGGTGTTTGGGCTGCATGATACTAATATGGGTGATTCGTTTATCGTATAAGAAAATTTTATCCGAACATTTTTACAAAAATTGTTTTTGGATACATTTTTTATATGTGACAAATGAGTGGTATTTTGGTTCACGAGAATTTTCACGAGGATACACGTTCAAGGCTAAAGGTTTCGATGAATTTGAAGTGTGACCACGAAGATGACTCGTTACTATTTATTCGGGTTTGAAGTGAAGTTTGACGGGCGTGTTTACTTATTTCGTCTTCTTTCTTTCTTCCCTTCCGCGAAGATGACTTGTCTGGGCAAATATATTGAGTGTGATGAAGACTTGCTATCTAGTTACTTTTGTGATTCTTTCTCTCTTAACCCACAAAGTAGCTATCACTTTCGGTGTCTCACGTAGTTGAGGATACGTCAAGAGGTTTTGTACATTGGGTACACCGTTCTTTTTCACAAGGATAGTACAAGCTTAAGTAACCAGTCTGGGAGATTTTACTTCATTCTCAAGTTCGTCATATTGGGTTATCTTCAAATGTGGTTACTACAGACAGCCGTTGAATTTTGATACAGGGGGTTGAGATGAGTTAGACAATGTCAAATGGTATTGTTCATCGACATCTTCTCACGGGCTGATTTGATTTATGATAGAATGCTTCTAGTTAATGCTTCATGTACACAATTGTATGCTGCTTCCGATAAATCGTAACCATCAGGGGAGAGAAATGCGTGCATTATGGGTTGATTTGATATATGAAAGATAACTGGAATGCATTTGGTGAGATGAAGATGTTGATATCTTATTCCCCCGAATGGACAATCTTGAAGAAGGTCGAGTCGACAGTCTTTTCTACATTTTCCGCTGCGTGTTAGAAGACTAAAGACGGTTCTAATTTAATTATCAAAAGACTTCTTCGAATTCAGGAAATTCATCAGAAAGGTTGTCAGTTTGGGGGAGAGAACTAATTAGGGGAGAGCAAAAAGGCCAGATTTAATCCCTAATTAGATTTGCTCGCATTGTTCTTCTGCAAGTAAAGAGATGGCAGCTGAGAAGATTCATGAAGTTTGATGACTGTGAAGACACTCTTGGAGCTGCTGCGCTTATGTTTTGTATTTGATTTTGCTTGTAGGGAACATTGTAAGCAACTCCCGTATGACATCACTTGGGGAGAGATTGTTAGCCTCACTAAAGTGAAGTCATTACGGGAATTGCATTAGTTTCTTATTTTTCTCAATCACAAGGACTAGTTTAGTCAATAGTGCTAAGTTAGACTTGTCTAAGTATAAATACCCCTCCTAGTCCCAACTAGGAGGGTAGGAAGTTCATATTCTGTAAAGAAGTGTGTGTGGTTTCTTCTTCTTCTCTCTAGAAACACACACATCTTCCCCTTTTCTATCTAATACAATAACCATGTCTTATTCATTCTTTGAGCTTCCCCGACCCCCCGAACCACACGAATCATATGTTTGAACGGTCCTACAGTCTTCAATACCAGTGTTACCTTAGTAAACACCAGTAGCATATTAATTGAACCCGGTTTCTGCCCTAAGGTTGAATTATTGGAGGGCTATTTCTTTTCACCCTTTTTACATTCCAATTCTTTTTCATTCTTCAACCCCTTCAGTGCTTACCGAGACTTCATAACTAGAACCTTGTTGGGTTTATTCCAGTACTAGCTCTGTCTTAGTCCGCACTCTTCCCATATTCTCATTTTTCTCCTTTTTTCAATATACCTAAGGACTCTACACTATCTAGTGGATTGTCCCTGGGTAGATCCCTCCGGTTCTGGCGGATCGTGGGAACTAATACCTAACCTCACCATCCTTATAACTCCATACATAAAGTAAAATGGTCGGTCTTTTGGTACAGTTCATTCTTCCTTGAAACCAATTGAAAAATCATTTGGAAAAACAATCAAGGTACTTGTGATATGAGATCAAAGCATTTTGTACCTTAATAGTTTTGATCATTTAGAAAACCTCCCCCTCAACATTTGCATATGATTTAGAAATTGTTTAGCACATGGAGGCAAGAGGACTTTGAAAATATTTTCTTTGATCACAATTTCTAAGGAAAAAGCCATTTGATTTTCTTTGGTAAATTCTCCCCCTCAATATGTACATAGGATATTTGAAATTATTTTATCACATAGAGGCAAGAGTTCATTTGAAGTACATCCACGATCACAAAAAACATTAAGAAACCATTTGCTCCCCCTCAATATGTGCTTCGAGATTCGAAAGAGTTTAGCACATATGAGAGAGCAGCCAGCACATTTGAATCAAATCGATCATCATTTATCAGATTTCATTATTAAATCACAAATTCTCTCCCGATCAAAAATATCAAACCCTTTAAGATTTTGGATCCCAAGTGATTTAATAAGGTTTATAAAACATTGGAGAATATGTGGCCTGGTTTAAATACTCATCATGTTTTTGGATAAATCCTCCTCCTCAACATGTGCATTATGTATATTAAAATCGTTTGGCACATGGAGGCAGGAGTGCCTATAAAGGACTAAAACCAATTCCATTTAAACAGATAAGAGATTTAAATCACTATCTCTCCCCCGATCAAAAATTTCAAACCAATTGAGATTTGTGATCCCAAAAGATTTAAATCATTTAGAAAATTTTAGGGGAAAGACGTGGCAAGATTTAATTTTATAAATTGACTGAGATGGACCAACTCTAGACATTAAAGATTGTTAGTGTCAGGTATGATAGTTTTTAAACGATCTTTAAGTAAAATAAAACAATTTCACAATCAAACAAGAACAGAAAAAAAAATTATTTTGTAAGACCTTTGAGTTTTAAAGAAAATCATACCATGACATAACATTAAATCTTTAGATCACCACTTATTATTGTACAAACCGGACTTTTATGACGAAATATTGTTTGAAAATAATATATTTTAAATCACTCTCCCCCTCAATCGATGACCGTAGTCGTTGATTGAGTGACTTAGATTTTGATAAAAATGAAGTCCGGTGATTTCAAAATTTAGTCCAATTTATTTTCAAAAACAATATTTTCCATTTTCAAAACAATTTATTCAAATTTTTCAAAATTGTTTAAAAATGGTATCCTACACAAAGATCCGTTAGGTGGTTGAGAAGCTTCTGTTGTTGTTGTAGGATTTGGAAGAAAAACCGTCTTCAAATGCAGTGAGACTTCTTACGTTGCATTTTAATGCCAACTGAGGTCAAATTAAGCTCCGTTTCTTCAATCACTTAGAAGAAAACCATCTGCTGATGCAATGAGACCTCTTACGTTGCATTTATGCCAACTTTCCATTAAAGTCAAATTAAGCTCCTTTTCTTCATTTGTCAACCCAAGATATAGTTACCATTTCCTTTCGGCATCCAATCGTCTTCAATTGTGGGATCCGGATCGGGAACATTCTTATATACCAATATACCTGCATACGTTAGTGAACACACATACAAATATATGGTGGTCGACATCACCCAAACAACAATCGACTATTTCAAGTCAATTCAACATATCAATCAGTTCATATAAGGTATGGGAATTATGTGTTCATCAAACTCTAATCATCTAAACCTAACAATCATATCCTAGAAACCTAGTCCTTCAACATAGGCAATTATATTTATTCAGATAAGCACGTAGGATGATTAAGAAAGTCCGTTAGATGATATAAATTTGAAAACATTCTCCCCCTCAATCAATGACTTATTTTTCTGAAAAGTTTAAAAGCGCTGAAGTCATTGATTGAGTTTTCAATTTTCACAAAAACTCTGAAACTGATTGATTTACACGCAACTCATTTTCCACCATTTTGAAAACAAGAAATATTTTTCTGAAGAATTTTAGACGGAAAAACATTTGTGTAGGAACAGCAGTCCTTCGACATACTTTCCTCAAATTTTTTTAGGATAAGTGCATGAAATATTTGAAAAATTGTTTAGCGCAACACTTTCCTTTCTTGAAGAGCGGGTTGCTATCTGAAATAATAGCAAACCATGGTTTAAGCACGGGTTACAGTCAGAAGTAACTGCAAGCCATAAATTTTGACATGTTTAGAAAATGAATATTTACACCTCCTGTTCGAACTTCATCTAAAGTCACATGCCATTATTGAATGACATTTCTAAGACCGTAGATGTTATCGATACCAGAAGACATGTCATGAGAAAAACAATATTTTTGGTATTTTTTAAAATTTCTGATTTTTATGGGTTTTTGAAGGTTTTATATTTTTCTATTTTGTTTTGTTGGTTTTATATTTTTGTATTTTGTTTTTCAGATAAATATATACAAAGATAGAGTAGATGATATAGTAAAAGAAGGATGATGATACGAGTACCGAGATAAGGATATCGATCAGCCCCGTTGTAGAAGATAGAGGTCATCATCTCTTAAACATTCACCACCAAAGCTTCTGAGGCTCCAGAATAGAAGATAGAACATGAGCCATAGAGAAAGAGAGACTTTGACAGCTTCCCCCCAAACCGAAAATCCATTAGATGAGCAGATTCGAAGCTCTATTTCAAGCTTGCCTTAGCCAGGTGCACAGAGATGCACACCATTATCATCGAACTTGCTGCTCCTTTTAAGAATAATCATCGTGATTCATCGTTCGGGGTTATATCATCCAATAGAACAACAACAACGTATCATCCCACATTTAAATAATCTTCTCAAATTTCCTTTCCACTGAGGTCTGAAACGATCCATTCCAAAAGGTGTCAAGAGAACACTTCCCCCGTGTAGTTGAAATGATGCAGTCCGTCTCTTAGTATAATGCTCAAGAACTCTCCCGAATACACTTCATGAGGGGAATGAAGAACACCTTCCCATGTTCACATTTTTCTTCCTTGATGAACGTGTATGAAGCTCAAGAACCCGAAGTACACCAATATCCAAGAAATCTCCCGAATACACATCATGCCCGGAGAGAAAACACCTCCCCAATGTTTGTGGTAAACAATGGCTTTCTTACCTGATGATCGTGTATGAAGCTCAAGGACCCAAAGTACACACATTCCCCAAAGAGAGAACAACCGATAACATTGAAGAAGCAGGCCGAATCACTGATTATCTCTGCGGATGACAATCTCTGCGGATGTCAACTCCGGAATAAGTGATTATATCTCTGAATCACTGATTAAGCCCTCAAGTGAGACAGCTGAGCACCCCCAATGTACACAATTCTCTCTCCCCTGATGATTGCGATAACATCGAGATCATCACACACCAGTGTACCTCTTTTATCTTCAGAAACATTCATTTACATCACTTCCCCCACGTCGTTGGAATAATAACACTAAAAGCCTTGATGAGTAAAACCTTGAGTTTCTCTGCGGTCATGACATATGTCTTCCCGGGATATCTTCAATCACTTAGAAGAATTAAGTTCATCAAGTTTACTCGCTTTGTGTTTATCTCCTTCCCCCTTGCTAGTTTTGATGCTTCAGAATCAGCAATACACCATAAGTCCATGTACTAGAAATCATTAGAGAAGAACCTTATTAGCTCAGATGTATCTGTGAGAATCAACTTGCTGAAGAACAGAATGAGCAAGTCTAATTGGGGATTAAATCAGACATTTCACTCTCCCCCAATTAGTGCTCTCCCCTAATCTGACAATCTTTTAATAAATGCCCGAGATAAGAAGAAGTCTTTAGATCTTTAAATGCAACTCGTCTTTAGTCTTCTAACATGTAGCAGAAAATGTAGAACAGACTGTAGACTCGACCTTCTTCAAGATTGTCCAATTGGGGAATAGATAGTTAACATCTTCAACTCACCAAAACACAAGAACATCACCAAAAAGCATCCCAATTAACTTACATCTTGCAAATCCCCTTAATTAAGATCCCTCCCAATCAAACAAGAACAGAAAGATGTTCATCAAGGAAATCAGCAATCAGCCCGCAACGAACACACGAAATGGTAACACCAAGCAAACAATCACATCAAACAAGAACAGAAGGTTGTTCGGAATCATCATGTTGATGTGCACGTGAAGCATTAACCGGAATCACTTTGTCAATAAACTCATATCAGTTTGTGATGATGTCAACTAACGGGTCTTAGAAGAAACTCCATGTGAAGATGACCCGATAAGAAGACGCTCGGTTCTTACATGAGTTTGGAGCCGTTTGACCATTTATTCTCAGAAATAAATCAACCATGCAGTAACTTCACACTTCTTCTCCCCCTCAAGAATTGCATACGGAGTTGCCATTCTTGATTAAATAAGTGAAAATCATCCGAATGTTCTATTCACACTTCTCTCCCGCAAAATCAACACATGATGTCGCCATCTTCATTATAATCGAGCAAGTAGAATGAGAAAACAATCAGTGGTAGCCCGGTTCGCTTGATGTAAGCTATTGGATTTCACATACACATCATAATATTAACACTTTAGGCGTATAGATGATTTTAGAGAGAGAGAAAGTGGGATATTCTAGAAAGAGAAACTTGTGGAATATTAGATTACCAAAGAACATCCAACCCTCTACCTTGCAAGGTAGAGGGTATTTATAGGTTACAAACTAAACGACCTCCTGACGGCCTGTGGATCAGGTATACAATGGGTAAAGACCCGTCCTTCCTCCACGGTGTTGCACTAAACAAACTAAGAAACTACTTAATACTGTAAATAACGACAAGTCTATGAGCTAACTTAGGCTAGATAACATTTGGGGTGACCGACTCTTTAACTTATGGAATTTCCAATTCCTAACAATCTCCCCCTAAGGGAGGTCACCCCATAAATTACATTGTGAATCCTAGCTTTCTAATAAATCTTCATTCTTGAGCTCGTAGAGTTCTCTTCAACAAAGTATTCAAACTAAGTGCATCTGTGGAGATTACATCTTTGAACAACAGTAATGAATATGTCGTGGAGGTTGAAAGTCTGATCCACTATGATAACCTTTTGAGCATTACTAGAGATCATCAGTCACATCAAATCTCAGCATCACCCATTGTTGTGTTGCCAGCATATGATATTGTGACAATTGGATCGACATGCTCACATTCTGGATCATGATTTCTTCTTATCAGGGTAGCGGAAGCTTTTGTTGATTCATGATATTGGCAGCAGCGTAGCAGAAGCATGGAGTGAAAATATCAGAGCCATTGATGCACTTATCATGATTTCTTGAGAAATGAATGTATGGTGTGAGCATGCGGCTATGGATTGACCGCATCATTCTGATCAGCTGCAAATGTCGGGTGTACCTGCATAAAACAGTTAGCAATAAAGCGCACGAAAGTGTCTTTGATCACTATCGTTGAATTGAGGTACACGGCCCATGGTTCCCCGTTGATCAGTACAAGTACTACCTGTGATCAGGTAGAATTCCGAAGAATTTCCTTGACAGGGTTTCGCAGCTGCTCTAGCTGTTCTCAAACCGGAACGTCTCAAAGAAGACAACACGGAGTGAGTGAACCAGCGAATAGAAATTCACTAATTGATGAAAAGATATTTGAAAAACAATTGTGTATTGCTCAATAGAAATTGTTTTTGCAATACAACGAAGGTTTTAATGAACATCAATTATCAATCATAAAACACCTTTTGATTAGAAATATTCGTACACGGTCGATGTGCTAAAGAAAAGAGTTTTTAAGCACAATGAACGGTTTTTCAAAGGCATCCGTCAATCCATAACCTGAACCAGGATTGATTCAAAAGATTGAATCTCCCCATTGTTTCTGTTCAGTTGTCACATGGTTGATCTATTGATTAGATCTCACATGCCACCCACCAGGAGCTTGTTTGATGTTGGCTCCAGAAGGCTTTCCATCTTCATTGTGAATATGTTTGCATATCACTCAGATGTTCTGGCAATACCACAAGGATAATGCGTAGGACTCAAGATATAAACTCTCTTTCTACATTATGTGAAATAGAGAGTCTTCATTGAAAGTGTCCTAATGAGATTTATTGATGATCTCGTGGCTCTAGACTCAATTTGTGCATATTTGGTTCCTGTGCCGGAGACTAGGGAGAGGGTCTCTTTCTTCAATATCAACAATCTCTAAGAGAAAGTCGATAGGTTATGTAGGTTCCCCGTGAAAATGAAACAAGCCCTTATAAGAGGAACTTGAGTGGTTTGGGAAGTTGTAGTGCAGAGCGTCACTGGGTCCATGACGTCTTGTCTTCAATACCAATGTTACCATCAGTAGCATATGAATTGTACCCGGTTTCTGCCCTATGGTTGAATAAATGGAGGGCTATTTCTTTTCACCCTTTTCTCATTCAATTCTTTTTCATTCTTCAACCCCTTCAGTGCTTACCGAGACTTCATAGCTAGAACCTTTTTGGGTTTGTTCCAGTACTAGCTCTGTCTCAGTCCGCACTCTTCCCATATCTCATTTTTCTCCTTTTATCATCATACCTAAGGACTTCTACACTAATTAGTGGATTGTCCCTGGGTAGATCCCTCCGGTTCTGGCGGATCATGGGAACAAATACCTAACCTTATCATCCTTATATCACCGTACATAAAGTAAATTTGGTCGGTCTATTTGGTATTGTTCTTCAGCCATTGGAACCAATTGAAAACCATTTGAAAATCAATCCAGATACTTATGATATATTATCAAAGCATTTTGTACCTGAATTGTTTTTGATATTTTTAGAACAAGAGCTCCCCCTCAACATGTGCTTCATATTTTGAAATTGTTTTAGCACACGGAGGCAAGAGAAAGAGTTAACATCTTTGAATTCTATTTTCTAAAAGATATCAACATCACTTCCCTAATCAAATCAAGTAGATAAAGCATTTTGGGGAAGGATGAGGTTTTCAAAGTTTTGCTCCCCCTCAATATGTGCCTTGAGGTTTGGAAAAAGTTTTGAACATACCAGAGGGAAGTTCTTTGAGGTACAGCCATGATCACCAAACATTTAGAAGCCATTTAAAACACAATCTAGGTACCTTATATAAAAACATGGAAAACTATGTACCCTGAAGGTTTGAATTTGTTTTGAAATGCTCCCCCTTAATATATGCTTCGAGATTCGAAAATTGTTTAGCACATATTAGAGAGCAGTATGCACTTAAAAATGGTCATCTTTTAACATCTTTCATATTTATATCACATTTTCTCCCCCGATCAAAAATTTCAAATCCTTTGAGATTTTGGATCTCAAGTGATTTAAATATGTATGAGACAAAATATTTGTTGGAGAAAAATGTATCCAATTTTATATGATCAGGAGTGGACAACACTGAAGTTCCCCTTTTTGATACAAGGGGACACCACAGTACATAACCTAACACTATTACATGTATTATAGTTGTTCATAGTTTGTACACCACATTTTACACAAAATTAATACAAAACAGAAACTACTTCCAGAAGATGTCTTCATTCAGTTCTTTGAAGAAGTTTATAATGACCATCATGAAGTCTACCACCAACAAAACTTTCAAGGCTGCGGAAGATCCTTCGAGTCTTGAGTCTTCGCCTGATTGCAGCAATGAAATCTTCACACCGCTTTAAGTCATCATCAGTCCAGAATGTAGTCTTTACCCACGGTTTCAGATCAACTTTAATTTCTTTCACTCTAGAGTCTAGTTCTTCTTCAACCAATTTGAGGGTTCCATCACTGAATTTGTAGAGCTCACATAGTCTCATAAGCATGCGAGTCCCGTATCTGTCGGTGAATATGACGGCTCTAGGGGTGTTAAGGACTCTGTATTCGCGATGAAATTCATGCCCTGTTGCATTCCATTGTGGACTTGTAAGGTTGATCCTGGTTTGGTAGCTTTCCATTCCAAGCTGAAAGTCCTCAACCCTTTTTCGATTGACTAAGCTTCTGATCTAAAGGTTGACAGCAGCAGAGAGGGCCTTTTTCTTACAGACAGGCAAGTGCTCAAGGTGTCCTTGGAGATTCAAGAGATAGAGATCTTCGAAATCATTTTGCAGCAGATGTTTGAAGTCGTTTTCTTCAATAGTATACTCCTTCAAGTCTGATCTTTTAAGAACTATCTTCTTCAAATACTCATAGCCATAGATTGGGAAGGTCTCTACACGAACAACACTTAAGATTTGCAGCTTAGATCGAACATCTTTGCGTCTTTTATCAGCACCATGTCTTTCGATGTAGAAGTTCTTCTTTTTGTACCACCAGTGAGAAATACCATATGAAGCGGCAATGTCATACTTTTGTGCTTTGTCAGCCCAGAATTGATCAGGAACCATCTATTCAAGTCCCTGATCTGAGTAGGTTGCAGCTTTCATCTTTGAAATTGATAGAACTGGTCTTCTTTCAATAGAGCGAGCACACAGATAGTCCAAGTCATGATTGAAGAAGAATTCAGCCTGTATGGTCATCTGACCAGGTTCACCACCAAGAGGAAGAGATTTGTTTACATTGAAGCGACTAATTTGCTCACTGACTTGGTCATTCAGCATCTTATGGCATTCTTCCATCTGATATTGGAGTTGGTTGGCATCTGAGTGGAAGACCTTGACAATTTCATAAGCTTGTCCTTCAAGATCTCTTGGAGTGATGGCTGAGATACTCTTCCGTTCACAAAACCATATAATGAAGCTTCCCATATCACCAGTGAAGTGCAGAAGAGAGTCTTCAGCTGGAACTTCATAATCATTGGTGATAGTTGATACCCAATTGTTGTCAGGAATAATCGTGTCAGAATCTGGGATGGACCATGTAGGTTCTGGAGTAAGAGGTCTCTCCTCAAAAATACAGCTTTGAATTGTGTCCCATGAAGGTGCAACTCTGGATGTACTAGTGCATTTACCTGCCATGTATGCATCAAACCAATCTTCTTCTGATGGCTTAGGAATATGCTTGGTTGATGCATCATCTTCATCAGAATCTGACTCTGCCATGACATGCGATTCTTCATGTACCACTTGATCTTCAGGGATAGAGGAGACTGTTGAATTGAACCTTGAATCAACCGTGGTCCAAGCTGCTGATTTCTTCTGCGTTCCTTGATTTCCGGATGAACTGGGATTATTGACAGGCTTTGGTGGTGAAGATGGAGGTGGTGGTGGAGGTGTGTTGGTTGTCTTAGAAGATTCACCAACTCCGGAAGTTCCAGCACCCCCAGTTGGAGGTGGGGGTGGAGGTTGATCTTTACGACCTTTACGCAATGTTTCCAACACTATGGTCCTCCTTTTCTTCTTAGCTTCCTTTTCTCTGATGTCAATCAAGAACTGTTCATGATTGTCGAACTTAATTGATTCTTCGAGAGCCTCATATAGCTTCTTGTGGACCTCATGCTTATGCTCGTCAACATCATACATCTTATCTGAAAGTGCAGCTCTCATATCTGCAATAGGTAGATCCTTGAACCGTCTAAGAAGTGGAGCTTCCATTGCCCATTCCACAGCATCCTTAACTTCGCCTTCAATGGCGTCTGCAACCCCTTCATCAAAGTTGAGGTGCTCCAACCTATAGACACGATCCTCAAGGGAATCAACAGATTTCGGTAGTTGCCTTTCAAGAGCTTCAATTCTTTTTACTGCTTTGTCAAGCAGTTGATCTGAAGTAAGAATTAGAGGTGGTGAAGCAGGTGGAGTTTCCATATCAGCAACTGTAACCACTGGTTCAAGGGATAGATTCTTTGCAGATTCAGGTGGTGAAAGTGCGGTTACTTGAATAGGTTTGGGAGGTGGAAGTGCGGTTGCAAGAGAAGATGCTGACATGGGTGGAATGGTTGATGAGTCTTGTTGAATAATGATAGTAAACATGGATTGTGCATCCTCCTTGTCATTATCTTGCTTGGAAGATTCAGTATCAATGGGTTTGTCGTTTAAGAATTGATCAGCGAAAGTGAAGTCTGTATCAAGGTTCTTAAATGACGATAGAGAACCGGTAGACAGATTTGGTTCTTCCAAGGGCATAGTCTCATCAGATTTCGACTCAGGATTCTCCTGTGAGTCTTTATGCACTATTTCATCACCATTATGGTCATACTGGCTATATCACGTGACGCAAGATTTTCTTCATGAGCTACAGATGTTTCCTTTTCCAATCCAGATGGCTCCTGAGTTGATGAAGATTCAACACTTCTTTTCTTCAGTTTGAATTGAGTGGTGGTTATTGATGGTGAAGAAGAGAAGGTAAGGAGCGTGTGAGCAGCTTGTTCTTCGCCAACAATCCCTTTTCCCTTGACTTGTGTGATTGGTGTTTTTTGTTGAGGCAATTGATCAGTCTCTCTTATCACTACTCCTCCAACTGGTGCTCTCACATTCTGACTTTCTAGGCTTTGCTGGATTCCAAGTTGGAGTGCAGCATCATCTTCATCAATTAACCTTGTATTACCCCTTGAAACCTTAGTTTCTTCAACAGTTTCCTTTTCCACTTTCTTCTTCTTACCTTTCTGCTTCTTGGATGTGGTGTCTGAATGTTGTGACCTTTCACGTCTCTTTTTAGGAAGAGATGCATAAGACTCTTGTGAGGCTGAAGTGGACTTGGAATCTTTGGGTTGTGGTGGAGTGGGTGTGACATTGTCAGAAGATCTGGCAGTTTTTTTCTTGTACTGTTTGAAGTAATCCGTCTTCTTGATATCGTCCGTGAGTAGAATATCAGGAATTGGCAATCCAAAGATTTCTTTATCCATACCTCTAGGAACATATTTAAGATTTCCTAAAACAAATTCATCTTCTGCATTATGTAGAGCTGCTTCTATCTGGGGTTGAAGTTGTGAGACTGTTGCAAGTACTGGATAACAAACTTTGAAAATCTGATGCTAGGAATCACAAGCTTGTTCAGTTTCTTTCGACCCTGAGCTTTATTCTGAAAGTTAGTTCTATCATATATGAATGTGTTCATTGATAATGAAAATTCTTCCCAAATCCGTTCTGAGACATTCACATTTACCCCATTGACGATACCCCATAGGATTTGCAAGATGGGAATTCTCACTTTATCGAACCCTGATGTTTTGCCAGATAAGCACAAGTTGAGAACTGTTGTCATTGCTCTCCAGGGTTGATACATGTGTCCGGTAATGATATCAGAAGCCCTTGTAATGCTAGTCTGATATCCCAAACCAATCAGGAAGACAATTAGATCGTCAGCACCAGGTGGAGGTTCAGATCGTATGTTGGAGTTACAGGGAGTGATTCCTAGAGCCTTGCTAAGAATGTCAGAATCTATCACAAATTCCCTATCATCCAGTTTGCAGGAGTATTTAGCTGTGATTTTATCCCATTGAATGGTGTTCCAGAATTGTTGTATGTAAATAGTGGGAATTGTGCATTGCTTGGTAATGGCACCAAAGAAGTTTGTGTTCTTGAGGATATCAATAGACACTTTGAGGATAGGATTTTGTTGCAACTTTTGTAGGTCCAAATAACAGTTACTTTTTCCAATTTCTGCCCATTGACTTTTAGGAAGGATTTCATCGTCTAAGAGAACATTGGGTGGTGCAGAAGAAGTAATGTTTTCAGCAGAGGTAGTGATAGCCATTGAAGATCTGAAGATATACACAACCAATAACAGTGATTGGGAACACATTAGATAAAATTTGGACAGTCAAGACAACATTGAACACATTCTTATGACAAAAACACACCAACTTAGAAGTTCAAACAGCGTTCTCATAGGCATAAAGAGATAGATTGAGTGGCATTAGCGAGACATAAGGATAAAGACTCCATTTGATACAGTTTTCACGAGACGAGTTGTTTTTGGAATTAAAAGGTTAAAACACACATTTGCAAAGAAATAATATCATGAAACAAGATACATATGTAGAAGTGATATAGCAGATTGTATGAAACAAGTTGTAACATTAAGTTGCCACAAGGGAGTCCAAGTACAACTTGCTTAAACAGAAATGTTATAGCAGGTCACAAAGAGTAAGTTGTCAATACAAGTCGCTACAGGAAATCCTGAATCAAGATTGTAAGCATGAGATTATCCTAGCAAGTTGCCTTAAAACATTTTAATAACCCTAGTCGCCGTATGAAAAATAAACCAAATAAGTCGCTAGTCATAAATGCACAAGTCGCTAACCAAGGCTAAGTCGCTACATGAAAGCATATTATGTCGCTAACTTGTAAAGACAAGTCGCCATCAATAGTGTCACAGCCAAGTCACTGTAAATCAGTTCACTAAGTCGCTACCATTGCTAGGTCGCTAACTTGTAACGACAAGTCGCCATCAACAGTGATTCTGCTAAGTCGCTACAAACCAGTTTCACTAAGTCGCTAACTTTACTAACTCGCTAACTTGTAAAGACAAGTCGCCACCAACAGCAATACTGCTAAGTCGCTACAAAAGACGCTAATAATCAGTTCACTAAGTCGCTACATTTACTAAGTCGCTAACTTGAGCAAACTTAAAAGCAACAACTCGCCACGAAGAATTTGTACACTAACTCGCTACCAAGAACATTACTAAGTCGCCATCAAGAACATATTTTACGCAACTGACAATCATCACCAACTGAGCAATCATTCACTACCATTACATGGGCACACTTATCAGGCAAAATAGAACGGTTACTACAAAACATTTAACACACTTCCAATCGACAAAAACATCAAACTCAATACATACATCGACACCCTATTGACGCAATAATAAACAACCCATTAATACATTCCAATAACACCAAAAAGGCCATTAAACACAAGACAAATGATTCCATAAGAGTACATTCATTAGCAGACCTACGTGGGAATCAAGCGATGCAGATTAAATGCTCGGTGGGATCTGTGTAAAAGGTTATGTTAGTCAAGCATCTATGACATATAGTTGAGAGCAGAGAGTGAAAGAAGCAAATCTTACCACTTCAAGTCGCTAGCTTGGACTAATTATCGAGAGAGAAAGAGAGAAAGTAAAGTATTTGAGATTTTGTAAAACAACGAAAATGGTAAGTCGCTAGGGTATAGGTAGGGGATTAATCAAGATTACTAAGTTGACACATTTAGTCCCTGTAGTTTAGTGATTTGTGTAGCAACTCACTATCAAAGGATTTTAATAAGTCGCTAATGTTTTTCAAAGCAAGTTGCTAACATAGTCATGGAAAGTTGCAATCTTATCATATTATGCATAGTAAACATTTATAATCCATGGACTTAACAGATATCAGATAGCATACTAACACAGATAAGCACACTATTACAATGATCACCATGAAACAAATAAGCATTCAATACATGGGTACACAAAGATCACCACAAAGGCAAGACAAGACAGCAACCTGCAACTGAGCACACACCATAACCAGCACTGAAGCAGATATAATCAAGATATCTTGAAAAAAAATTTCCCCCTCAATCAATGTCAACAAAGACCGTTGATTGACTTTAACCTACCCGTTTTAGAATAAGAATATATCAGTTGTTCGAACTTCATCTATGATCCCGTATCATTTTTGAATGACATTTCTAGGATCGTAGATGTTATCGATAACAACGAATATATGCTTTATTAGATGGAAGTAAATGACTAAAATTATGAATTTAAAATAATGAAATATTTTAAAAGTATTAAACCAATTTTTTTTTTTTTAAGTTGATTTGTACTCAGATTTAAAAGAGCGAGTCCTAATTCAAGATGAATAGGAGTCAAAGTAAGAGGTACATCAATTCTGGCATGCTATAGCTCCGGACTGAGCCATATTCATTTCTGAAGGAAACCAAGTCATGAGGTTCCTGATTGAATTTAGCATTGTACCTGAAAAAGACTGAGAGCACATTGTACTAGAAGCATATGTAGAATTGCAACTGGATGGGTTAGTGACATGAATAATATCACTATTGGATGTAACACAGTTTAATATAGACGTATCATTATTAGACATCCTTTTAGGCTCAATATACTTGAAGAGTTTTCCTGTGGGCATCCACTTAAGGCAAGATCTAGGTATGTAAGTCCGTTTGGATACTGTGAACTTAAATAATCTGCCAGTAGGAATCCATTTGAAGCAGCTACTAGTAGTTTTGTATGTGTGCACTTCCTTGTTTTGACTATTTGTCCTTTTGTGATTAGTGTGTTTCTTAGGGGATTGATCAGCCAAATGATGTTTCTTATGAGAACTAGTCATACTTCTAGTATTTATGAACTTTGAGCTTTGAACATTTACCTGAGTTTTGAGATTCATCATATCGGAACGACGCAATGAAGTGACTGGTTTTGTCAAAACAACATTCTCATCAACTTGGGAGGCAAGCCTAGATTTCGATGGTTTAATTCTTTCAGTTCTAAAGGCATTAGGCTGCTTAACTACTGTACGTTTAGATTGGTTCTGAACAGTTGACTTTCCCAAGGTTGATGGTTTTGCAAACTTAGTATTCATCCTATTTCCAATAGATTTCCTAAGCTCATTTTTTAAAGCAACAATATTGAAGCTCTTATCCTGAATTTGGGCTTTGAGGTCATCAATGTCTTTCAACAAGATGTTAGATTGATTGATCAACTTTTGGTCTCCTCTATGTTCTTTTTTAATGACTCATTTTCTCTTAATAGGTTGGACACACATTGTAACACCCCGACCCGACAAGGGTAAAGATATCACAATACGGTTTCATATCAGAACTTTAACTAATGTACAAAAGTGGAAGCCTTTACAAAAACTTACAAAAGATAGTATAAATAACTTAATATTCAAATAAATCTAAGATCTCTATGGTCAAATCTTGCTCTCGTCTATACTCTCAAACCCAGATCAGCTATCCCATAAGCTCATCTTGAATGCTAAATACCTGCCGCAGGAAAAGAAAAGTGCGGCTGAGCTTACAAAGCCCAGTGAACGGATATAACAGAAACAAAAACTAAACAAAACAAATATACGAATAACGAAAGATAAAATGAAATAATGACGAAGGATCTTTTAGGATTCTGCGGAAGCACAAATGTACAGAAATCCAAACAAACACATAACAACTTAGACATCACATAGCTCATTAATGACACAAACCCAAACACATCAGAGCAACCAAACACATAACATATCAAAATAACAGATTACGTATAAGCCAAACGAAGAGTCTAAAAGCTAACGGAAACACTTTCTAGACAATAAACATAGCATTCATACAAATCAATTAATCAACATTTAATACACTTAATGCAATATTGTAGCAGCGGAACTAGCAGACAGGTCATGGCAAACATAATAGCTAAACCAGTTCTCAGATCAAATCCTAACCTTAGCAGATTTTAACAGGGCAAGTCACATAGGCAGACAGATAATTAACCTTCAAAACACTCAATTGTACACTAGCACATTCATCTCGCAAATCAACGCATTCACGTAAAGATAACAAATCATAATATCAGATATACGAATCATGTTTTAAAGTATTAATCCCATCCTAGCATGGCAACTAATAAATCACTTAAACAAATACGTCATAAGCACGTTCACTAACATATCATATCAGAATACATAATATAAACACTCGAAATACCGAATCATACAGAATACTTAATCACAAAAGTAACAGATAAAGATTTAGTCAACTACCACGAGCCCAGAAACATATCAGATCATAACATATCATAAGTAACCATTGGAGACTATACAAAGACCCGAGCACCATCAACTGATTTAGAAATAGACAATGAAAACACTAATTCATAAGACATACTAAGCCATAAAGCTCACAAATATAATACATAAGACTATACTATACAATCACTTGCACGAATACTGCATAAACAAATTCACTAAATAATCAACGGTACGATCCTACCCTAATTATGAAATTTTGTACTAAGCATATAGACTATAATACTAAACAATAGAAATGCACTTACGCAACTAAACGCTCTACTTACACGATCACATGTTAACTCACAAAACTTCCAATTAATAGACAGACGGATACACTGAACGGGACAATTTTAGACGATTCCAATCCTAAACTAGACTCTTGACCAAATCGATAATACAAACGG
>BPTQ01000001.1:118050666-118083094 GCA_019973895.1 Chrysanthemum seticuspe | reverse complement strand
AATCAATACACAAAACAGTACTGGGCTCTGGCTTATATTACTGTTATTCTTGAACAATACACTACGTTCATAATACTGCGGACTAGTTGCATTATTATGGCTCTAGTGTATTAGACGCAGGAAATCAAACGACAATTTCTAACTTATTCAGATATCAAATGATGAGGACATCAAATGCATAGACGGAATAAATACTATCGGCCTCTATAGTCGCAGAAGTATGTGGAGACATATAAGCTTAAGGCAGTCATAGCAATCTATAGGTTTGTACAGATCATAACACTTCCGATTTCAAACGTACAAAACTTACACGAAACAGTAATCGACGAAATCTCACAAATAGGTACGGAATTTCAAACGAACATGAGAAACACCAAATAACAGATACAAATCAAAGTCTATACACACATCAATCATAGGCATTTCCCAGACGTCGTATACCTCCAATAAGTTCAGATTATGTGATCTCGGTATTATTACGTTGATCAGGCGTCATAATACTTGCATCACATAACAAGTTCTTATTGTCATTATATTCGGTCTCGGGTCATGACAAAACACATAACTAATATCATAACAAAGCATACCACATACAGATAATACACAGATAGCAAGTAACATATTATAACAAACCAGATCCACATGAGTATACCATCATGATGGCCATACTTCAAGCGGTTATAAAACAACATCACTAAGAAAATAAATAGCAGACGAAACTTATGAGGACTAACGGAAACTTAGCGAATCTATTAGAAACAGCAACAGACAGGAACTATACTTCCAAAATTTTGTTTTATTTCCTTTAATCAAACAAAATTCGCAGAATCGTCTTAAGATGAACTTCCAAAACAAAACTTATAATCCCAGATTCAAACGTCAAAATAAAAACAAAAGGACCTCGCTCAAAATCAAACGTCAAAAATTCTCATAAGGAGGGTAACTAATCAGGAACGCAAATCTCTATTCTTGTATCGAATTAAACCTCCTAGTAGCCGTAGATTCTAAATCCGAGTCCACCTCGTATTCTTCCTCATGACTTATTACTGACGATCCAGAAAGAAAAACTGAGATATACCAGAATGCTAAACGATAAAACTTCACGATTCACACCGAGTTTCGAACAAATCAGAGAAAAGAAATACAGATCATAATCACTTATCAGAATATCAAACCGTCTTGAGACGCATGACAAACGAATCAGAGTGACATAAGTCGCGCCCCAAATCATATGAAGTAGATGAATCTTCTCAGCCACCGGTTGAATCTTGTCTCCGTCTCTTGCGCCTTTGGTTGGTTCATCCAACTATCTCCAACAGCATCCTGATGTCTCCAACAACACGGCAGTCGAGTGTGGCTTCTGCTTCACGCACCTCTCCAGCACAGGAACCGTCGTAGCAACGCAGGGTCGACGCCATCTTCTTTGGCTTCACGGTTAGTCTCCATCTAACGATCGACAAACGGACGAGCGAAAACAAAATAACAAAATTCGATGCGAACAAAGGAGGGCCAATTCAGTGAAGGGGAAAAAAAAGGATATCGAAGTCAAATCTGAACGACCACCAAAAGGAATCGAAAAATATCTGAACAGACGGAAACCTAATGTCTACCCACTTCTCACAGGTCATAGCCTAAGCTCTAAGGGTCCTAAAACCTGGCTCTGATACCATAAATTGTAACACCCCGACCCGACAAGGGTAAAGATATCACAATACGGTTTCATATCAGAACTTTAACTAATGTACAAAAGTGGAAGCCTTTACAAAAACTTACAAAAGATAGTATAAATAACTTAATATTCAAATAAATCTAAGATCTCTATGGTCAAATCTTTCTCTCGTCTATACTCTCAAACCCAGATCAGCTATCCCATAAGCTCATCTTGAATGCTAAATACCTGCCGCAGGAAAATAAAAGTGCGGCTGAGCTTACAAAGCCCAGTGAACGGATATAATAGAAACAAAAACTAAACAAAACAAATATACGAATAACGAAAGATAAAATGAAATAATGACGAAGGATCTTTTAGGATTCTGCGGAAGCACAAATGTACAGAAATCCAAACAAACACATAACAACTTAGACATCACATAGCTCATTAATGACACAAACCCAAACACATCAGAGCAACCAAACACATAACATATCAAAATAACAGATTACGTATAAGCCAAACGAAGAGTCTAAAAGCTAACGGAAACACTTTCTAGACAATAAACATAGCATTCATACAAATCAATTAATCAACATTTAATACACTTAATGCAATATTGTAGCAGCGGAACTAGCAGACAGGTCATGGCAAACATAATAGCTAAACCAGTTCTCAGATCAAATCCTAACCTTAGCAGATTTTAACAGGGCAAGTCACATAGGCAGACAGATAATTAACCTTCAAAACACTCAATTGTACACTAGCACATTCATCTCGCAAATCAACGCATTCACGTAAAGATAACAAATCATAATATCAGATATACGAATCATGTTTTAAAGTATTAATCCCATCCTAGCATGGCAACTAATAAATCACTTAAACAAATACGTCATAAGCACGTTCACTAACATATCATATCAGAATACATAATATAAACACTCGAAATACCGAATCATACAGAATACTTAATCACAAAAGTAACAGATAAAGATTTAGTCAACTACCACGAGCCCAGAAACATATCAGATCATAACATATCATAAGTAACCATTGGAGTAGCTAGCTCCCAGAATTTGTGAAGACGCGTATTGCACACGACATCATTCACCAGACAAATCATATCGGATAACAGATCAGATCTAGGATGCATCCATACGCCCCACAGACAAATATAGGTAATATAATACCAACTGAGCTCATAACAAATAACAGATAAGGGACGTGGCAGAACATCACTCTACTGCCCTAGAGTCATATCAGAGGTGCATCACTGATACGGACATGGAACCCCCATGACTAGTTAAATATTTGGCTCGGGTGTCAAACTAACTTAGGTCAAACAAATTGTCATAAATGACACAGATCATAATTCATCATAAAGGTCACATATAACTTATCAGATAACATCATATCATAAGGTTCATATTCAAATAGTCAGAAGTTAGAGGTTCATATCATAGTGGCATATCATACATTCATAAGCAGAGTTTCATAATCAGAAGTTCATAATCAACCATAGCAAAGTTCAACAAATGTGTATATCAGAGTCTTCCTAACATAAGTTCACATCAGATATTGCATAGTTCACTAGAACATAGTTCAGATAAGTAACAGATCAAACATTCAGAAAAGGGTTCATAGCAATGGCATCGGAAATCCTAATAAGTAAAATAGAAAAGCGAACGAAAAGAACATCATACGGAACCTTTACTGAAAAGGTCAGAATATCTGTATGATAACACAAGTGTCTTAAAGTAAGACAGAATATCCGTACCTTAAAGCAATTGAGAGAAAAGTAACGAATGAACGAATACGAAGATGTAACGTCGCGTCTCCTTCAACGAATCTACACGGATTATGATTTATTTAATACTTATTAGTATAACGGATTAATCTCATTAATACTTTTAGAGTTGTCAGGATATTCTCATTTTAGTGACAGACGAAATTACAACATTTTAGGGTATTCCTTATTAATTCACCAACTTCCTATTTAGATTCTAGGGTTTCCATACTTTTAATATTACTTAATACGCATTCAATTAACATGTTACTTCCTTTAATGATTTCCACTTTGACCTAGAACGTACGAAAACTCAAACGGAAATTAACTCTAACTCACGCATGTCCTTACGTAATTTATTTACACATGTTGACCCAGAATTACCCAAATTTACATGTTGCACCTTTAACATCTTTAATTATACGATCTAACCTTCTATTATCAGATTTTACACTTTTAGCCCAAAGGTTTTAGAATTTACAAAACATACCCTTTTAGTTAAATATAATTCGAATAGCCCTCCAAATATCCAAAATTACATGTTTAACTTCCATACTTATTTTTATACGTTTAGTACCCTTATTTTACTGTTTACAAAAATAACCTTTAAGTTTCATAATTTACAAAACCAACCCAAAACTTTTATTTAAGGCCGAATAGACATAATTCAAATATAAGCCCTAAACCTAAGTTTAACCAATCATTAGCTCATCATTACTACTTCATTAATTACCTTCAATGATTACAAGGAAACCCTAATTCATGAAAAACCCTAATCGCCCCTTTTTAAAACCTTCCTCTTTTCATGTTTAATCGACCCATAAAACTCAAAACAATTCATACAAGCTTCGAATTCACAAATATGTATTTTATTCAGGTCTTATATCATGTAATAGCTTCTGGAAAAATCAATTCATGATCTCTAAAAATATTATAAGCTCATTCGTTAATTGTATACGCTTTTTAGGGTTTTCGATTCCAAATAATTTCATACGACATATTAAACATGCATGGCCAATTTTTATGTGTTATATATGACTTATAGGACTGAATTCAACATTAGAAACATACCCTTGATGAGCTTGAATCGTTAGAACAAAAGAAGCACAAAAACCCTATTTGCCGAAACCCTAATTCTCTCAAAAACCCACAACGATCACCACAGCAACTTTGGAACTCAAACACTATTTTTCCCACCTTGTTTACCTTCAATCTTCTCCAAGAAAAATGGTCTCAAGCTCTGGAAACTGGAATTCGATTTGTAAAGGGTTTTGGAGTCGGTTTGTATATAATCGCTAGTTAGGGTTGTTAAAGAACCGTACATGTGTTTTTATATGGTTTTATAATTTTTCTTGTGGGCTTTATAATGTATTGGACTTAAAATAAATGACTTAAAATAAATGGACTCTAAATTATATAAATTATATTGGGCTTTTATTTAGTTTTATTTCTTTTATTAAACTAATTAAA
This sequence comes from Chrysanthemum seticuspe, assembly GCA_019973895.1. Lineage (NCBI taxonomy): Eukaryota > Viridiplantae > Streptophyta > Magnoliopsida > Asterales > Asteraceae > Chrysanthemum > Chrysanthemum seticuspe. Next base: position 118,078,184 of record BPTQ01000001.1, on the reverse strand, counting down.
TATTTTCGGCTAATATGTAAAATACAAAACTAATTTTTATAAAATCATAAACTATAAAAAGTACCTTTACAAAGTGTTTAATATTTATTTAGATCATGTGGGATATTTCTTAAAATTCTCTGAATTTACATAGCTTACTTGGTATTCTTTTGAATTAATTATTCATACTTTTGATTGTAGGGGTATTTTGGTCTTTTTGTGAATTTTAGAAATTCAGGTATTACACACATAGAGCTAGTTCGGCATTTCTAGATTCAAGTGTATCACTCATCTCATGACAGTCATATTTCTGCACATCCGAGATGAGTGATTTCAGAGTGCATATGGTTGAATCTTTGTCCTGAATCTGGGTTTTCAATTGATTAATTTCAAAAAATTCTCGAAATTCTGGAAATTCCTGATTAATACACGATTTTTTTGCATAAAAGCTTTCATCCTTTTGTTGTATTTCAATTTCCAATGAAATACAATGTTTTTCAAGAATTGAGTATTTGTTTGAAAGTTCATCATATACCCCTTTTTCAATCATGTCTTTAGCTTTAATAGTTTTAGATTCAGGCTCAACCAAAATCGATTTCATAGTGTTATGTTCAGAGTTAGAGTCAGGTACATTAACATATGAATTACTATGATCAGTTAAGTGTACCTCATCACCTGAAACCTTTTCTAACTCTGAATCATTGAGATCATTACAGTTGTCTTCATCCTCTTTTATTGCAACTGAACTTCTGCATTCGGTATCATTCATTGGTTCAACTGGTCTATTGCATGACCTGTCACAATCTTCCCATAGCATCACTTGACATTCATTCATTTCATTCAGCTTGTCATTATCTTTAGCAGCTTCCTTAATGTATATTTCCATATTGTCCATAAGTTGAATAAAGGTGTTTCTGAACTCATGAATTTCCATTCCAGTGTGTTTCTTGAATGAGATTCCAGTCATGTCATCATCAAAATCTGAGGAATATTCCTCCCGGATAAGTGGCTGAAATTGATTGAGGATTACTTGAAGAGTTGCATTAGATTCATCAGTTGAGAACTTTTCTTTGGTAATTTGAAACCTCAGTTGTCCTAAGTTTAGTAACACAGTTCTTGTCAACGTGGTAAAATCCTGACGAAGGATAGCACTGCTTGTTCGATCCATAGTTGTAGATAAAAGTAGTTTGAGATGCTGATGAAGTAGTTGAAAGGGCTCAATGATGTATTCCATTTGCTTTGCATCATAGTACATTGACAGATGTGGTTCGTTGAGGTTTGACTCAGAAGGTGAGGAGTTTTGATCACACTTTGATGAATCAATCAAGGTTGGACATTCGGAAATGCAACCAATTTCATTGTTCAGTGAGGTATCATAGAGTTGAAGCACTTTGGAGATAAACGGGTCAGTGATGTAGGACATTGTGGGTGGAGGAGTATCTGCTGGATGAACGTCCTCGGCAACAGTGGAGATGATAGTAGGAATATTGGTAGACATGTTAACAGATTACAAGGGATTTTATAGCTCTCTGATTAAACCGGGAAATAGATTCTTTCACGGGATTTTACTGAATCAAGAGAAAACCGTATTAAAACAAGAAATCACCCAAGTCGCTAGGAAACCTTGAACCAAGTCGCTAAGTGCCAAGTCGCTATTATCCCAAGTCGCTATATAACAACTCGCTACGATCCAAGTCGCTAGCAAAATTTTGACAGCAATTCGCTAAGAACCAAGTCGCTAATTTGTCAAGTCGCTAAATAGCAACTCGCTAGGTACCAACTCGCTAACACCAAGTCGCTAACAATATAAAGTACAAGTCGCTAACTTACACCAAGTCGCTACTCGTAGTGGAGAATCCACTAAGTGTACTTTTGTCGGCTTGTCTCAATAAACAAGTTGCTAGGACCAAATCGCTACCAAATAACACTCCAACTCGCTAACTTTTTATGAAGCAAGTCGCTATGATGAATATCACACCGAGAACCAAGTCGCTAGCAAGAGAATCACCTAAACACCACTTTTCAATCCAAAAACAACCCAACCACAATGATTCAAGCCTTCAAAGTCAAAACCTAAACACTTGTGATGATTCTAAACACAAAAGTACTATCAAAATCCAAACTTTAACACTAGAAATCAACCAAATGATGCAAAAACCACTAAACTTTTTCAAACTCAAAAACCACCTAAAAACCACTAGAAATCCAAAGATATGTAAGAGATGATCTAACCATGGCTCTTGATACCAATTGTAAGCTATTGGATTTCACATACACATCATAACATTAACACTTTAGGCGTATAGATAATTTTAGAGAGAGAGAAAGTGGGATATTCTAGAAAGAGAAACTTGTGGAATATTAGATTACCAAAGAACATCCAACCCTCTACCTTGCAAGGTAGAGGGTATTTATAGGTTACAAACTAAACGACCTCCTGACGGCCTGTGGATCAGGTATACAATGGGTAAAGACCCGTCCTTCCTCCACGGTGTTGCACTAAACAAACTAAGAAACTACTTAATAATGTAAATAACGACAAGTCTACGAGCTAACTTAGGCTAGATAACATTTGGGGTGACCGACTCTTTAACTTATGGAATTTCCAATTCGTAACACTTGATGACTGAAGCGCATGGAAAACGTATGAAGCATGTTGATGAGAATGGTCATAATTGAGAATATTTCTCTTCTTCAGAAGATAAAGCGCACTGAAGCGTACACTTTTATTTTCTTTAGAGAACGAGGCATGAACTGTTGTGTTCATACGTCATAAGAATATTTCTCTTCTTCGGAAGATAATGCGCACTGAAACGTACACATTTCTTTTCTTTGGAGTACGAGGCATGAACTGATGTGAACAGACGTCATAATCTCTCTCTTTTCAATCTCTTTTGGCAAAACATGTGATCAACCCCATTATCATTCAGTAGGCTCTTTGTCGTGACAGCTGATGGAGAAAACCCAATATGATGAATTTGACCCTGAAGTAAACTACCCCGAACTCGTGACTTAAACTTGCGCATATGTAACAAAGAGCGGTGCCGATTTCCATTAGCATCTCTAAGTACTCTCTATGTAATATATACTCTTCAACCAACCAACCATCAAGTATAAGACGTACATTACCTCTTGAAAATCCACAATTGAATGTGACACTGAGCACTACAACGTAACTCCTTAAAGTGATAGTTATTTTGTGGTGGTATGAGCCCAATTCCCCCAAGTGGTAAAAGAAAAGGTAAAAGACACCCAACAATAACTAGATTTCCAAGTCTTCGTTTTTGATAATAAGCTCGAACAAGGATCTTGAAGAATCTTCATCCAACCATCCCCGATACCTTCAGATACTAAGTACACTTGCCCGTGATATTTCACTTTAACCTCAAATAAATAATAGTGAATTAACCCCGTTGTCACATCTTCAGAACTGCTCAAATCTAGCCTTCTTTGACATTTAAATGAACTTTGATAATGGTTTCATCCCGACCATGGTTAAAAGCACATAACCCCGTAAAACCTTGTAATAACCAAACTGCCATGACGAATATCCACACACAAATCCAATTTATGAAGAACAGTCTTTTATCCCTTCTTTGAAGCAGAAACCGTAGCACCAGCGTCAGAAGATCCCGAAATACGCTTTCCTTCCTCCAGGATGGTTCCATCATTACGGGATTTTACAACTCTATGGTTTAAACCGAGAAATAGATTCTTTCGCGGGATTTTACAAAATCAAGAATAAACCGTAAGATAGATCCGGAAATGCACTTTACTAATACCAGGATGTTTCCATTGCCACGGGATTTTACAAGTCTATGATTTAAACCGAGAAATAGGTTCTTTCGCGGGATTTTACAAACTCAAGACAAAACCGTAAACAATGTCAGCTTGAATGTGTTATGACGACTTTGGTTTCAGTGAATATCTGTTTTAGGGGAACATGCAGTGGTTCATCAACGGTTCATTATCCGACATCAACAATAACATCAACCATCCAATAAACACTTTGGTAAACACATCATTCACGCATTCTGTCAGCTGTTGCAGTGACCACATGGAGAAGTAAACCCGATATGCCAAACTTGAACATGACGTAAAATTCCCCAGATTTGTTACTTAAAACTTGTACTAATCCTCGTGAAAAAGAAACGGTGTACCCAATGTACAAAACCTCTTGACATTCTCAACTGAGTGTGACACCGAAGTGATAGCTACGTTGTGGGTTAAGTGAGAAAGAATCACACACGTAACTAAATGGCCAAGTCTTTATCACCCTCTATAAATGCCCAGACAAGTCATCTTCGCGGAAAGATAGAATGAAAGAACCATGCAAAAAACAAAAACGTTCAAATATATAGACTATGACTTTCTATAAACTTGTTTAGTACCATGCAAAAAACGTGCCCGGAAAACCTCACTTCAAATTCAAATAAGAGATACCGTCCAAACAACCCCGTAGTCAACCTTGTTCAAATATCAATTCAAGCCGTGACGAAATATCATACGTGAAAATGTATACACCAAAGTATCAAACCCCATAACACAACCAATCTTATCTTCAAATCACATCATCAACACTCATCATCTACGATATAAAATAGAGAAGCCCATTCGACCCAATCATGTGTACGACCCAAGCTAGGTTATTTGCAATAATAGAAGCCCGGTCAATGAAAATCCATCCAATCATCCAATTCAAAGCCCATGATGAACCAAGTACAAACTTCCCACCTTTAGTATCAAGCCCGGTTTACCAACTGATTAAACATAATGCTCAAGCTCATAAGCCCTTTGTAAACCCAATCATTTAAATGTGACAAACAATTTAACCAAAGCTTGATCCAATATTCGTTTAACAATCCAACACATATACAGGTCATGGTATACGGCCCAAAACTCACATGGTCCAAGTAATAAGGTGTCACAATTCTCAATTTCCGGTCATTTTTCAAATTTATATTTCATTAACGCATAATTTCTTATTAAATAAACGCTATCGCGTAATTAATTATTTTGAACAATTGATCCGACACTTCCCAAAACTTATCCTGATATATTTTTATTCTCAATTTAAGACCATAAAAATTATATTATTAGTTTACCCGGTGTTTTAAATTTATTGTGTATATAAATTGTTACGTATAAATATTTATGAAGGTTTTCGTAAATTCAACTCGATAATATTTATTTCACTCAACTCATGTAATAAATGCATTTTTATAATTTTTATGACTTCAATACATTTTATTTTGACCCGTTAAAATTTATTTTTAGCTAACGCTACCCTAAATGCTTAAATAAATACGCAAGTTATTAATTATCCTTACTTAATTACACCTTTACTCTACATTAATATACTTTATTATTGTTAAATGCTACTAGTATTTTTTTTTTTATGGTTGGTCGACATATTGGATGAGTCACTTATATTTGCAAAATATCCTACTCTTATATCATTTAATACTCAAAATCATACACATACAACTCAATTTTTGCAAAGTGTAAAATCAAAGTATCCTTTCTCTCTTCTTCACCATTGAACCGGCCAATCATAAGGGATCATCAAAATTTTCCTAGTCAAGTTATTTACACTCTAGTATCACTCTTGATTAAGGTTGTGAAATAAAAACCTTGGGTGATTAGGATAAAACCTTTGATCATAAACCTCATCAAGTTAACTAGTAAGCATTTCATATACATCATCATCTTTCATATTTATTTCATATTCATTTCATCATATTTGAGCAAAACATGCAAGTCTTATGGATATTTATACCACTTTTGTTGTTTTTATTAACTATTATGTAATATAATTATCCTACAATGAATCCCTTGAAACATATCACTCTTGGTGATGTCTAGGAACCCATGACACCCTAAGAAGGTGTATGGTAGGATTAGAATAGCTTCGGAGTTGTTTTGAATGGGTTAGAATAGGTTTGGCGCGAGAAAAATCGTTTTCGACAATAACAAAATAGCTGCTCTAACATTTTGCTAAATCTGGAAATTTCGACAGTTTGTAAAATATTTTGGGCTAGATATTCGGAAAATATACTTTAAAACGAAAACGTGGCCGCTTGAACGGGTTTAAACAGAGTTATAACGAAGAAGTTATGTTATTTTCAAGTTTGACGACGAAAACTATAATCTTCAGAAAATTCAGCATGTTATATCAACTTTTTACGAGTCAAAAATGAATCTTAAGCGTTATTAAATGTGTCGACTTATCAAAAATATATTAGTATATATTATCACGATTCCGAGGATATATAAAATGTAGAAAACGGACTTATAACGATTAAGTTATTCACATTTTAAACAAGTTGCCGTAACTATTTTATATAAGCATAACTAATATATTTTCTAATAGACAAACATAACGGCCGCGAATGACCATGTTGAGGGTTGTTTTTAACATTGATGGAGTACTTTTTATGAAACGATGTCTTCTAGTAAAAGTAAGTTCGCCTAGCCTATTTTCCAAAACGTCCAACCGTTCGTCAAACGGAGTTGTAACGAGTAAAATACGGTCACTTAAACTTTGCCAAAAACCACCCTTAAACAATATTTTGTTTACAAGTACCATACTTTACCTATATTTTTCTCCATGATCGAGACCTCTACGATAAAAACTTAAATGCTAAAACTTTGAGATAATGATACAAGCTTCCCAAAACCGTTGAGTTTGTTTCCTAACACTCGATGTGCACCATTTTACGACTAGCTTTTCAAGGCCGTTTATTCACTTTCATGAAATTGTCAAATGACATTATTTTACGACGAAAAGTTATAATTTCATAATAAATCATTAAATGACTATCGTAGGATATCATTTCGACGTAAATACTTGTAAAGTATTTTATAATATGACGAGACATTATAAACTTGATTTTCAAAAGTGTACAAGTGGTATGGATATCATATGAGTTTGCATGCACGACATTGTTTCATGACTTATATTAGATCATATCATTCATAATAGGTCGTGGTTAGAGGGTTGCACCTCATTTCAGTGTATCTACTTTTGTCATCATAATCATTACAACAGGTGAGTTTCATAGCCCCTACTTTTATACATTTTGAATTACTTTTGGGGGAGATACATGCTCAACTATTTTCATTTACTTTCATAAGTACTCTAAACTTTTAAGGATTACCGTGAGTTCATACCCCGCTTTTACTCGTTTAAATTGTTACAAACTCTTTGGGGGAGATACATGCTTAAATACTTGTTTTTACTCTTGCGAATACTCAAACCATTTATATAATTGTGTTACACTATACTTCTTATACACTTTGGACATTATGTGTGGTTTATTGCGATATGTGCCTTAATGTGCTAAACTTGTTTTCAATTATGCCTCAACATACATACATTAGCAACTGGTTAACTCCTGCGGGAGCCGGCGGAGAGGTATTGATGGTACTATCGGGCTGACGCCCCCACCCTTGTGTCCCTGATGACTTGACCTGGGGTGAATATAATCCGTTATTCAATGAGACACAACAAACAATGTAGACTTGTCAAGAGGTTCAGTTGGCTGTGATTCTTTGCATTAAGTACTTGTATATATCGTATGCACATATGTCCTACTTACAAACAAGATTGACATCATGCGCTTGAACATAAACTATACATATTTTGGCAGTGGGTTGTAAACACACAGGTTGCAAGTTTTGTATGGGCGGAACTTGGAACTGAGTGGATTTACAATGCCTTTGCTGCATGAATATTCTTTAAAGGCTTTACATTTCAACACAAACTCTATGAACTCACTCAACCTTTGTGTTGACACTTTTAGCATGTTTTATCTCAGGTATCTAAGGCATTCACTTCATGGCATGCATATGGACATATCATAGAGTCGTGGTGACGACGCGTCACACATGGAATTTATGCACTTTAAAAACATCGTTTGGCTTGTGTCAAATTTATTTCCGTACCTATTGATTTTCATTTGGGACCTATACTTTGTAAACTCTGATTTTTTTAATAAATTAAACGATGTGTTTTCCAAACGACACTTTAGGTCGTTCGATATAACTGTAACTTTGATGCTATGACAGTCCTCCCCAAGGTATTCCATTCAGCTGCAAAACACGTAATTTGGGGGTGTGACAGATTGGTATCAGAGCATCGGTTATAGAGAACTAGGTTGTATCATTGACCCTAGACTATAACTACATCATCATAGCATCTCATCATTTCATCATAAGTGCATACTCATTGTACACGCGGATTTATGACTCAACACCTAACATCATATGAGTCGATTAGTCCAAGAATTGCATAGTTACTCCTAAATTATACATAGCCTGATCACCTATGTCTAATTCAGGAAGAATCATGCAATAAAGGGAGTAGTAGTCTCATATGTGTAAGCAATTCCGTAATCGAGCCAAATTTTCAAAAGATTTTCTTCAAACCACTTGTTTCTAGTTTGATCCGAGTGACAGTTCTTGTTTGATGAGTTGCAAAGATCGAGTTAGAAACAAGTTGTTACCTAAACCGATTTAGCCTAATCGTATGACAGTTCTTGTTTGATGAGTTGTGGGATTAAGTAAAAATCGGTTACCTAAAAGTCTTTTGAAAATTTTGCTCGAGAATGGGAAAGCTTGCCTCACCAAACCTAAACCATAAGAGAGCATGTCTTTAGAATGGGATATAGTCACGATATATGCATGAGCATTGACATGATCATTTAGACTATACACGAGCATGAAATTTTTTTTAGAACCCTTGTCGAGGATCAGACTATAGTTATCATTAATTGAATCACGAGGACGTGATTCCTCTGACATGGGAAGTATGTCACAATTCTCAATTTCTGGTCATTTTTCAAATTTATATTTCATTAACGCATAATTTCTTATTAAATAAACGCTATCGCGTAATTAATTATTTTGAACAATTGATCCGACACTTCCCAAAACTTATCCTGATATATTTTTATTCTCAATTTAAGACCATAAAAATTATATTATTAGTTTACACGGTGTTTTAAATTTATTGTGTATATAAATTGTTACGTATAAATATTTATGAAGGTTTTCGTAAATTCAACTCGATAATATTTATTTCACTCAACTCATGTAAGAAATGCATTTTTATAATTTTTATGACTTCAATACATTTTATTTTGACCCGTTAAAATTTATTTTTAGCTAACGCTACCCTAAATGCTTAAATAAATACGCAAGTTATTAATTATCCTTACTTAATTACACATTTACTCTACATTAATATACTTTATTATTGTTAAATGCTACTAGTCTTTTTTTTTATGGTTGGTCGACATATTGGATGAGTCACTTACATTTGCAAAATATCCTACTCTTATATCATTTAATACTCAAAATCATACACATACAACTCAATTTTTGCAAAGTGTAAAATCAAAGTATCCTTTCTCTCTTCTTCACCATTGAACCGGCCAACCATAAGGGATCATCAAAATTTTCCTAGTCAAGTTATTTACACTCTAGTATCACTCTTGATTAAGGTTGTGAAATAAAAACCTTGGGTGATTAGGATAAAACCTTTGATCATAAACCTCATCAAGTTAACTAGTAAGCATTTCATATACATCATCATCTTTCATATTTATTTCATATTCATTTCATCATATTTGAGCAAAACATGCAAGTCTTATGGATATTTATACCACTTTTGTTGTTTTTATTAACTATTATGTAATATAATTATCCTACAATGAATCCCTTGAAACATATCACTCTTGGTGATGTCTAGGAACCCATGACACCCAAAGAAGGTGTATAGTAGGATTAGAATAGCTTCGGAGTTGTTTTGAATGGGTTAGAATAGGTTTGGAGCGAGAAAAATCGTTTTCGACAATAACAAAATAGCTGCTGTAACGTTTTGCTAAATCTGGAAATTTCGACAGTTTGTAAAATATTTTGGGCTAGATATTCGGAAAATATACTTTAAAACGAAAACGTGACCGCTTGAACGGGTTAAAACGGAGTTATAACGAAGAAGTTATGCTATTTTCAAGTTTGACGACGAAAACTATAATTTTCAGAAATTTCAGCATGTAAATGTCACTTTTTACGAGTCAAAAATGAGGCTTAAGCGTTATGAAATGTGTCGACTTATTAAAAATATATTAGTGTACTTAAATACGAATCTAAGGATGTAGAAAACGTAGAAAACGGACTTGTAACGAGTAAATTACATGCGATAAACAAAGTTGCCGTAACTTTATTGTATTAGCAAAATTAATATATTTTCTATTAAACAAACATAACGGCCGCGAATGACCATGTTGAGGGTTGTTTTTAACATTGATGGAGTACTTTTTATGAAACGATGTCTTCTAGTAAAAGTAAGTTCGCCTAGCCTATTTTCCAAAACGTCCAACCGTTCGTCAAACGGAGTTGTAACGAGTAAAATACGGTCACTTAAACTTTGCCGAAAACCACCCTTAAACAATATTTTGTATACAAGTACCATACTTTACCTATATTTTTCTCCATGATCGAGACCTCTACGATAAAAACTTAAATGCTAAAACTTTGAGATAATGATACAAGCTTCCCAAAACCGTTGAGTTTGTTTCCTAACACTCGATGTGCACCATTTTACGACTAGCTTTTCAAGGCCGTTTATTCACTTTCATGAAATTGTCAAATGACATTATTTTACGACGAAAAGTTATAATTTCATAATAAATCATTAAATGACTATCGTAGGATATCATTTCGACGTAAATACTTGTAAAGTATTTTATAATATGACGAGACATTATAAACTTTATTTTCAAAAGTGTACAAGTGGTATGGATATCATATGAGTTTGCATGCACGACATTGTTTCATGACTTATATTAGATCATATCATTCATAATAGGTCGCGGTTAGAGGGTTGCACCTCATTTCAGTGTATCTACTTTTGTCATCATAATCATTACAACAGGTGAGTTTCATAGCCCCTACTTTTATACATTTTGAATTACTTTTGGGGGAGATACATGCTCAACTATTTTCATTTACTTTCATAAGTACTCTAAACTTTTAAGGATTACCGTGAGTTCATACCCCGCTTTTACTCGTTTAAATTCTTACAAACTCTTTGGGGGAGATACATGCTTAAATACTTGTTTTTACTCTTGCGAATACTCAAACCATTTATATAATTGTGTTACACTATACTTCTTATACACTTTGGACATTATGTGTGGTTTATTGCGATATGTGCCTTAATGTGCTAAACTTGTTTTCAATTATGCCTCAACATACATACATTAGCAACTGGTTAACTCCTGCGGGAGCCGGCGGAGAGGTATTGATAGGTACTATCGGGCTGACGCCCCCACCCTTGTGTCCCTGATGACTTGACCTGGGGTGAATATAATCCGTTATTCAATGAGACACAACAAACAATGTAGACTTGTCAAGAGGTTCAGTTGGCTGTGATTCTTTGCATTAAGTACTTGTATATATCGTATGCACATATGTCCTACTTACAAACAAGATTGACATCATGCGCTTGAACATAAACTATACATATTTTGGCAGTGGGTTGTAAACACACAGGTTGCAAGTTTTGTATGGGCGGAACTTGGAACTGAGTGGATTTACAATGCCTTTGCTACATGAATATTCTTTAAAGGCTTTACATTTCAACACAAACTCTATGAACTCACTCAACCTTTGTGTTGACACTTTTAGCATGTTTTATCTCAGGTATCTAAGGCATTCACTTCATGGCATGCATATGGACATATCATAGAGTCGTGGTGACGACGCGTCACACATGGGATTTATGCACTTTAAAAACATCGTTTGGCTTGTGTCAAATTTATTTCCGTACCTATTGATTTTCATTTGGGACCTATACTTTTGTAAACTCTGATTATTTTAATGAATCAAACGATATGTTTCCAAACGACACTTTAGGTCGTTCGATATAACTGTAACTTTGATGCTATGACAGTCATCCCCAAGGTATTCCATTCCGCTGCAAAACACGGTAATTTGGGGGTGTGACAGATTGGTATCAGAGCATCGGTTATAGAGAACTAGGTTGCATCATTGACCCTAGACTATAACTACATCATCATAGCATCTCATCATATCATCATAAGTACATACTCATTATACATGCGGGATTTATGACTTAACACCTAACAATCATATGAGTCGATTAGTCCAAGCATTGCATAGTTACTCCTAAAGTATACATAGCCTGATCACCTATGTCTAATTCAGGAAGAATCATGCAATGAAGGGAGTAGTAGTCTCATATGTGTAAGCAATTCCGTAATCGAGCCAAATTTTCAAAAGATTTTCTTCAAACCACTTATTTCCAGTTTGATCCGAGTGACAGTTCTTGTTTGATGAGTTGCAAAGATCGAGCTAGAAACAAGTTGTTACCTAAACCGATTTAGCCTAATCGTATGACAGTTCTTGTTTGATGAGTTGTGGGATTAAGTAAAAATCGGTTACCTAAAAGTCTTTTGAAAATTTTGCTCGAGAATGGGAAAGCTTGCCTCACCAAACCTAAACCATAAGAGAGCATGTCTTTAGAATGGGATATAGTCACGATATATGCATGAGCATTGACATGATCATTTAGACTATACACGAGCATGAACTTTTTAGAACCCTTGTCGAGGTTCGGACCATAGTATCATTAATCGAATCACGAGGACGTGATTCCTCTGACATGGGAAGAATGTCACAATTCTCAATTTCCGGTCATTTTTCAAATTTATATTTCATTAACGCATAATTTCTTATTAAATAAACGCTATCGCGTAATTAATTATTTTAAACAATTGATCCGACACTTCCCAAAACTTATCCTGATATATTTTTATTCTCAATTTAAGACCATAAAAATTATATTATTAGTTTACCCGGTGTTTTAAATTTATTGTGTATATAAATTGTTACGTATAAATATTTATGAAGGTTTTCGTAAATTCAACTCGATAATATTTATTTCACTCAACTCATGTAAGAAATGCATTTTTATAATTTTTATGACTTCAATACATTTTATTTTGACCCGTTAAAATTTATTTTTAGCTAACGCTACCCTAAATGCTTAAATAAATACGCAAGTTATTAATTATCCTTACTTAATTACACCTTTACTCTACATTAATATACTTTATTATTGTTAAATGCTACTAGTCTTTTTTTTTATGGTTGGTCGACATATTGGATGAGTCACTTACATTTGCAAAATATCCTACTCTTATATCATTTAATACTCAAAATCATACACATACAACTCAATATTTGCAAAGTGTAAAATCAAAGTATTCTTTCTCTCTTCTTCACCATTGAACCGGCCAACCATAAGGGATCAAGGAGGGATCATCAAAATTTTCCTAGTCAAGTTATTTACACTCTAGTATCACTCTTGATTAAGGTTGTGAAATAAAAACCTTGGGTGATTAGGATAAAACCTTTGATCATAAACCTCATCAAGTTAACTAGTAAGCATTTCATATACATCATCATCTTTCATATTTATTTCATATTCATTTCATCATATTTGAGCAAAACATGCAAGTCTTATGGATATTTATACCATTTTTGTTGTTTTTATTAACTATTATTATGTAATATAATTATCCTACAATGAATCCCTTGAAACATATCACTCTTGGTGATGTCTAGGAACCCATGACACCCAAAGAAGGTGTATAGTAGGATTAGAATAGCTTCGGAGTTGTTTTGAATGGGTTAGAATAGGTTTGGCGCGAGAAAAATCGTTTTCGACAATAACAAAATAGCTGCTGTAACGTTTTGCTAAATCTGGAAATTTTGACAGTTTGTAAAATATTTTGGTCTAGATATTCGGAAAGTAGACTTTAAAACGAAAACGTGACCGCTTGAACTGGTTAAAACGGAGTTATAACGAAGAAGTTATGCTATTTTCAAGTTTGACGACGAAAACTATAATTTTCAGAAATTTCAGCATGTAAATGTCACTTTTTACGAGTCAAAAATGAGGCTTAAGCGTTATGAAATGTGTCGACTTATTAAAAATATATTAGTGTACTTAAATACGAATCTAAGGATGTAGAAAACGTAGAAAACGGACTTGTAACGAGTAAATTACACGCGATAAACAAAGTTGCCGTAACTTTATTCTATTAGAAAAATTAATATATTTTCTATTAAACACATACTACGGCAACGAGGGACTATGTTGAGGATCGTTTTTAACAATGACGGAGGACTTTTTATAAAATGATGTCTTCTAGTAAAAGTAACTTCGCCTAGCCTATTTTCCAAAATGTCCAACCGTTCATCAAGCGGAGTTGTAACGAATAAAATATAGTCACTCAAACTTTGCCGAAATCCACCCTTAAACTATATTTTGGACACAAGTACCATACTTTAGCTATATTTTTCTCTATGATCGGAACCTCTATGACGAAAAATTAAATGCTAAAACTTTGAGATAATGATACAAGCTTCCCAAAACCGTTGAGTTTGGTTCCTAACACTCGATGTGCACCATTTTTCGACTAGCTTTTCAAGGCCGTTTAGTCACTTTCATGAATTCTTCAAATGACATTATTTTACGACGAAAAGTTATAATTTCATAATAAATCATTAAATGATTATCGTATGATATCATTTCAACGTAAATGCTTGAAAAGTAATTATTAAATTGTCAAGACTTTATAAGATTATTTTTCGATGATAAACTTTATTTTCAAAAGTGTACAAGTGGTATGGATATCATATGAGTTTGCATGCACGACATTGTTTCATGACTTATATTAGAGCATATCATTCATAATAGGTCACGGTTAGAGAGTTGCGTCTCATTTCTGTGCATCCACTTTGTCATCATAACTATTGCACCAGGTGAGTTTCATAGCCCCTACTTTTATACGTTTTGAATTACTTTTGGGGGAGATACATGCTCAATTATTTTCATTTACTTTCATAGTTACTCTAAACTTTTACTGATTACCGTGAGTTCATACCCCGCTTTTACTCTTTTAAATTCTTACAAACTCTTTGGGGGAGATACATGCTTAAATACTTGTTTTTACTCTTGCGAATACTCAAACCATTTATACAATTGTGTTACACTATACTTCTTATACTCTTTGGACATTATGTGTGGTTTATTGCGATATGTGCCTTAATGTGCTAAACTTGTTTTCAATTATGCCTCAACATACATACATTAGCAACTGGTTAACTCCTGCGGGAGCCGGCGGAGAGGTATTGATAGTACTATCGGGCTGACGACCCCACCCTTGTGTCCCTGATGACTTGACCTGGGGTGAATATAATCCGTTATTCAATGAGACACAACAAACAATGTAGACTTGTCAAGAGGTTCAGTTGGCTGTGATTCTTTGCATTAAGTACTTGTATATATCGTATGCACATATGTCCTACTTACAAACAAGATTGATATCATGCGCTTGAACATAAACTATACATATTTTGGCAGTGGGTTGTAAACACACAGGTTGCCAGTTTTGTATGGGCGGAACTTGGAACTGAGTGGATTTACAATGCCTTTGCTACATGAATATTCTTTAAAGGCTTTACATTTCAACACAAACTCTATGAACTCACTCAACCTTTGTGTTGACACTTTTAGCATGTTTTATCTCAGGTATCTAAGGCATTCACTTCATGGCATGCATATGGACATATCATAGAGTCGTGGTGACGACGCGTCACACATGGGATTTATGCACTTTAAAAACATCGTTTGGCTTGTATCAAATTTATTTCCGTACCTATTGATTTTCATTTGGGACCTATACTTTTTGTAAACTCTGATTATTTTAATGAATCAAACGATATTTTCAAAATGACACTTTAGGTCGTTCGATATAACTGTAACTTTGATGCTATGACAGTCATCCCCCAGGAATTCCATTCCGCTGCAAAACAGGTAATTTGGGGGTGTGACAATATCCAAGTGATTTCGAAGATCTATACTTACTGAACCTCCAAGGCCACCTTGATCACTTGCCCACTCGTGAAAAGAAGTCTCTTGCTGCAGCAGTCAATCTATGGATAAGAGGATTAGTGATACGACAAAGAGTGGGTGACTTTCAGCTCGACATGGAAAGCTATCAGACTCAAGTCAATCTCAACAAGCCTCAATGGGAAGCCACATGATATGAATACAAACACGACTACTCAGTAATTGACACTCCAAGAGCAGTTGTCTTTACAGAAAACATATATCAAGGATGCTAATGAGGCTGTGTGAGTTGTACAAGTTCAGTGATGGTACTCTAAAGATTGGTGAAGAAGAATTGGATTCAAGGGTTGATAACATCAAATAGTCAAGATTATTAAGTGTCAATTTCCCTCGTTAATGCTCGTTATTTATATCATTTATATGGATTTACGCTTGTTTTCCATTGTTTTACACTTTCAGGTAAATTGCGAGCATTGGAGCTAAAGAGACGCGGAAATGGAAACATTACTAAGGATTTATCACAGTATGCCTATTTTGAAGAGGTTACGGTGTAACTCATCTCTCACATTACGCCGTAACTATTGCGTGACCCCGAAGTCCAACTCATCAAGAGGTTACAGCGTAACTCTTTCCAAAGATTACGACGTAACTCCATTAGGTCAAAAGAGGTTCCACGCCGCGGATACTTACGCCGTAACTACTACATCACTTGCGACGTAACCAGGATTATTGAAGACTACGGCGTAACCACTTATAAGTTTACGCCGTAACTAGCAGATCTAGTGCATTTACGGAGGTTACGGCGTAACTCATCTTTTGGTTACGCCGTAACCCAGACCTGGCCTATAAATACCCATGAATTCCAGCATTTCTAATCATCCCATTCCACACACAATACTCTGAGAACGTGGGAAAATACTCAAGGAAGGTCTAGGGAAGCATACGGAGCTGTTTCCAAAGGAGAAGTCACATCATTACAATAAGCTTTAGCGTTTATTATTTCTTTTACTTTCAATTCATGTATTTCGTACCTTTGAATATTGAATTGATGTGCATGATTAATATGAGCGGCTAAGCACCCTTTGGTGCTAGCCTAGTTATGATTCCTTAAATGTTTTGTTTGCGTTTACCTTTACTTCCGTACAATTATTTCTAAGTGTATGCATGCATAGTTCTTTGGTAGTCACCCCTGGTTCGGTAGTTTTGAATGGCGGTAGAGGCCAATTGCCTAGGAGATATGACCAACTGACCCTAGGTGAGCGGACTGAGACGGGAAGGGTAAGATATGACCAACTGACGACCCTTTCTACTTGTGCGATTTGACCAACTGATCACCTATCGTTTGGATGAGCTTAAGAATTGGGGGGGGGGGGTGTAGTGTCTAAGTTCCTAACGGTCGGGCACTCACTATTTAGAATCTAGCATGTAGAGGTACTTAATGACTTGGCTTAGGGGACCAGGAACAACAGGACTTATGACGGTGCGCCTGATTTCTCTTGTGGTGGCATCTTTGCTGATAGGTTAGGGCGAATTGACCAAATGCTGTCCTCTCGAATTTGACCCCACCTGAAGTAATTGGAAGTAGGTAGACGTAGACATAACTAGTTAGGAGGATTGACTAGGTTAACACCACTATTCCTCTATTGATTTCCTTTCTACCATTTAATTGCTTTTATATTCTGCATTCGTAGTTTAATTAATTAAAACCATATCAAACCATTTATATTTTGTAACAATTAGACTTAGTAATTATCCGACACACATAGCTCTTGGGACGACCTCGGCTTTACCATTTACTACACTACACACGACCGGGTACACTGCCCGTTAGTGCATTAGGGTAGACCATAGGTATAGCGAGACACTATAAATATTAAGACCTGGTCAGTAAAACCTGCATCAAGTTTTTGGCGCCGCTGCCGGGGAGCTATATTAGGATTAATATTAAGTCTTTCATTTCATATTGAAACTTTTCTCACGATCATATTTCAAGTTTTCAGGTACCATGGAAGTGGTTAACATCGATGACCTCACTCTTGAGGAATACTTGGTGTTGACTAGAGCTGATCAAGGGCCGGGTCTCGTAAGACCGGCAATCAGAGCGGATGTTCGTTTCGAGATTAAAAACCAATTTATGAGGGAGCTTCGTGCTAACCCTTTTTCAGGAAACAGGGACGAAGACGCATATGAGCACGTTGAAAATGTCCTATACATCGCTAGCCTTTTCAACATTCCAGGCGTGTCTCATGATGTTGTTATGCTCAGGGTCTTCCCTATGACTCTAACTGGAGCAGCAAGAAGATGGATCGAAAGATTGCCCGCCGGGGCAGTTAATACTTGGGCACTACTTAAGAAACACTTTATCCAAAGATATTGCCCACCATCAAAGATTTCTAATCAACTCTTGGAGATCCACAATTTCAAACAAGAAGACGACGAAACTCTGTATCAAGCTTGGGACAGATACAACGATCTTCTTTACAAGTGTCCTACCAATGATCTTAATAACCAACAGAAGGTCAATATTTTCTACAAAGGAATAAATGTAACTACGAGACAAATGCTGGATTATCAAGGACCTATCCCAAATATGACTCCTACTACGGCAATTGAGGCTGTGGAAAACTAGAAGGGGGGGTTGAATAGTTTTGCCTATTAAAACTTCCTTTTAAACTATTTAGATCGACTTATGTCAATCTATTTGGTTGTGTGTGTTGGATGTTGATAAACAAGCATATAAAGATATGTAATGAAAAGATAAGAGTAAGAAGCACAAAACCACAACGCGAGTATTTATAGTGGTTCGGCTACAAGGACACCTTCCTTGCCCTACTCCACTCCCCGAGTCACCTACTCGAGAGTTCGTAAACACTACACCAATCTCCTTATGGCGGAGAAGCCTTCACAACATCGCTTAACCTTTTTCCGGTACAAAGCTAAATACCGAGTTCTTTCACACCAAGGCTAACCACACCTAACACAACGTCGCCTACCCTTTATACGGTGCTAGGCTAACCACTGAGTTCTTTCACACCTTAGGTGAACTACACCTTCACAACGTCGCCTACCCTTTATTCGGTACTAGGCTAAGCACCTAGTTCCATTGCAATGGAGGAACTACTACCACACTACACCAACGACTAATCCCAAAGGAGATCTACTCCTTTACAACATCATCAAGGACATCAATATCCTTGGATCTAATGCTAGTCTATCTAGTACATCGAAACACACCATATCGAATGTACATCTAAGGCACCTTTCACTAATGCCTTTGACTAGATCTACAAGACACCTTTCACTAATGTCTTGTGTCTTCACTTCTAAGCACCTTTCACTAATGCTTCTTGTCTTGACTTCTAAGCACCTACCACAAGTGCTTATCCTATAGACGATAGATACCCTTCACTAATATCTTCGTCTTGACATTTGAGACATCTTTCACTAATGTCTTCAACACTACAATTCTTTGAAGAAAGAAAGAGATCATCAACAAGAGGACTTCAATAGCCTTGATGATGAGGAAGCTTGGCAACTCATGGACTTGAGCTTGCTCTACTTCAAAGGTGGTGATCTTGCCTTTAAGAGGAACCTAAAAGATCACACAAAAAACAAGACTACAAACATCGATCTCTTGGATCTAAGGTTAGTGAGATTTAACTCAGGGGAGAAAGTGTATTAGAAAGGGGTGAGAAATAATGAAGAAATGGCTCACTATTTATAGAGAAAAATCCTACTGTTTCCCCGGATCCCACGGATCCCTTCCACTTGGGATCCGGCTAGCACAAAGCCAGGGATCCGTGGAACGCTCCTCTTTGCCCATGGGTATTTTTGGTTATGGGTCATGGGTCATGGGTTATGGGTTGATCCATGGTTTTCTTTCTAGATACAATGTACCTTAAGGATACATTGAACTTGGTTAAGTGGTATATATAAAACCATGGGTTATGGGTCAAAACCATTTGCTAGTTTTTATCTATTTAGTATATACTTGTTTTTACCCATTTTAGTATATACTTGTTTTTACCCATTTTAGTATACTTAGATTAAGTATGTGTTAACTCAATATGTACACACTAGTTGTTGTACATATGTATATCTTAAGCATAAAATCACTTATACTAGTTTTAGTGTTTTATGTGAAAGCGTAAGTGTGTTAGAAAACTATTAGTTCAAACCGTTTACGTATTTTATTTGTTTCGTTAAAATGATCTTACTTTTGTTATCGACAAAACATCAGAAGATCGTAAAATGTAAATAAACGTTTTTACGGCTTATTTGTATTAACAATCTCCCCCTTTTTGTTGATGACAAAACATAAGATTATTTTAAGGAAAAGCTAAAATTCGAAAAAGTTTGAATTTGTAGTTTTTACTTTCTTCTCCCCCTTTTTGTCGAAACAAAAAGTGTTTGAGAGAAAGCAACACATCGTTTTTAAGAAAAACATGTGAAAGAAAAAAAATTGAGACCAAGTAACGGGAAAGGATCTCGTCGTTACTCCCCTTTGACGAGTCCATCCCTAAGTAAGGGCGTCAAGAAACTAATTCTAATCTAGTTCATTTGCAACTAACTTATGCAAAAGATTACGTCAATGTGACGGGTGTGCTCCCCCTAGATTATTGCAATATTTGCAACGGGAAGTTATGAAAATCAAAGGTTGCAAGTAATTTTGCAACGTATCGTTTTGACATCAAGCTCCCCCTAGCTTTAGGATGTCAAATTCTTTATGTGTTAATTGAATAACTGCAAACAAGGGTTAGAAAACAAGTATAATTCACAATTTCCTGCAAATGTGATTTAGGTTAGAAGAGAAAAAAAAAACTTTCTGACTTCACGGATCCCACGGTTCCCTCCTAGTAGGGATCCGTCTAGGCAATACTGAGGGATCCATCTGGCTGATGACTAAAAACAGCAAAGGTGATATTATCACATAAATGAGATATGGATACATATTCTAAAAAAAATAACAAGTAGCATGTAATTCCATTTAATAAAACAAGAGTTATGATATACATGACTCTAAAAGTAAGAAAATAGAAAATACATGACTAGGAATTTCTAGGTTATCTAACGCTTGATGCTAGGACACCACTAAAATCTTCTAGCTCAAGTTTTGTTTAGGTTTGATCTTGTCGAAACGTTCGAGGAGATGATAGAACATGAAACGTTGGTCTTCTCGTACTTCATGTATCAAACTTTGAACATGTTGACAATGATAGCAATCTTTGTCATGGCTAGGTAGTGGTGGTGGAGAAAATAAAATGGCTTGATGCGAAGGATCAAGTGAGGCGGCTTGCGGAGCTTCAAACGATGGAGGAATTGGTGGAGGTGCATTTGAGAATGCCTCGACCAAGAATGATGGTGGTGGTAAAGAAGTGTCAACTTCCATATGGTCGGGTGGTTGACTTTGATGATTTCTCATAATCCAAATAGGATTATATGATGGAGACGGCGAAAAGGAAGCCGGAGCAAGTATTGACTCAACACCTTGATTTTGAATCATTATTCCTCCTAATGAGGAGAATGTTGTCGGCGGAAGCGAATGAGACGGCCTAGGTGGCAAGTCCTCTAAATTGTAGAGGTGTGGTGATGATTGTGGGGATGTAAATGAGATAGCTCTAGGAACCAATGGTGATGGTTTAGTGGAGATGATATTGTTTGGCCTAGGAGGTATGGTGGTGTTTGGCATTGGTAGTTTTATGGGTACTATCTTTTTAGGAATTGGTTTGATTGGAAGAGGGAGGATCCTATCATTTTTTGGCTTGACCGGAGATGATTCGGTTGAAGAGATTTCGTGTATAACACGGGCCTTTTTCGTGGGTGGTTCTTTGGTGGATAAGTTGCTACTTGGGGTTTTCCTCATGATGGGATGATTTCAAGAGGTTGCAAAAGCTAAAAGTTAGGATGAGAGTGATGACAATGGAGGTCCTAACAAGGTGGTTTATAAACCAAGAAATTTGGAAGGTGCATTTAAGCCTTAAGCCACTAGGATTCATTGGAATGTGATGATTGATTTGCACAAGAGTCAACTTCAGAGGATGGACTGATCTAGGAACTCATTTAAGATGAGATGGAGTGTTTGAATTAGGAAGATGAGTTGAAATGATTGTTTTAGCAAGATTTGACCTATACTGTCATCCGGATCCCACGTTTCCTTTCTCAGAGGGATCCGTATAGGCTAATCCTAGGGATCCGGCTATCAGCAGCTATGAAAAAGTGGAAATGATGTTTCTCAAATCTAAGACCTATAATATCTTGAGTGTTTCAGTCTTCCTAAGTGTCTTAAATGAAGGGGTGCTTAAGTACTTGAAGGTGGTGAGTGATGTAGCTAATGATTGTCTTTTATGGAAGGTTTTGGAACTTTCATGAGTACCAATGAGTGAGCAAGGATGACACTAAAGATGAGAGTGTTAATTGAAGCTAAATGATCCTAGAGATCAGGTGGTGACTTAGGATTGTGTTTTGGAAAATATCCTAATGGTTTTGAGATGGGAAAAACTAGGATTTGATCAACTTTGATCAATTTTGAGGTGAGGTTGATTAATGATCAATTTTGTCATAATGGAAGGATTTCTAACCTAGATGTGAGGGATCAAGTAAAAAATGAAGTGTGAGTTTTGAGAGCGGAAGAGTGATGGATTGAAATGGTAGATCTAACAAAGTCTTAGAGTGTGATCTATGTGAGTTGGAATGAGTAGGAAAGGTCAACCTATCTTGATAAAGTCTTAATCAATCTTAAGATACTATGTTTAGCTTAGTGTAAGGTGTTCAAAAGAGTGTGTTTGACATATAATGCTTGCAATTGCATTTTCTGTTTTGCCGGATCCCACGGTTCCCTAGATGTAGGGATCCGTTTAGTACAACATTTGGGATCCGTCTATCTGCTAGACAGAACCTTTACTAAAGGTATGCAATGATCTTTGACAATGCATTATATTCCAAGTTTTGTTTAAAGGAGTTCTAAAACTAAGATATCAAGTGTAAGATGTTTTATTTCATGAAAGAAATAAGATTACATTGATAAATAATGAGTAGAGTAGAATTGATCCTATTTGACTATTCTAGGTTCCTTGAGTGTCTTCGCTAGGAGGATCATTATGTGATTGATGGGTATTGGTGGAATCAGGAATGAAGAAAGTCTTCATGAGAGATATGTTTAGCGGTTCCATCATCTTGTTCACAAGTACGTACAACGGACTTTGAAATTGAGGATGGAAGTGCATAACATTGTGATAGAGGCGTGTCAAGAACATTCCATAAGGGATGAGTTTATTCTTGGAGCCTTGAATATTTGCAATTCGCCTTGCGAAGAAGTAGGCGAGATTGTATGGTTGTTGTGTTAGCAAACAGTACAACATGTGAGCACAACAAGCGGGAAGAATATCTCGATTTCCCCTAAGACTCCAAAAATTTTCACGTAGAATGAGAGCAAGAGGCTTGTACTCTTCTCGGATATCCCGTGTATGGATAATGTTTGGATTGGAGTAATATGGTTGAGGTTTGCATATTATGCGATTTAAATCTTCCGGAGAGGGTATGTGTGAGGAATATGGACTATTTTCTTCACGAAAGTTGAAGAGAGAATCAAGAGACCAATCTTCGGTGAAGGCACATTGTCCATGGTTTGGAATTCGGAGGATGTGAGCAAGATGCCCAAGGCTTAAAGTGAATTTTTGGTTTTTGATATAAAACCAAAGAGATAGAGAGCGATCCTCGTTACGAACGAGTTCCACTTGATGGAAGAATTCCATTATGAACCTTGGACATATCTTCTCGTTGATTTCAAGAAGACATTCTAGTCCTATGGCTCGGAAGGAGGTATTGATACCTTCTTCGAATTGTAGAGAGGTGTCTACAATACGTCCTTCATGGAAGTGACGGTTTTCGAGATTATTGAACCCACGGACATGATTGCCAGGTGTGTTGGGCTCAAGAGAGATGTTCGGGGTGTAGACGCTAGTGAGTGAAAAATCAAACTCGTATTCATGCGTCATAGTTGAACCTATAGAGGTGAAGGGTTAATAGGAGGTGATGTTTATGATCAACCTATAAAAATCTAACGTTTTTACTAGATTTTACTAACTATGGTATTTAACACTTAACTAACTCATGGTTTTGAAATTCTAGTGGATTATTACTTTTAGAAAGATAGTGGTTTTTAATCTTGCAAGAAAACTGTTTTCCAGTAGGACGGATCCCACGGTTCCTTTACAAAAGGGATCCGGCTAGTATATCTTCCGGGATCCGTGGATCTGTAGTAACAGAAACAGATTTGATAAAAACATAGGTTTTACAGTTTTTATACCACGAAATATGTTTTATCCTACATTTTCTTTTAGCATGCATACATGACTTCTAATGTATCACGAAGGAATATAACACATATAAAACAAAAGAAATGATAAACACATTATGATAAGAATAATATAGATAAACTAGATTATTAATAATATTGCATTTCAATACTTAGGATGATACAAAGGATTGGGTATATAACCCCAATATAGATCAACAACACAAAGTAAATGTCTCCGTATGTGAACTTCATCATAGGGAACACAAGTGCGATGAGTGTTAGGGCGATGAGCACGAGTGCGATGTAAACCATGTTGATGACGGATCTTCTTGGTTTCGGATGAAATGAGGAGGAAGATGAAGTTTTTAAATGAGAGGGAATTTTTGAAATTGGAAAATTTGAAAAAGTGAAGGTTTGATTAGAAGGGTCGACGGTGGGAGTATAAATAGGGGAATTTTTGAAATTCGTGTTTTGTTTTATTATTGGATTTAAGAAGAAATAAAACATAAGTTATATATACGAGAAATATAACACGTATGTGAGAAAAATACTTCCTAATGAAGCTACATGTAAATCATGTGTAAACACAAAAATCTACTCAAATAAATGCCTGACAAATAACACTTATATACTAAGCTAATATCATTTAGATATAAAAAGAAAGTCATACCTCGAATGCCCTTAGGAATGTCTTTACAAATGACAAATGTCACTTAGACGATTCCTGCTCCTTTGCGTTTAAGATACCTTCTTAAGGAAGGTATTCTTGTTACCAAGCGTCTCCTAAAGCTTGGTGGGTATGAGCTTTGACTAATCAACATCATAAAGAAGATTAGTGCAATTAAATGAAAATATATATAAACAAAATGTTGTTATCAAATCAACATCCAAACATATAGTTTTTGAAAAACATGGTGTTTGTTTTTATGAAAAACCTTCTTTGTAGTTTTCAATTAACTATGGATCGTATCAAGTTTTTAAAGTACAATATACTTCAAGAGACTTGGTAACGAAGCTCTGATGCCACTTGTAGAAAACTAGAAGGGGGGTTGAATAGTTTTGCCGATTAAAACTTCCTTTTAAACTATTTAGATCGACTTATGTCAATCTATTTGGTTGTGTGTGTTGGATGTTGATAAACAAGCATATAAAGATATGTAATGAAAAGATAAGAGTAAGAAGCACAAAACCACAACGCGAGTATTTATAGTGGTTCGGCTACAAGGACACCTTCCTTGCCCTACTCCACTCCCCGAGTCACCTACTCGAGAGTTCGTAAACACTACACCAATCTCCTTATGGCGGAGAAGCCTTCACAACGTCGCTTAACCTTTTTTCGGTACAAAGCTAAATACCGAGTTCTTTCACACCAAGGCGAACCACACCTAACACAACGTCGCCTACCCTTTATACGGTGCTAGGCTAACCACCGAGTTCTTTCACACCTTAGGTGAACTACACCTTCACAACGTCGCCTACCCTTTATTAGGTACTAGGCTAAGCACCTAGTTCCATTGCAATGGAGGAACTACTACCACACTACACCATCGACTAATCCCAAAGGAGATCTACTCCTTTTCAACATCATCAAGGACATCAATATCCTTGGATCTAATGCTAGTCTATCTAGTACATCGAAACAAACCATATCGAATGTACATCTAAGGCACCTTTCACTAATGCCTTTGACTAGATCTACAAGACACCTTTCACTAATGTCTTGTGTCTTCACTTCTAAGAACCTTTCACTAATGCTTCTTGTCTTGACTTCTAAGCACCTACCACAAGTGCTTATCCTATAGACGATAGATACCCTTCACTAATATCTTCGTCTTGACATTTGAGACATCTTTCACTAATGTCTTCAACACTAAAATTCTTTGAAGAAAGAAAGAGATCATCAACAAGAGGACTTCAATAGCCTTGATGATGAGGAAGCTTGGCAACTCATGGACTTGAGCTTGCTCTACTTCAAAGGTGGTGATCTTGCCTTTAAGAGGAACCTAAAAGATCACACAAAAAACAAGACTACAAACATCGATCTCTTGGATCTAAGGTTAGTGAGATTTAACTCAGGGGAGAAAGTGTATTAGAAAGGGGTGAGAAATAATGAAGAAATGGCTCACTATTTATAGAGAAAAATCCTACTATTTCCCCGGATCCCTTCCACTTGGGATCCGGCTAGCACAAATCCAGGGATCTGTGGAACGCTCCTCTTTGCCCATGGGTATTTTTGGTTATGGGTCATGGGTTATGGGTTGATCCATGGTTTTCTTTCTAGATACAATGTACCTTAAGGATACATTGAACTTGGTTAAGTGGTATATATAAAACCATGGGTTATGGGTCAAAACCATTTGCTAGTTTTTATCTATTTAGTATATACTTGTTTTTACCATTTTAGTATATACTTGTTTTTACCCATTTTAGTATACTTAGATTAAGTATGTGTTAACTCAATATGTACACACTAGTTGTTGTACATATGTATATCTTAAGCATAAAATCACTTATACTAGTTTTAGTGTTTTATGTGAAAGCGTAAGTGTGTTAGAAAACTATTAGTTCAAACCGTTTACGTATTTTATTTGTTTCGTTAAAATGATCTTACTTTTGTTATCGACAAAACATCAGAAGATCGTAAAATATAAATAAACATTTTTACGGCTTATTTGTATTAACAGAGGCCATTCAAAAAATGGCGGACCATTCTAAAAAATGCACGACGGTGGAAGTAAAAGAAACCAAGGTGGAAATTTCGACGGAATTGCAGCAATCGCTAGTAAAATTGAAAGCCTCAGTCGAGATATGCTAAAAGTCAGGGAAACTGTTCATGCCATTCAAGTGGTGTGTGAAAGTTGTGGAGGAGGACACCTTACGAAAAATTGTCCTCATATGGACGAAGAGGAATTCGAAGAAGCTAAGTATGGAGAAAATCGACCCTTTTACGGTGACAATCGAAATGGGTATCGTAGTAATTACAACCGTGGGCCTTATGGAGAAAGAAAGCCCAGTCTTGAAGAAACAATTACTAAATTTCTGGAAAATTCAGCCCAAAAACAAAAGGAGCAAGATGAATGGCTGAAGGAATTCCAGGAAAACACTGATAGAAACATTTCTAAACACGACTCCACTCTTAAAAACCTTGAATCTATGGTGATAAAGCTCAACAAAAAAGTAAGAAGGAATAACGATAAACCTGAAGGATCTAAACCAGCTATAGAATGTAAGGTAATTTTCTCGGATGATAACTCAAAGGCTCAGGCCAGTGATGCGAGTTTAGAGGACGATTCC
>BPTQ01000001.1:117306135-117329684 GCA_019973895.1 Chrysanthemum seticuspe | reverse complement strand
AATAACATAGCACGCACTTACGACAACAAAGAAAGGAAACAACCAGCTACACATAAATCGTAAGAAATAACCTAGCTGCTGAATAAGTTAATCGAACTAGACACCGACTTAATGGAAAAAACATTCTTCTTTCGCGACTAAGGACAGTAGCATAACATCCTTCTTTCGCGGCTAATTTTAGCTACCAAAGCGAAAGAAAATTTTCAAACTAGCATGCATGCAACTTACCAAGATAAATTTATACTTCTACGAGATACACACGACCCAGATAAAAGAAAAATCACAGTAACCCATCTAAATTAGCTTTCACCATTTCTAAAAAAACATTGGATTGTTCCATACACAAAATGACATAAAAAAGCACATCACAACATATATATGCTAGTACTGGACATCCTAGAGACATTAATAAGTACATCTAAGCGCAGGGTAATAGCAATGATACACAAATAGTTGAACACCATGTCATATTGCTCACCAGATAGAAAATAATGGTCAAATTACTACGACAACAACAACAAACAATACCCGATCCCGCCAGAGCGGGGTATTGGGGGAGGTAGGATGTAGACAATCACACCCCTACCCGAGGGTAAAGAGATTGCTTCCAGAAAAACCTCCGGCAAGGTTGTGTGTAGGTGAATACGAGCATATAAAAAGATGTGGCATAATTTGTAGGTATATAGCTAGGTGTCTCTACCCTTAAAGCAAGTGCAAATATATACACGTAGGCAACTAAGACCGCCTAAAGTCTAGAGTAAAACTAACTACGAATCTCTATACCTAAACGTAGAGTCTAATAAGGAAGTGTCTGGGGTTGCTTATTAATAAGCATGCAGAATCAGATAATCAGCTATAAGAAAAGACAATGCCAGAGACGGTGTTTGTATTTTTTTCTGTTGTAACCAAGTGCAACTAATTTGCAGCTGTTATTATAAGTGTAAAGTGTAAGCATTAAACAGTATTTTATCACCGCGAACTCAACATGTAAATTATAAACAAAAGTTAGAAGCTAATAATAGCTAAAACCTAACAAATCAATAAGACACATAAAATATTTTCGAAATTAAACTATAAAAACCTAATAAATCAATAGATCGATGAGAAATTAGTAGGATCAAAATAACAATAAGTAGAATGATTTACCCGTTAACTTGATTCTTAAGACTAGAAACGATCGATGAAAAGAATCCACCACTGGAACCACCTGGTTTCTGAGCCATATTCAATTCAAAACCCTAAAATTCCAATAATTTTTTTCTAACAATTTTAGGGGTTTATATGTATATGCAACGAATCACGATCGAATACTAGTTGGTTAAAAATAGTATGGAAATGAATCAGATCTTATTAATAAGAGTTTTTATATATTAGAAAAGATAAAGAAATGAATATATGCCGTTAAAGTGTTTTTTTTTTTTAATTGATTTTATAATGGGAATTTGGGTTCGGGGTATTGAGAAGCTTCGTTGGCGCGTTATTATTTGTTCATGATTCAAAGTCAACAAAGACATTCCGTGATCTCTTTGACTTGGATCCATCTTGGGATCCGACCCGGTTGCTATATGGATTCCACTGCTCCCTCTTTTCCCCAAATTGTTTTTTTTTTCTAGTGAGTTTATGTCAAGTTTAAGTCGCCTGAGGTTTTTATTACAAGCTTTAAATAAGGTATAAATTATTTTGTTAATGGTAAAATTGTCGTTTTGCAAAAAATAAGAAAAAAAATTGTAACAATGGTGATTTTTTTAGATCATGTTTTTTTTTTCGACAAACAATTATTTTGAGATGGAGGGAATATTACGCAAGGGGCGTTTGGTTTGCAAAGGGAAATCACTATCGGTACAAAAACGGTTATGGGTTTACAAACTCACTGTAGAAAAACTAGAAAGGGGGGGTTGAATAGTTTTACCAATTAAAAGTACGTTTTAAAAATATTTAGATCGACTTATGTCCCATTTTGAAGTATGGATATTGATAGATAGATGTATGAGAATATTAAGTTCTAAGTAAGGTAAAGAAAGATTTAACCGTTGACACAAGTATTTATAGTGGTTCGGCTACAAGGCCACCTTCTTTGCCCTACTATACTCCCCGAGTATCCAACTCAAGAGTTTGTAAACACTACACCCACAAGCTCCTTATCTTAGCAGAGAAGCATTCACAACGTCGCTTACACTTTATCTGGTATAAATACCAAATTCTAACACTAGTAGAACCAACCCATCGTCGCTTACACTTTTTCCGGCAAAAAGCTAAAAACCGAGTTTCTTTATAATGGAGGAACCATAACCCAACTACACCAACTAACACAACACATCTATAACATACTAAGAAGAATCAACTACAAGAGTCACTTCAGTGATCTTGTGATGATGACGAAGTCTTGCAACACATCTTTTCGAGCTTGCAAGTCTTCTATGCAAAGTGTCATGATCTCGCCTTTAAAAGGAACCTAGAGAATCACTAAATAGAAAGCTACATGGATGATCCTTAAATCTGAGGTTAGAGAGGTAAGAATATGGAGATAATATATGTACTAAAAAAAGGTGATGTGAAATGGATATATAGGCCAAACAGTTTTGTAACCCGCCGGATCCTTCCCAAAAAAGATTCGGCTAGTGTAACAGAAGGGATCCAGCATATTGGGTTAACCAGTCCGGATTTTGGGTTACAATTTCGGGTTTTGGGTCATGGGTTATGGACTATGGGTCATGACCCAACATGATGTCATGCATGATGTAAGGCATATATTGGGTCATAGGCCACGAATCATGGACTTTGGGTCATGGGAACCCAACATGATGACATGCATGATGTAAAGATCATGGGCCATGGGTAATAGGTTTTGGGTTATGGGTCAAGAATACCTATTTCACTTATTTACATATTTATTTGTCTAGTTAAACTTAACTATATATTTTATAAAAATGTAAGTAACAAGTGTTACTTATAAGTGTTTTATAAAAGTGGTTTTGACTTTATGTAATCTAGAAATGTTTGATGGTTTATTTGTTTAGTAAAATGAGTTAGAAAACTATTAGCTCGAAAACTTACGCATTTTATCTATCTCGTTAAAATGATTTTACGATTGTATCAACAAACACATAGAAAGATCGTAAGATATAAATAGCCGTTTTTACAGTTTATTTATATTAACAATCTTCCTCTTTTTGTTAATGGCAAAACATAAAACTATTTTAAGTAAAAATAAAATTTGTAAATTTTGAGTTTGAAGTTTTTACTCTTATCTTCCCTTTTTTGTCGAAACAAAAAGAGTGTCGAAAGAAAACTAACTCAAATGAGACGTGATAAGGTTTTAAAGTGTACTTTTTTTAGGGGTCGTTTAAGCCCTTATTTGATCACTTTTGTATCCGTTATTACTTAATATCGTTCCTTTTCACTTTTTAGGTCTCTTGAAGGCAAATTGCTGTAATGGCACTTATTTGGACGAAAAGGAGCGGATATACGAAGAAAATGGCCAAAGTCAAGAATCGAGACACTCAAGCTGCTGAACTACAAGGTGACGGCGTCACTGCTTAACTGCGACGCCGTCGGAGCATTTTGTGACGGCACAGAAGCCAAAATTCTTATTTTCAAGTGACGGTGTCAGACTTTAAAAGAGTAGGCCGTCGCAACTCAGACGGCCTAGATTTGATCCAGACGGCGTCAGAAGCTGAAGAGGACGGCGTCACAAGCACAAGGTGACGCCGTCGCAAGACTAACGTGGCCAAGACGAAACCCTAGTGACGGCGACCCGACGGCGTCACAAATCATAAGGTGACGTCGTCGCATATGTAATCTTATATATATAATCCGAATTTTTCAGTATTAATGTGTAGTCTTTTGGAGTAAAAACCTAAACCGAACCAAGGCTGTCTTGTACAGTATTTTAGGGTTCCAAACCCTAACTTACATCAAGATAAGTGTTTTACTTCATTAATTCAATTATGTCTTCTATTATTTGTGTGTATGCTTGCATGTTCTCCATGTCCGGCTAATTTACTTGTGTGTTTGCTTAGGGAATATGAAACTTAATTATTAAATATTAATTGGTTGTCTCTTATCTTAATTGATTAATGATCTAGTAATGCGATAGGTCATTCGTTGTGTAATTAATGCTTGATTAATCTTTGTGAACCTTAGGCTATAGCACTTAGAGCGGTTGTAGGCTAAACCATCCAAAGAGGCCTTAGAGTTAGAGTTTATAATCCCTAGTGGGTTTTGTAGACGAGACCCTTTGGTAAGTTCAAAGAGTTATGGATAAACGCATACCCTACGACTTTAGACACACAACGCGATTAAGAATAAGGACGTAACAATTCAACCATCAATAGGAGATAATTAAGGAGTAATAAAACCTAAGTGAACACATCTTTAAACTATCATACGAGCACACAATAATTAGACATAGACTACATACACCTAGATTAGATAATTAGATAAGTAGAGTAATCGGTAGAAATACCAACCCCCAAATCCAAACCCCGAGATTCGTACCTTTCCATTTCCTAAAATAACATAAAAAAGATAAAAAAATAATCTTCCTCAACCCCAACCTTAGCGTAGTAACTTCTCACTAGCATTCCTATTCCCCTAGAGAACGATATCAATACCCGTGGCTTACCCTAATACTACACTACAACGATTAGGTTCACTACCTAGGGTGTTATAAAACTTGCTCGAAGAAAAGGAAGTTCCTTTGACCCCGAACGACGCGTGTAGCGTTATCAAGACGATATTAAGATAGATGATCTTAAAATAAAGACGACATTAAGTTTTTACTCTTTGCTCCCCCTTGACTAGAGCTCCCCCTTACTGAGGTCGTCCAGTGAATTTTGAAAATCTACAAAACAAATGTTAAAATAACAACATATGATATAATAGAAGAAGATAATAAATTTGAATTTCCTCATAAAATGTTTCTAAGCAACCGGTTCTGTCGGATCCTTTCTAAAAGGGATCCGGCTGGCATAAATTGAAGGACCCGACCATCTGCAAGCTTTTATCAGCATGCAAAATAAATATTAACTATAAAAAGGAGAGCATAAACATAACATCAATCATACACATATAATATAAAGCAAATGAAAATATAGCTAAGTAGAACCATGTAATAAACAAAAAGATGGGTACAAGATGTCCAGTCAATAAAAATAAGAACATGGCCTCAAACTTAAGAAATCCTAATGAAAACACTAAATCTAAACTAAAACCATATGAGAGTGGTGATCACTATGCTTGCACTTCTTTCCAATGTTCTTATAGGTGATTTGGTTTGGTGATGTCATCTAGACAATCAAGAAGGTGATAAAACATGAAACGCATTTCATCACGTAGAGTATGCACATTGCTACATGATTCTTCATCGCTTGGGGGTTGTGGTGATAGATTCTCAATCCACATAGATTGATCAAGAGGAAAAAATGTATTTGGTGGAGGCAAGTTTGGTGGACGCAAATTTGATGTTGAAAAAGGCAAGTGTGATGTTGATGGATACAAGTGTAATGGTTGCGTATGTACATTGATGTTGGTGGAGGCATGTGTGTTGGTGGAGGAGGTAAGGATGTGTTAATGTCTATTTTTTTGGGTAATGAAGGTTGTTCTTTAGTCATTGAGGCAAGTGTTGGCAGTGGTGGTGGATTAGTTGGTCTTGGAGGTAAATCTTCTAATGAGTTTACGAATGGGTATGGTGAGGTATGAGGTGTATCAAAAGTAAGTTGACGAGGTTTAATAGAAGTAACTTGTGGTGGTTGTGTAAAGGTATATGTGGAAAAGGTTGGGGGGGGGGGGTGAATACGTTTTTGTTTAAAACTTAAAGCTTTTGTATCAAATTAACCGATCAAGCTTGACGTAATATGATGTAACACCCCCAAATCTGGTTTAGCGGAAGCATACGTGTCATTTGGGAGCGTTACGGAATGGGTGAATCATAACACAAGTAATAAAAAATGGAATACATACTCCGTTTAATTCCATAAAATATTTTAAAATATTATCTTA
This sequence comes from Chrysanthemum seticuspe, assembly GCA_019973895.1. NCBI lineage: Eukaryota > Viridiplantae > Streptophyta > Magnoliopsida > Asterales > Asteraceae > Chrysanthemum > Chrysanthemum seticuspe. The sequence continues at coordinate 117,323,684 of BPTQ01000001.1, read as the reverse complement.
CAACATTGTTTAGATAAATGGGCACATCCCATAATTTTAGTGGTCCCAATGTAAAAACATCGTTTTTGTGTAAAAACACTTCTTTAGAAATTACTACGACCATTTATCCGCCTCTTGCCTGGCATCCATGATCACAACTAGGCACCTGAGAAAATATGCTAAAAAGGTCAGCTAAAAAGCTGGTGAGTTCATAGGTTTAAGTTAAAATAGTAAGTTTGGACCATAAGCAAAGTCATATAATCATTACAACGAATATAATGATATATGGATGAATGTCTATTACGTTAGCTCTAAGTTCATGCAACCGATACTACGACAGTTTCTGTATGCTAAAAGATGTCATACAATATAAGGGCCCATAGCGAGTGTTTTGTCCCTCGACACTCGGTTCCGACATGGTATACGTTTCGCCTTGGCCTAAGCATGGCCAACCGAACGGAGGAGTCACCTTCAATAGATCTATTTATAACATTCGCGTTTCCCAATGGGGAATTGACGGTTCATGAAAAAGGGCATTCTCTAGGGACATAAGGGCTTAGGCTAAACCACGTAATAGTAATCATGTAATAGTTTAGGTCCATAAAAGGTTTTGCATATTTCTCACCCCAAAATGCATAAAACAGTTTATCAAGTAAAAGAGGGGCTATGAAAACTCACCTTAGCAAAAGTGCAATCCAAAAGTGGGATTAGTGATTGTTGTGAAGCGGCACCGACACGCGACCTAGATAAGGAGGGCAATGATTTAGTTCATTGTTTTAAGTATTGCTTACTCAAAATAGTTTAATTGTATTAAAACTAAACTTTAGTTTGTAAAAGTTATAAAAATGATTTTACTTATAAAAATGATTTTACTAGTAAGTATATGAAATATATATACTTTTCATGTAGACACTATAATATGATTTTGAGATTCAAGTTTTGATTTGAAAAATAATTACAACATTCCACTAGTAAGTATACAAACGTGTATATACTTATTTAAAGTTGACACAATTGGTTTTGTCAAAAGCAATTATTAGTTTGTTTATTTTCTAATTTGTATTTAGAAAATACTTGAGTTAAGTTTGAAGACTTTTAAATTTAATACAAGATGAAATGATATAATGGTATCTATTTATTGATCACAGCTTGTTCTTAATATATAATCCTTTACGTGAGATTTTCTTGACATATATTTGTTTACTTATTGTCGTTAAACATTGTTGTAGACATTATTAAGTGTAGCATGTTCTAAGGCACTCGTTGTCGCATAAAATAACTTTGCACTTGTTTACTTGTTATCTTATATACGTATATGAGGTAGGAGGATTCGGATGAGTGACAAATAAGTTGGGTTTTTATGGTTGATTTCTAGTTTCATGTTACATCGTTTTATTTTGTAAACTCGTTTAATACCATCAATCGAATACCCTGAAACTGACATGGGCTGTGGTCCGATGTTTAAAGTGATAGGGAAGCCAGATTGGGCCTAGGCCCGAAGTGGGGTTTGGACCAAGAAAAGCTTTAGCCTTTGATTAGCCAATTTCACCCTTATGGTAATTCATGGGCTGCGGCCCAAAGGTGGTACAAAAAACAAAGAGTAGATATGCAGTTTTTAGTTTTAGCACATTACACATCAAGATTTTAATGTTGGTGTATCTATCTTGGACGCCAAAGGAAAAGTGGTTAAATACTTCAAGTAATACGCCGTTAACTCGGAGTCATGCTCAAACCAAAAGTGTCGTGATTGATGTGCTCGACACACATCTTGACCACTTGATTAGGCAATAATAATCCGGACGTTACTCGAGGCCAACATGTATATCTTAACATGTTAGATCAAAGGAAAACGATAAAACCATAATAGTTGAGTACTACTCCACATCGATTTCATCTCGACATCAATATGTAGGCTAATAAGTCATGATTTTATTTTTTGATAACTACACTTAACTCATTTCATTTTCACACATATTCTAGTCTCGAATGGTTGCTAACAAGAATCAGAGGGGAGGTTTTCTTTAACGAGTGGTTCGTAGACGGACAACCCATAGCATACACATCATCTTGTGTGAGTACCATAGCTCACAGTCGAGTCGATTTACAACTCGACACTAGACCAAGATGACATTTTATAACCGAAGATTATGAATTCAAGTTGGTACAAGATACTAAGTTTTATACGCAAGTTTGAGCACTAGACGAGGATGTCACAACTACTACTAGTTTTTTTTTTCAGGTTTAATACTAAGTGTTACTAGTAAACTTATAAAACTCAACTTATCCAGTTTTCTTGTTTCATGCTTCTCGACAGAAAACCAACTCGACCCATTTGCTAATGACAACTTAACTTTCATGGTCACATATCAAGATTTATAGTATCCAAAAATTCTAGTTCTTTGGTTAACTTTTGTAAAAACTCAATTTTCCTAACTTCTTGATTTATACCACTCGACAAGAACAAGATTAACATAACAAATGAAAACTCAAATTTCAAACAACCAAACTCATAACTCGACTTGTAATCCAAGAACAAATAAAAATCGACATGACCAACATATAACAATTCCATTGATAAAAATTTTCCAACAATATCTCATAAAAAGAACATAAAAACATTACATCAAGAAAGATTATAACCTCAATTCGAAAATGATGGGTGAGGGACGAGAATGGCTTCGTGGGTTTCGAACCAAACAAGACTTGAATTAGCTCCAAAATACCTCCAATTGCAAAACCCCCAAATCAATTTTAGAAAACTCTAACTTTCACAAACCCTAGTTTTTGGTAAAGTTGATGTTGAAACTGAGTTTGGGGCGTTGCATCTCTACTAGAGATAAAGAAGTATTTTGGGAAGAAGCTTGGCTACCTTTCTCTCCTTGTGTCTGTTGGTTTTATGGACAATAAATTAATAGACGTGAGTTAGGATCGAACTCGAGACTATGGGATTGCACACTTTACGTATGAGAATTTAAAGTTAAATAATTAAATATAAACGTTGTATTTATTTATTTATTAAACGAAATAACTAACGGACGTTAAGTAATTAATGTAATGGACTAACGGACGTTAAAGGTATTTGGAAAAGGACTAAATTGCAAAAGTTGGGAAGGTTCCGGAATCCCTTTAGGGACTCCTTAACCGATCGGCCTAGGGACACAAAACAAGGAAAGAAAAACCAACTTGTTCACCAAGTTTGCTTGGGTATATAAACAAGGCTTGGGGTTTTATTTTTCCATCTCTTTTGTGCACATTGCTTAAACCCTAAAAATTGTTTTGTGTGTTTTTCTTGTCCAAACCGATCGTACAACCCTTGTGGGTGTCGATCCATTACTTTTCCACAAACCAAGTTATTTTGTTTGATAAAACTAGCATTACTTTAATTCGGTTTAGTACGTGTGTACAAGAACATAGTAATAACACACTTTTGTTATTATCTTGGATTGAATTACAAAACGGTAAGGGGTAATTATTATAATCCTATAAACCCTAATTAGGGTTCATCCTAATTGCTAGTTTGTGGATTTGATTCTTGTTCGGCTAGAATCAAGAAAGGTACGCATACTTTATTTTTTAGTTAATTAATTATTCATTATATGTTCCTATACGCTTCCGCACTTACTTTGATGTTTATTGTTTATATTTATGATTTGTCATGTTTTATAATTCCAACAGTGGTATCAGAGCCATTGGTTTTAATGAGTAATTAATTACTAAACACGTAAAAAAACGGATATTGTATTGTGTTTGATATGATTTATTCTAGGGTTTTGGTTATGATTATATAAACCCTAATTTTAGGGTTAAAGGTTTTTGCCCTAATTTGGTTTTAAAAATCTATTATGGATCGAAAATTTTTTTTGGGTGGAAACCCTAATATTTTTTTTTAGTCGATTTCCTAAATTTTTTTTTAGGGTTTATATTAATTGTTATGTTATCAATATCGAAACCTAGATTTAATATATTTGTTACGTAATAAATTCATGAATAAAGTGTTATGTGACATGGAATTGTATGCGATCTTGTGACTTAATTGAATAATTGTTATGTTATATCCATGATGATACATGCATGTTTGTCATGGATAGTTGCTTGTATTATTATTTAATTGTTAAGATTGGATTAATTGTTAAGTTTTATACACATGTATATTTATGATAAATCTTGAATTGGGGATGACTCCAATTATATACATTAATGAATCAATTATGTGCAATTTGGTATATCATTAATTATGGGTTTACGCAATCGATTCGTCGATGTATATGGCTCACTTTCAATCGAGAGAGTGAAAGCCCTAATTAATATATACGTTAATTTAACCTAGACATTGATTATTAATAGGGTTTTATCGAATAAGTTGCATGTGGCTACTTGTTTACACGTATAAATTGTTTATTATGTGCGCATTGTTTTTAGTTGTTTATATTTTTTATTGGTATTACTTGTTTGTTTATTATGTGCGACAGTTTTAAGCAAAGGGTAATTTTGAATAGAAAAATAATACGGACTAAACAATGGTGAAATTTGATTTGTTTTGGAAGAGTTAAGTTTTCAATAGTTTAATTGATTGGTGACTTTGGTACAATGACTGAACGGCTCACCCATTCGAATGAACTATAAAGGGGTTATTTAAGAAGTGCGCACAGTCACACTGAATGGATGTCTAAGGTTATGCGTTTGCGCTTACCTGGTCCTCTGCCCTCTGTAAGTTCGAATGGAGCTACTTAGTAAGCCATAAAAGTACAAGCTCATCTTAAGGGCGAATTAGTTTTAATTCCATGCGCCACTTCGGTGGTAATTATCCGAAACACTAAGTGTTTACACTTATGCAAAAGTACGGTATAATGGATGATGATTAACACTAAATTCCTTGATTGGTGAACCCAATACCTCAATCAAAACTTTGATAATTTGATCTTTATGAATTGGTAATAAAAAAGTTTTTTTTATTAAAATTATGCTACAAGATGAATGCATGACATCTTTGTACATATTTGATTTGACCACATAAAATCAAAACTAGTACCCTTTTAAATTAAGGTATATGCCATCTAATTAAAAGGAACACTTGAAGTTGCAATTTAAGTCATGAGAGTACTTGGCTAGATTGTGATGGAGAGGTAAATCTCTATGTTAAGTGAGACCTTACATGGATATATTTGCAGTTCTTTAAGTTAGACACTTAAGTTGAGTAGGAAGTGAGATCTTGGACTCAATGGCATAAGATGGGATGAAACATGTTTATATTTGCAATAGCGTTGGAAAATATAAATCCCATAATGGTCTAGGAGTTGGAAATTGTTTGCCAATTAATGTTCGACAGATTTCCTTATTATATGCGTTTGTTGCTAGCAGATCAACTGATGTAATGAACCTATGATAATTTGGATCCTAGTTTTCGAGAAAATTCTATGGTTATATGAATATTACCTTGGGTATTTTATTTTCTTGAAAAGTTTAATTATCGAAAATACTAAAATTGAATTTTGAAAATTCTTTAAATGTATTAATGCAACATTAAACCGTAAACATAGGTTATTCAAGTATTGATAAATTGATCTACACCTGTAAGGGTTTTTTGGTAGAGTCAACATTACTAAAAGAATAAACCTAGTCCTCTTTTCACGCGAAATAGTGAGATTCAATCCTATTCCTTTTCATGAATGAAGAAATGTATGATAGGAAAATTAGAATTGTCTAAATTCTAAATACATAACTCGTAAGCAAATTTTAATAGTTAAGAAAATTGCATATTTCTGAGTTATTAAATTAGAAGCTAGACTAATTACTGTATAATTGGTAAAAGACAAACTAGCATATTTTATCTAGTTGTTGTGCTTTGACCATTTAAAAGTACTACTTACAATTGTTGGAATAGTAGAACTATTAAGAAAGAAATTGCATGCCCAATTTTTCAAGTTAATAGCATTGATGGATAAATTCATCATCTACATAGTAGAATACATTCTTTTAAGTACATTTGTAATTGTTATGTATGGACTTTCTTAAAGGTGTAGGAAGTAAATAATACACTATTTTCTTTCACTGGTTAATGAAACACTTACAATGTTGTCAAATCCAGTGGGAGTGTTGTGTTCTTATTACTGAATAAGGAATTAATGTAATGATCTCTTATTCAGTGGGAGTTACAAGCTTTGTCATCTTGGTAGTAACTCAGATTATCTCTAGAATGTCTTAAGATAATTACTTTCCACTTGTAGACACTTATGTTTTCAAGGATAATCATGTACGTTTCCTTATTAGACAATGAAGTGGTTCTACATCTACTAGTTATGCTAATATCAATGACACAATCATATTAGTCACATAAACAAACATATGTCGTGTTGTTTATCTGCTACATGATGTTGTTCCATGCACAAGTGGGAGAAATCTATATTGTGTGCAAGGTACAACATATAAGTATATGATTTAACGGATTCTCTTGACTGCAAGGTAAGAGACTAACGTTCTAATATAACTTGTACATATCTAATTCAAGAAACACTTGGTGTTACAATTTACGTCATGTGAGAACTTGGCGAGATTGCAACAACAAAGTAAATCTCTATGTGAAGTCAGACCTTGCATGGACATATTTACAGTTTCTAAATTAGACAAGTATCTAGAACGTGTGTCAAAATGATATATAAGACTACTTCAAAATTAAATATTTATGTATTACTAGAATGACATAAATAAATGAAGTAATCTAGTCCTACTTCAATTTGTTTATTTATGTATTTTGGAATGACATAAATGAAAAATAATGTAGTCCTACATTATTGTGAAGTAAAATAAATTAACTTGAAATTACTATTGAAACCAAGAGTTGTGTTCATAATTACTTTAGTTAAAAATGTTTATGATTCATTGTAAAGAAATAAACATAAAGTCTTTTAAGACTTATAATAAAGTAAGACGTTAACTTGTTATGTTTTTTAATTAAGACATATACAAGAAGTCATTGAGTTGATCAATGATTTATAACGTATAATGGGATTATAACAGTTTATGTTTCTTGTTGAGACATGGATATGAAGTAACTTGGTTAAAAGGTACTTGTGTTATAAAGCATGTAATTGGCTTGGAAAGTCTATTATACCATTAAGTTGACTTAGTTGGTAAATAGGTAAGCCAAAAGGAATATGTTTATCTTATATATTGTTAGATTGTCTTACAATATTAATTCTAATGAATACCACAAGTTGATGGTATGTTCAGTTAGGAGAATCAAACTCTATTTGATTTGTTTGATTCAAGATAACCATAACTTCTTTCTTAAAAAGTAACAAGGTTAGAATATTGAGTATGGATTGAATATACTCAATATGACTCCAACCTAGAAGATTAATAAAACACCATTTCATTATGGAATGTGATGAATCACATTAAGTTTTAAAATTGAAGATTCTGAATTTGTTAAACTACTTATGAATAGGTTATTAACAAACTAAAGTCAGGAATTATCAATGTGTATTTGTAATGTCCCAAAAGAGAACAATGTAGTTTTGCTCTAACTGCTAAGTATATATAGATAGTCTATATATTACAAAAGGCAAGTGGGAGTTTTTTTTTATCTTGAAAGATAAAATTACAAGATACATAATCTTCTAAAACACACTAGTAAATATCATGATGAGGTTAGACATGTAAATGATAGACCTCATGATGATGGAATTTTCATTCATAGATCTGCAAAGATATCTCAGATATTTGACTTATATGCTGAGAAATATGAGTTACAGGATTATAGTAAACCTGATAATCATTATGATGGATTACCAAATATTGAATTGGGAAAATTACTCATACTATGAATGTTAAAGATGCTGTCCATAAAGATAATCAATTTTGGAAATTTGGTTTATCTTAATAGTTAGACTAGAGAATGGAAATGAGTTTCTTCAAAAGAGATGAAAAACCCTAGTGGTTTGAATTTCTATGTAGAAATCATATGGACAATATTCTACACATATTTAATGCATGTCTTATGACAAGATTATTAATCATACTTAAGAAATTAATTGTGATTGAATATTCTTTTCTAGACACATTAAATATATAAAGATGATAATTGTCATACTTGTTTTCATTAATATGAAATATGACAATGGAATATCAAAACTCTTTCTTGAGAAATTACTTGAGCGAGGACGGTAAGTAATTGAAAGGTTTTTTGAATTTATATAATCTTTGAAAGTGTACGAAGTGCAAATAATTCATGAATGGGTAAATGCATGCATCTATGAAATTATTCTTATGTTAAATTATTAAATCCATTTTCGATTTATAATTAAAATAAGATAAATTTTAAGTATTCCTGAAAGCTAGTGGGAGTATTATGTTAAGGTTTTAAATCTTATATGTTGTATAACATATGATAAGTAACATTCCTTGAAAGCTAAATGTTAAGTCTTAGATTGGAATGAAACTTCACTTGTAAGATTTAAGAATTAAAACATACAACCTTAGAATATATGTTTATTATTAATAAACATGTGCAGTAAAAATAAATGATTCTAATAAAACATGATATATCATTTGGGAAATGGATAAATATCTTTTAACAAGATAGAACGTGAATGAATTCTAAGTTTGAATATAGATTCATCATGTACATCATGTTGTGTATTAAAATTGTTGTATCATTCTTGAATAAGAAGTGATTTGACAACATTGATATCTAACTAAAAGTTATTAGATAACTTGTGTAATGAATATTCTAATAGAATTACATCCTTAAAACCTGGAATTGCTCCTAGATTCTATGGATGAACAATATGTCAATTGTTGTGCAAATTGTCATCAGTTTTAAACTTGAAAGTTAGGAAAGCATCAAACGTTACATAATAAGATATTAAAGTTTACGGAATTTTAATGAGCACATTGTTGTTTGTATACAATGATGCTGGTTTAATTGAGATGACACTCAATACTAGTCATGGTAGGATTTCAACCTTGTTAATGACCATGTGAACTAGTTGTGCTACTAAGAGCACAGTTGCATTATACATTAAAAGAATAAGAATACTTTAAACTTTAAAATGTTTGAAAGTTTAAATTGTCATAAATTGGTGATAGAGGATGTCACACACTTTATGAATTATTATGTGGATTGTTGAATGCACACATACATGGACTTCATTAATTGAATTCTTGAAATAAGTATTCTAAAAATTATGATAGATCAAGTTGGTTGATTTATGTCTTGTCAACAAGTATGATTGTCATTACTTGAGGCATAATTCATCAAACTGGAATTTTCATGCATTGATCTATTTGGTATTTGGATAAGGGATGTTAAACAATTGTTATAATATAAATCAAATACTTGGTATGTTTGATTTTATAATATATTGTATCCTATATTTGCATGTTTAATCCGTGAATAAATTTATTTATTCTAAATCGTCCATTGTCGATTAATGATATGGGAGTATCATTAAACTAAGACAAATCTGAGAGATGTGGTAGAATATACTTGAAAGTATATTGATGAGAATGCATACCAATTTCAGATGATATTCAATGAATTGAATATAGGACTTATCCCAACTACATAATTTACTTTGTGGATATTGTTATAAGTAAATTATGAATAGTTATCCTCAGACTTGAGATACCAGATAAGTGTCATGAATGTAGTGCACTTCTGTGGAACAACTTAACGCTATACGTAACTGGTAGTCATAAGGGTTGTTTTCAGAAATGTTACAAAGTTTGTGGGTTATTCTTGTAGTCAAGATAGAATTTGTTCCTTCAAATTTATTTTGGAGTTTAATACTGCTGGGCCCCTCGTAGGGTTGACAAGATGTTTGCATGGCCATGCCCAAAGTTCTCCCCTGAATATGTTCAGAAGATTTGGTAATCTTGCTCAATCACTTATAACGAGAAACAGAATAGTTGGATAAAGAATGACTTAATTCCATATCTTTATTTAACATGGTATTGGAAACAAAAGGATAATAATAATGAGAAATCATTAAAAGGTTTTCCAGGAGCCTTGCTCGAGTTGTACTAGAGGCATCGAAGTGTTGCTAGACGCTAACCGAATGTGATCACTCTATTAAGATATGTCCAAGTGGGAGCTGTTGGTTTTATGGACAATAAATTAATAGACGTGAGTTAGGATCGAACTCGAGACTATGGGATTGCACACTTTACGTATGAGAATTTAAAGTTAAATAATTAAATATAAACGTTGTATTTATTTATTTATTAAACGAAATAACTAACGGACGTTAAGTAATTAATGTAATGGACTAACGGACGTTAAAGGTATTTGGAAAAGGACTAAATTGCAAAAGTTGGGAAGGTTCCGGAATCCCTTTAGGGACTCCTTAACCGATCGGCCTAGGGACACAAAACAAGGAAAGAAAAACCAACTTGTTCACCAAGTTTGCTTGGGTATATAAACAAGGCTTGGGGTTTTATTTTTCCATCTCTTTTGTGCACATTGCTTAAACCCTAAAAATTGTTTTGTGTGTTTTTCTTGTCCAAACCGATCGTACAACCCTTGTGGGTGTCGATCCATTACTTTTCCACAAACCAAGTTATTTTGTTTGATAAAACTAGCATTACTTTAATTCGGTTTAGTACGTGTGTACAAGAACATAGTAATAACACACTTTTGTTATTATCTTGGATTGAATTACAAAACGGTAAGGGGTAATTATTATAATCCTATAAACCCTAATTAGGGTTCATCCTAATTGCTAGTTTGTGGATTTGATTCTTGTTCGGCTAGAATCAAGAAAGGTACGCATACTTTATTTTTTAGTTAATTAATTATTCATTATATGTTCCTATACGCTTCCGCACTTACTTTGATGTTTATTGTTTATATTTATGATTTGTCATGTTTTATAATTCCAACAGTGTCTTGGTTTGAAGCCGAATTTGGCTAACTTCCAACCCTTAGAATGTTTTGGACTTTAGCTCAAGGTAGACATAAGTGAAGATATGATTCTCTTGAGTGATTTTGTCTTGATTCTCCTTGGATTCGTACGAGTAGTAGCACGCGCATCAAGGAGAGATTTGAGAAGCAAAACTTTCATGGTTTTGGTGAGGAAAGATGAAGAATAATAAAAAGAGGTATGTTGGTTTACCATTTTGGGGAGATTCGACCTAGGTGAGATGCGCAGGTCTAGAGGGAGAAGAAGGAGATTTGATATCTTTTGTTTCTATGCTTTTGTGTTTTGGTTTGTCGTGTGTGGAAGAGAAAGACAAAGAGATAATATATCTCAAAGTCTTATAAAACATTTTCTTTTAAATGTAATATAAGTAAAAGAAGGTAATGTAAGTAAAAGTGTGTGTATATGTAATGTATACTTATGATTTATTTTGTGTACATGTACTTGTGTTACACTTATATTTTAATTGTATTTGAGTCTTATAAAAGTTCATATTTAAGTGTAAGTGTGCTATATACTTTGTGTCCCGCGATATTAAATTGTGATCGAAGTATCGTTGTTTGATAACTTTTTATAACGTAGTATTTTATTGTTACGTGTCTGAAATATTTTTATCTTTGTAATATTCCATATCACGGACATTTGTCATTTGTTTTATCAAGTCCTTATCATAGTGTCGGTACGCGTGCAGTGTCGGTCACTGGGGAAAACGAGATAACTTCTCGTCTTACAATTTAAATCATAAGACAAAATGAAATGAAATATTCATAAAATGATATGAATGCAAAAGTGATGCAATAGTCTACAGTGTGCGAGTTATCTACTCAAATGATCAGGCTAAGCTTATGCATGCTTAATGACTTATGCTTAGTAATAATAAATTACTAATTATCAGTTAAATTTTAGTGAAAATTTACCGTGTGTCACATATGAAAATTGTCAAATATAGTATATGACTATATGAATACTTAGAAAGCATAGAATAAGACAAGTACACAAAAAAATCATAAACATCAAGCACAAAGACAATCAACAATATAGTGCAAGAATAAAAGTAAAGAGAAAAGTAAAAAGTATATGCAAACCGGACACGATGGTTTATAGTGTTTCGGTCACGAAGCTCCTCTTCACCCTACTCTACTCCCCGAGTACCCAACTCGAGAGTTACTTCACTAGATCAACAAATTCCTTTCTCGGCGGAGAAAACCTTACACAACATTGCTTACACTTTATTCGGTACAAAGCTAAATACCGAGTTCTAACACCGGTAGAACCAACCCATCGTCGATTACACTTTTTCCCGTATAAAGCTAAATACCGAGTCCTTCTTCGAGTACAACCAAACCCGTCATGTTTTGTGGCCCAGCATAACAAACCTTGTGTTATATGGCACAATGATACAAAATGATGTTACAAATGATTATCCAAGACAATGTTTCTAATGGATATAAATGACTAATTTAAATAAACTTCTAGATAAGATAACCAATCTTGTAGATCTTCATATGTATATGCTTGTAATGGATGGAAATGGCAAGATCTTCTAAGACTTGCTTTGGTGGATCACCATGGAAGTATACTTACAAAAAAATGAAGGTTAGAAGCATTATGATCAAGGGTTTCACATTGTGAATAATTGAAGTTAATGGTGTATCTAATGGATACTAAGGTATGCTAAAAATTAGTGAAAATGGAGTGCTTTTGTGTATGAAAATGGGTATGCAAAGGTTGGTATTTATAGGCAAAAGAACCAAAAAGGTTTCTGACCCCAAGGATCCCTTTGAAAAGGATCCGACCCTTGTAAACCAAGGGATCCATGAGGGATCCGGCAAGCTGGGTAAAAATCCAGGTTTTGGGTTATAAATTCTGGGTTTTGGGTTATGGGTAATGGACTATGGGTCATGGATACCCAACATGATGTCATGCATGATGTAATGTATATATTGGGTCATGGGTTATGGACTTTGGGTCATGGGTCATGGACTTTGGGTCATGGGTACCCAATATGATGTCATGCATGATGCAAAGATCATGGACCATGGGTCATGGACTTTGGGTCATGGGTACCCAATATGATGTCATGCATGATGCAAAGATCATGGACCATGGGTTTTGGGTCATGGGTTTTGGGTTATGGGTCATGGATACCTAATATACATATTTATTCATCTAGTTTTAGTTAGCTATGTATTTATAAAAATGCAACTAACAATTGTTACTCGTAAGTGTTTTATAAAATGATTTTATATAAACTTTTACACTAAAAATGTTTTAGACACAAATATGTTTAAACGACTCTAACAAGTATTCTTAATGGTTTGTTAGAGGGATCATAACGCAACATAACAAACATGTACGAACCTGTGTTGTACCATACGAAGACTCGAGACGTCGAAAGGTGTTGAATGTATGTTGAGACAAAATATTATTACGAGTAACTTGTACGTTTTACATTATGTATTACAAGTTACATGTTTGTCATCAATCAAAACAAACGAGACTGTATAGATTAAATATCGTAATATTTGCACTAACAATCTCTCCCTTTTTTATGATGACAAAATATATGTAAACGTAATAGATAGTAAAATGTAAAAGTTACTTGTATTCGTACTAACTTTACATTACCTTCTTCGTTAACACTCTTCTCCCACTTTTGTCGAAGCAAAAAGGGTGTGTCATTGGAGTTAAACTTTATTTCTCCCCAAAAAGGTGAACTTGCATCATCCCTAGTGAAGTTAAATTTCCATGGATCAAATTTGAAAGTGTAACTTACATCAAGGTTAGTTTCTTGCAACATATTTAATGAAAAACAATAGGAGAAATCTATGATGAAGAAGATACATATATAAAATGACACATGTGGGTAAGCTATGTTAAACTATCTTATCTTCCTTTTGTCGAAACACAAAAGAGCGTCGAAGACCAAAAATGATGATGAATATGTGCATGCTCCCCCTTGACGGTTGCTCCCCTTTATATGAGGCGTCAAGGTATGATTGAAAAATAAACATTGCTGTAAAACTATGTTCTTCCTTGAACAAGTAAGTCATATACAACAAAGTGTGTATAAGATGCACTATACGGAAGCTCCCCTTGCTATAGGGCGTCACGATGAACCTAAAATATAAAAACCAGTGCAATGGAAGCTTTGTCCTTAGACAAATATGTCATATGCAATATGGATGTATAGACAATGTAAAATGAATGTTTGACGGATGATACCCTTGTTCGAGAGCGTCAAGATGCACCTATTTTTTTAAAAGAAACATAGTCGACGCAAAATTCGTCTAGAGACAAGTATGACTTATACAACAATGTGTATATCCTGTCAAAAAAATAATATAAGCCACTTTTGTCCACAAAACAAGTGTGCCATACACATTAAAGTGTATATATGAATTTGAACCTGTTAATACAAATAAATCGTAAAAATGTTTGTTTATATTTAGCGATCTCGTTATGTTTTGTTGATAACAAATATAAAGTTATCATAAGTAAAATTATAAGAATACATGTTGTTTTGCAAAGTATATACATTTTGTCATTTACATAAATGTTGTAATAATAAATTGTTGTAATATAATATGTAATAGGTTGGGTAATATCCAAGACCCATGACCCATACCCATGGAGCTAATCCATAACCCATGACCCATTTCATGACATCATGCATGAAATCATGTTGGGTATTATCCAAGACCCATGACCCAATGTCCATGACCCATGACCCAAGACCTATGACCCATTGTCTAGATACATTGTATCTTGTTGGGTACCCATGACCCATGGCTCATAACCCATAACCCATAACCCGGTTTGCAACCCAAAATCCGGACTATTCTGACCCAGACTGCCGGATCCCTGGAAATGCACTGGCCGGATCCCTTAGGTGAGGGATCCGCCAGAACCGTAGGACAGAAGGCTTTTGTGCATATAAATAGTGAGCCATTTCTCCATTGTTTCTCACCATTCTTCTTACAACTTTCTCATATATTATCTCACTCTCCTAACCTCTGATCATTTGATCATTCTAGTAGTTCTTCTATCTTTTGTTGTAATTCTTATATAGGTCCTTCACGAAGGCGAGATCACGCTATTCTACAAGTCATCCAAGCAAAGGGTCCTTGATTGATTTGTCCATCCACAAGATTTCTGTAGCATATCTTATAATTCATATTCACATAGTTGTTGTGTAATAGTTGTGTAAATGTTTAGTTCTACCTCGTGAAAAAGCTCAAAATTTAGCTTTGTACCGGAAAAAGTGTAAGTGACACTGTGAGGCTTCTCCGCCAAGTTGAAGGAGCTTGTTGACATAGTGCTTGAACTCTCGAGTGGGGTACTCGGGGAGTGGAGTAAGGCAAAGAAGGTGTCCTTGTAGCCGAACCACTATAAATCACTTGTGTCGCTACTTTATCTCCTTTTACTTTACTTGCTTTCTTTACTTCTTTACTTATTGCTTCGTACTATTTATCCATCTATACGAATTCACATAAGATCGAATCTAAATCTTTGAAACTTAAATTAAAATCGGTAAAACTATTCAACCCCCTTCTAGTTTTCCACAATTGGTATCAGAGCAAGGTTTTCATAAAGTTTTAAGGTAACTTGTATTTTAAAAACTTTTCAATCAAAATGAGTTTTGAAATTTATAGAGAAGGGCAATTTATGCAACGACCTTCACTACTTGAAACTAATAGTTTTATTTATTGGAAAAATAGATTTGAAACTTATGTGAAATCTAAAGATATTGATTTTTGGTATATTATTGTTGAAGGTGATTTTCAAGCAATTGTAAAAGATGATAAAACCGGCAATGAAGAAAACATTTCTCATGATCGTCTCACCGACGACCAAAAGAAAAAGCTTTCCAAAAAGGCAAAAATGGTTTTATATAATACCTTACCCAAAAAGGAATTTGAAAGAATATCCATGCATAAAACCGCTAAAAAAATTCGGAACTCTTTGGTTGTAACACCCCAAGGATATCAACAAGTTAAAAACAACAAAATTGATTTATTTGTTCAACAATATGAACAATTTTCAATATTGGATGAGGATAATATTGATAATTCTTTTGCTAGCTTTAATACTATTATTACTTCATTACAAGCACTTGATGAGTCTTTTTCTAGTCGTAATCATGTCAGGAGATTTCTAAGGGCGCTTTCATCAAACTGGAGACCGAAGGTGACGGCCATTGAAGAGTCCAAAGACTTGTCAATCCTCACTATCCATGAACTCATAGGCAACCTAAAAGTCTATGAGCTCGTACTTGCCAAAGACTCCAAAGTATCAAAGGAAAAGAAAGAGAAATATAAATGCTCTTCATAGATATTCCGGAAAACCAAAACATCACGAGAACGGCGAAAATGATAGGCTCTGAGGGGTTAACTAGGGGTATCGTGTACTAAAGATGAGTAAATCGCAAGGGTGTGGGGTAATTACTCGACCGATGTGGAAGAAGTAATTATAATACGGGTATCAAACAAGGGTTATCCTAATGCCTCTTATCATTTAGTCATTCCTAACTACACAATTGTAGTCTCACTAGCGATCTCGGGATGCATCACAAAACAAGTTCTAGAATCTATTATACTACCGGTACACTCTCGAAGCATTAAAGGTGAATGCTTTAATTCCTATATATCTAGGGGCGAACCTCACATTTTTGGGGTGAAATTTGAGTGATAAACGGTTTTTGTGCTAGTCATATAACTCCTATCCATGAGACACTTTATTAAGACTAAAGTCCCACTCGTACATGTCATGAAAATTTTTAAATTTGGCGCTAAAATTACCCTAAAAAATATTTCTCATAGCTTATTACACAAATGAAATAGGACAAGACAAATAATCAAGGATAAACATAGTTTCAAAGTTCCCGTTTTATTCTCCCTCCCTACACTTAAACTGAACATTGTCCCCAATGTTCCCCGAAAGTATCAAAGTTATGATAACGAAAGGTAATTAAAAGAGAAAGAAACTAGTACTCACCTGATTAGCTCGGTAGGATCCGTGTGAAGTAGTGGTTAAATTCTTTCCCAAGAAGAATGTATGCGTGATAAGCTTCATCCAATATTATGTTTTTTCTTCTTGATAAATAAAACCTGCACACTTTAAGAAAATAGACGAAACCTTCGCGTAAAATCGGCGGTAAAATTATATATGACTCTACTAAAATAGGATAAGTTTAAAATAAAACCGAACCCCTATAGAACTTGTGTAACGTATGATATTCCAAAAGACTTACAGGTTGTGACGAATTATTTGTAACTTAGGTTATATAAATTTCATAGTTGTAATTTTAATCATAACATATAATTTAGACTTTAGGTTATATTCGTATCAAATGTTCAAATGTCATTTCGGATTTTCAGGTTGTTATAATTAATGAAAATTACCGTTCCTAATTTCCTTTTTTGTTACAATAACACACTATAATTACTCAAATGTCGTTTTGAAAAATCAAAATGGTTAGGATGCGTTTAGTTGGAGAAAAAATTCTCTTATTTTCTATCTCTAGTTTTGTAAAAATTTAGAAAGGAAATTTATCTCCACAGAACACTTGGAAATATAGAAAACGCGTTTAGTTGATGTTTGTATTTTTTATTTTGAAGAAGGGGAAAGAGTGTTGTAGGTTAAAAAAAA